>CM049573.1:10327106-10685893 GCA_027123335.1 Amphiprion clarkii | reverse complement strand
ATACTATGTCGAAAAAAAATGCGATTTTTCAAACATGTTGTAAAAACGTGCCATATGATGAAATAATGTAAAGGAGGCCATGAAAAACACTCCAGAAAGGTTTTCTTTGAAAAAAAAATCATCATGAATTTTGGCGCAAAAAAACACCTTACTATACTATGTCGAAAAAAAATGCGATTTTTCAAACATGTTGTAAAAACGTGCCATATGATGAAATAATGTAAAGGAGGCCGTGAAAAACACTCCAGAAAGGTTTTCTTTGAAAAAAAATCATCATGAATTTTGGCGCAAAAAAACGCCTTACTATACTATGTCGAAAAAAAATGCGATTTTTCAAACATGTTGTAAAAACGTGCCATATGATGAAATAATGCAAAGGAGGCCGTGAAAAACACTCCAGAAAGGTTTTCTTTGAAAAAAAAATCATCATGAATTTTGGCGCAAAAAAAACGCCTTACTATACTATGTCGAAAAAAAATGCGATTTTTCAAACATGTTGTAAAAACGTGCCATATGATGCAATAATGTAAAGGAGGCCGTGAAAAACACTCCAGAAAGGTTTTCTTTGAAAAAATAATCATCATGAATTTTGGCGCAAAAAAAAACGCCTTACTATACTATGTCGAAAAAAAATGCGATTTTTCAAACATGTTGTAAAAACGTGCCATATGATTAAATGATGTAAAGGAGGCCGTGAAAAACACTCCAGAAAGGTTTTCTTTGAAAAAATAATCATCATGAATTTTGGCGCAAAAAACGCCTTACTATACTATGTCGAAAAAAAATGCGATTTTTCAAACATGTTGTAAAAACGTGCCATATGATGCAATAATGTAAAGGAGGCCGTGAAAAACACTCCAGAAAGGTTTTCTTTGAAAAAATAATCATCATGAATTTTGGCGCAAAAAATGCCTTACTATACTATGTCGAAAAAAAATGCGATTTTTCAAACATGTTGTAAAAACGTGCCATATGATGAAATAATGTAAAGGAGGCCGTGAAAAACACTCCAGAAAGGTTTTCTTTGAAAATATAATCATCATGAATTTTGGCGCAAAAAAACGCCATACTATACTATGTCGAAGAATGTCATTTTTCAACGTTGCTCAGCATGTCATCCAAAAAATGTCATAGTATAGCCTTTGGTCCAAAAAACGTCATAGTATAGCATGTCGTCCAACAAATGTCATAGTATAGCATGTCGCTCAAAAAACGTCATAGTATAGCATGTCCCGCAAAGAACATCATAGTATAGCATGTCGCTCTAAAAACATCATAGTATAGCATTGTTGTCCAAAAAACATCATAGCATGTCGCTCTAAAAACAACACAGTATAGCATGGCACTCTTGAAATGTCATAGCATAACATGTTGTCCAAAAAACGTAATAGTATAGCATGTCGCTCTAAAAACGTCATAGTATAGCATGCCGTCCAAAAAACGTCGTAGTATAGCATGGCACTCTTGAAACGTCATAGCATAGCGTGTTGTCCAAAAAACGTCATAGTATAGCATGTCGCTCTCAAAACGTCATAGTATAGCATGTCGCTCAAAAAACATCATAGTATAGCATGTCGCTCAAAAAACGTCATAGTATAGCATGTCGTCCAAAAAAAGTCAAAGTATAGCATGTCGTCCAAAAAACGTCATAGTATAGCCTTTGGTCCAAAAATCGTCATAGTATAGCCTTTGGTCCAAAAAACGTCATATTATTGCATGTCGTTCTTAAAACGTCATAGTATAGCATGTCGTCCAAAAAACGTCATAGTATAGCATGTTGCTCTGAAAACGTTAGAGTATAGCATGTCACTCTAAAAACGTCATAGTATAGCATGTCACTCAAAAAACATCATAGTATAGCATGTCACTCTAAAAACATCATAGTATAGCAAGTCACTCGAACAACATCATAGTATAGCATGTCACTCAAAAAACATCATAGTATAGCAAGTCGCTCGAAAAACGTCATAGTATAGCATGTCACTCTAAAAACGTCATAGTATAGCATGTCCCTCAAAAATGGTCATAGTATAGCATGTTGTTCAAAAACGTCATAGTATAGCATATCGCTCTAAAAACATCATAGTATAGCATGTCGCTCTAAAAACGTCATAGTATACCATGTCACTCTAAAAACGTCATAGTATAGCATGTCGCTCAAAAAACGTCATAGTATAGCATGTCGTTCAAAAACGTCATAGTATAGCATGTCGCTCTAAAAACATCATAGTATAGCATGTCGCTCTAAAAACGTCATAGTATAGCATGTCACTCTAAAAACGTCATAGTATAGCATGTCCCTCAAAAATGGTCATAGTATAGCATGTTGTTCAAAAACGTCATAGTATAGCATATCGCTCTAAAAACATCATAGTATAGCATGTCGCTCTAAAAACGTCATAGTATACCATGTCACTCTAAAAACGTCATAGTATAGCATGTCCCTCAAAAATGGTCATAGTATAGCATGTTGTTCAAAAACGTCATAGTATAGCATATCGCTCTAAAAACATCATAGTATAGCATGTCGCTCTAAAAACGTCATAGTATAGCATGTCACTCTAAAAACATCATAGTACAGCATGTCGCTCTAAAAACGTCATAGTATAGCATGTCGTCCAAAAGACGTCATAGTATAGCATGTCATCCAAAAAATGTCATAGAATAGCATGTCACTCAAAAAACATCATGCTATAGCATGTCGCTCTAAAAACGTCATAGCATAGCATGTCGTCCAAAAAACGTCAAAGTATAGCATGTCTTCCAAAAAATGTCATAGTATTGCGTGTCGCTCTAAAAACGTCATAGTATAGCATGCCATCCAAAAAACGTCGTAGTATAGCATGTTGTCCAACAAACATCATAGTTTAGCATGTCGCTCTGAAAATGTCATAGTTTAGCCTTTAGTCCACAAAACGTTATGTCCTGGCTGTCTGAAGTAGGTGAGGAGCAACAGAAAAACAGTCCAAACGCTGGTTTCCAGAGGGTTAGACGAGTATTTATTTGAAAGAGTAAGTTTACAACAGCACAACATGTGAGGGGGTTAAAAGCAAAAGGGTGTTAGCAAAATGAAAATAAATAAACAGAACTAAAAGTGCACTTCACGTTGACATTGATGGACATTCCAACCATGAACAAAGTAAAAGATAATAAATACGAAAAACAACTCTTCCTGTTCACCTCTTAAAACCCAAAAACACACCGCAGTAGCACCCTGAACTAAAACTACCAATGGGTTCCCTGTTTTCCTTTCTGAATAATTCAAAGGTCCCTCTCTATCTCCCTACACATCCACCAACCACTGGAACACATCTCCAAAGTTCTGCCGGGCCAGCTCAGCTTCCCCTCAGAAGAAGTGCCGCCACCTGCCAGATGAAGGAGCCTTTTGAGAGGCAGCTGGCATCGTGATTGGACTGTACTTTGGTCTGTTCCAATCCAGCTTCAGCTCCAGAGACGGCAGGCGGGACGAGTCAACGGAGGCCGGGTGGACGAAGGCATGCAGCTGAGTTGAAAAAAAAATGTCAGAAATTTTCAACATGTTGTAAAAACGTGCCATATGATGAAGTAATGTAAAGGAGGCTGTGAAAAATACTCCAGAAAGGTTTTCTTTGAAAAAAAAAAAAACATCATGAATTTTGGCGCAAAAAAAACACCATAGTATACTATGTCAGAAAAAAAATGCCATTTTTCAACATGTAAAAACGTGCCATATGATGAAATAATGTAAAGGAGGCCATGAAAAACACTCCAGAAAGGTTTTCTTTGAAAAAAAAATCATCATGAATTTTGGCGCAAAAAAACACCTTACTATACTATGTCGAAAAAAAATGCGATTTTTCAAACATGTTGTAAAAACGTGCCATATGATGAAATAATGCAAAGGAGGCTGTGAAAAACACTCCAGAAAGGTTTTCTTTGAAAAAAAATCATCATGAATTTTGGCGCAAAAAACGCCTTACTATACTATGTCGAAAAAAAATGCGATTTTTCAAACATGTTGTAAAAACGTGCCATATGATGAAATAATGCAAAGGAGGCCGTGAAAAACACTCCAGAAAGGTTTTCTTTGAAAAAAAAATCATCATGAATTTTGGCGCAAAAAAAAACGCCTTACTATACTATGTCGAAAAAAAATGCGATTTTTCAAACATGTTGTAAAAACGTGCCATATGATGCAATAATGTAAAGGAGGCCGTGAAAAACACTCCAGAAAGGTTTTCTTTGAAAAAATAATCATCATGAATTTTGGCGCAAAAAAACGCCTTACTATACTATGTCGAAAAAAAATGCGATTTTTCAAACATGTTGTAAAAACGTGCCATATGATGCAATAATGTAAAGGAGGCCGTGAAAAACACTCCAGAAAGGTTTTCTTTGAAAAAATAATCATCATGAATTTTGGCGCAAAAAACGCCTTACTATACTATGTCGAAAAAAAATGCGATTTTTCAAACATGTTGTAAAAACGTGCCATATGATGAAATAATGTAAAGGAGGCCGTGAAAAACACTCCAGAAAGGTTTTCTTTGAAAATATAATCATCATGAATTTTGGCGCAAAAAAACGCCATACTATACTATGTCGAAGAATGTCATTTTTCAACGTTGCTCAGCATGTCATCCAAAAAATGTCATAGTATAGCCTTTGGTCCAAAAAACATCATAGTATAGCATGTCGTCCAACAAATGTCATAGTATAGCATGTCGCTCAAAAAACGTCATAGTATAGCATGTCCCGCAAAGAACATCATAGTATAGCATGTCGCTCTAAAAACATCATAGTATAGCATTGTTGTCCAAAAAACATCATAGCATGTCGCTCTAAAAACAACACAGTATAGCATGGCACTCTTGAAATGTCATAGCATAACATGTTGTCCAAAAAACGTAATAGTATAGCATGTTGCTCTAAAAACGTCATAGTATAGCATGCCGTCCAAAAAACGTCGTAGTATAGCATGGCACTCTTGAAACGTCATAGCATAGCGTGTTGTCCAAAAAACGTCATAGTATAGCATGTCGCTCTCAAAACGTCATAGTATAGCATGTCGCTCAAAAAACATCATAGTATAGCATGTCGCTCAAAAAACGTCATAGTATAGCATGTCGTCCAAAAAAAGTCAAAGTATAGCATGTCGTCCAAAAAACGTCATAGTATAGCCTTTGGTCCAAAAATCGTCATAGTATAGCCTTTGGTCCAAAAAACGTCATATTATTGCATGTCGTTCTTAAAACGTCATAGTATAGCATGTCGTCCAAAAAACGTCATAGTATAGCATGTTGCTCTGAAAACGTTAGAGTATAGCATGTCACTCTAAAAACGTCATAGTATAGCATGTCACTCAAAAAACATCATAGTATAGCATGTCACTCTAAAAACATCATAGTATAGCAAGTCACTCGAACAACATCATAGTATAGCATGTCACTCAAAAAACATCATAGTATAGCAAGTCGCTCGAAAAACGTCATAGTATAGCATGTCACTCTAAAAACGTCATAGTATAGCATGTCCCTCAAAAATGGTCATAGTATAGCATGTTGTTCAAAAACGTCATAGTATAGCATATCGCTCTAAAAACATCATAGTATAGCATGTCGCTCTAAAAACGTCATAGTATACCATGTCACTCTAAAAACGTCATAGTATAGCATGTCCCTCAAAAATGGTCATAGTATAGCATGTTGTTCAAAAACGTCATAGTATAGCATATCGCTCTAAAAACATCATAGTATAGCATGTCGCTCTAAAAACGTCATAGTATAGCATGTCACTCTAAAAACGTCATAGTATAGCATGTCCCTCAAAAATGGTCATAGTATAGCATGTTGTTCAAAAACGTCATAGTATAGCATATCGCTCTAAAAACATCATAGTATAGCATGTCGCTCTAAAAACGTCATAGTATACCATGTCACTCTAAAAACGTCATAGTATAGCATGTCCCTCAAAAATGGTCATAGTATAGCATGTTGTTCAAAAACGTCATAGTATAGCATATCGCTCTAAAAACATCATAGTATAGCATGTCGCTCTAAAAACGTCATAGTATAGCATGTCACTCTAAAAACATCATAGTACAGCATGTCGCTCTAAAAACGTCATAGTATAGCATGTCGTCCAAAAGACGTCATAGTATAGCATGTCATCCAAAAAATGTCATAGAATAGCATGTCACTCAAAAAACATCATGCTATAGCATGTCGCTCTAAAAACGTCATAGCATAGCATGTCGTCCAAAAAACGTCAAAGTATAGCATGTCTTCCAAAAAATGTCATAGTATTGCGTGTCGCTCTAAAAACGTCATAGTATAGCATGCCATCCAAAAAACGTCGTAGTATAGCATGTTGTCCAACAAACATCATAGTTTAGCATGTCGCTCTGAAAATGTCATAGTTTAGCCTTTAGTCCACAAAACGTTATGTCCTGGCTGTCTGAAGTAGGTGAGGAGCAACAGAAAAACAGTCCAAACGCTGGTTTCCAGAGGGTTAGACGAGTATTTATTTGAAAGAGTAAGTTTACAACAGCACAACATGTGAGGGGGTTAAAAGCAAAAGGGTGTTAGCAAAATGAAAATAAATAAACAGAACTAAAAGTGCACTTCACGTTGACATTGATGGACATTCCAACCATGAACAAAGTAAAAGATAATAAATACGAAAAACAACTCTTCCTGTTCACCTCTTAAAACCCAAAAACACACCGCAGTAGCACCCTGAACTAAAACTACCAATGGGTTCCCTGTTTTCCTTTCTGAATAATTCAAAGGTCCCTCTCTATCTCCCTACACATCCACCAACCACTGGAACACATCTCCAAAGTTCTGCCGGGCCAGCTCAGCTTCCCCTCAGAAGAAGTGCCGCCACCTGCCAGATGAAGGAGCCTTTTGAGAGGCAGCTGGCATCGTGATTGGACTGTACTTTGGTCTGTTCCAATCCAGCTTCAGCTCCAGAGACGGCAGGCGGGACGAGTCAACGGAGGCCGGGTGGACGAAGGCATGCAGCTGAGTTGAAAAAAAAATGTCAGAAATTTTCAACATGTTGTAAAAACGTGCCATATGATGAAGTAATGTAAAGGAGGCTGTGAAAAATACTCCAGAAAGGTTTTCTTTGAAAAAAAAAAAACATCATGAATTTTGGCGCAAAAAAAACACCATAGTATACTATGTCAGAAAAAAAATGCCATTTTTCAACATGTAAAAACGTGCCATATGATGAAATAATGTAAAGGAGGCCATGAAAAACACTCCAGAAAGGTTTTCTTTGAAAAAAAAATCATCATGAATTTTGGCGCAAAAAAACACCTTACTATACTATGTCGAAAAAAAATGCGATTTTTCAAACATGTTGTAAAAACGTGCCATATGATGAAATAATGCAAAGGAGGCTGTGAAAAACACTCCAGAAAGGTTTTCTTTGAAAAAAAATCATCATGAATTTTGGCGCAAAAAACGCCTTACTATACTATGTCGAAAAAAAATGCGATTTTTCAAACATGTTGTAAAAACGTGCCATATGATGAAATAATGCAAAGGAGGCCGTGAAAAACACTCCAGAAAGGTTTTCTTTGAAAAAATAATCATCATGAATTTTGGCGCAAAAAAAACGCCTTACTATACTATGTCGAAAAAAAATGCGATTTTTCAAACATGTTGTAAAAACGTGCCATATGATTAAATGATGTAAAGGAGGCCGTGAAAAACACTCCAGAAAGGTTTTCTTTGAAAAAATAATCATCATGAATTTTGGCGCAAAAAACGCCTTACTATACTATGTCGAAAAAAAATGCGATTTTTCAAACATGTTGTAAAAACGTGCCATATGATGCAATAATGTAAAGGAGGCCGTGAAAAACACTGCAGAAAGGTTTTCTTTGAAAAAATAATCATCATGAATTTTGGCGCAAAAAATGCCTTACTATACTATGTCGAAAAAAAATGCGATTTTTCAAACATGTTGTAAAAACGTGCCATATGATGAAATAATGTAAAGGAGGCCGTGAAAAACACTCCAGAAAGGTTTTCTTTGAAAATATAATCATCATGAATTTTGGCGCAAAAAAACGCCATACTATACTATGTCGAAGAATGTCATTTTTCAACGTTGCTCAGCATGTCATCCAAAAAATGTCATAGTATAGCCTTTGGTCCAAAAAACATCATAGTATAGCATGTCGTCCAACAAATGTCATAGTATAGCATGTCGCTCAAAAAACGTCATAGTATAGCATGTCCCGCAAAGAACATCATAGTATAGCATGTCGCTCTAAAAACATCATAGTATAGCATTGTTGTCCAAAAAACATCATAGCATGTCGCTCTAAAAACAACACAGTATAGCATGGCACTCTTGAAATGTCATAGCATAACATGTTGTCCAAAAAACGTAATAGTATAGCATGTTGCTCTAAAAACGTCATAGTATAGCATGCCGTCCAAAAAACGTCGTAGTATAGCATGGCACTCTTGAAACGTCATAGCATAGCGTGTTGTCCAAAAAACGTCATAGTATAGCATGTCGCTCTCAAAACGTCATAGTATAGCATGTCGCTCAAAAAACATCATAGTATAGCATGTCGCTCAAAAAACGTCATAGTATAGCATGTCGTCCAAAAAAAGTCAAAGTATAGCATGTCGTCCAAAAAACGTCATAGTATAGCCTTTGGTCCAAAAATCGTCATAGTATAGCCTTTGGTCCAAAAAACGTCATATTATTGCATGTCGTTCTTAAAACGTCATAGTATAGCATGTCGTCCAAAAAACGTCATAGTATAGCATGTTGCTCTGAAAACGTTAGAGTATAGCATGTCACTCTAAAAACGTCATAGTATAGCATGTCACTCAAAAAACATCATAGTATAGCATGTCACTCTAAAAACATCATAGTATAGCAAGTCACTCGAACAACATCATAGTATAGCATGTCACTCAAAAAACATCATAGTATAGCAAGTCGCTCGAAAAACGTCATAGTATAGCATGTCACTCTAAAAACGTCATAGTATAGCATGTCCCTCAAAAATGGTCATAGTATAGCATGTTGTTCAAAAACGTCATAGTATAGCATATCGCTCTAAAAACATCATAGTATAGCATGTCGCTCTAAAAACGTCATAGTATACCATGTCACTCTAAAAACGTCATAGTATAGCATGTCCCTCAAAAATGGTCATAGTATAGCATGTTGTTCAAAAACGTCATAGTATAGCATATCGCTCTAAAAACATCATAGTATAGCATGTCGCTCTAAAAACGTCATAGTATAGCATGTCACTCTAAAAACGTCATAGTATAGCATGTCCCTCAAAAATGGTCATCGTATAGCATGTTGTTCAAAAACGTCATAGTATACCATATCGCTCTAAAAACATCATAGTATAGCATGTCGCTCTAAAAACGTCATAGTATACCATGTCACTCTAAAAACGTCATAGTATAGCATGTCCCTCAAAAATGGTCATAGTATAGCATGTTGTTCAAAAACGTCATAGTATAGCATATCGCTCTAAAAACATCATAGTATAGCATGTCGCTCTAAAAACGTCATAGTATAGCATGTCACTCTAAAAACATCATAGTACAGCATGTCGCTCTAAAAACGTCATAGTATAGCATGTCGTCCAAAAGACGTCATAGTATAGCATGTCATCCAAAAAATGTCATAGAATAGCATGTCACTCAAAAAACATCATGCTATAGCATGTCGCTCTAAAAACGTCATAGCATAGCATGTCGTCCAAAAAACGTCAAAGTATAGCATGTCTTCCAAAAAATGTCATAGTATTGCGTGTCGCTCTAAAAACGTCATAGTATAGCATGCCATCCAAAAAACGTCGTAGTATAGCATGTTGTCCAACAAACATCATAGTTTAGCATGTCGCTCTGAAAATGTCATAGTTTAGCCTTTAGTCCACAAAACGTTATGTCCTGGCTGTCTGAAGTAGGTGAGGAGCAACAGAAAAACAGTCCAAACGCTGGTTTCCAGAGGGTTAGACGAGTATTTATTTGAAAGAGTAAGTTTACAACAGCACAACATGTGAGGGGGTTAAAAGCAAAAGGGTGTTAGCAAAATGAAAATAAATAAACAGAACTAAAAGTGCACTTCACGTTGACATTGATGGACATTCCAACCATGAACAAAGTAAAAGATAATAAATACGAAAAACAACTCTTCCTGTTCACCTCTTAAAACCCAAAAACACACCGCAGTAGCACCCTGAACTAAAACTACCAATGGGTTCCCTGTTTTCCTTTCTGAATAATTCAAAGGTCCCTCTCTATCTCCCTACACATCCACCAACCACTGGAACACATCTCCAAAGTTCTGCCGGGCCAGCTCAGCTTCCCCTCAGAAGAAGTGCCGCCACCTGCCAGATGAAGGAGCCTTTTGAGAGGCAGCTGGCATCGTGATTGGACTGTACTTTGGTCTGTTCCAATCCAGCTTCAGCTCCAGAGACGGCAGGCGGGACGAGTCAACGGAGGCCGGGTGGACGAAGGCATGCAGCTGAGTTGAAAAAAAAATGTCAGAAATTTTCAACATGTTGTAAAAACGTGCCATATGATGAAGTAATGTAAAGGAGGCTGTGAAAAATACTCCAGAAAGGTTTTCTTTGAAAAAAAAAAAACATCATGAATTTTGGCGCAAAAAAAACACCATAGTATACTATGTCAGAAAAAAAATGCCATTTTTCAACATGTAAAAACGTGCCATATGATGAAATAATGTAAAGGAGGCCATGAAAAACACTCCAGAAAGGTTTTCTTTGAAAAAAAAATCATCATGAATTTTGGCGCAAAAAAACACCTTACTATACTATGTCGAAAAAAAATGCGATTTTTCAAACATGTTGTAAAAACGTGCCATATGATGAAATAATGCAAAGGAGGCTGTGAAAAACACTCCAGAAAGGTTTTCTTTGAAAAAAAAATCATCATGAATTTTGGCGCAAAAAACGCCTTACTATACTATGTCGAAAAAAAATGCGATTTTTCAAACATGTTGTAAAAACGTGCCATATGATGAAATAATGCAAAGGAGGCCGTGAAAAACACTCCAGAAAGGTTTTCTTTGAAAAAAAAATCATCATGAATTTTGGCGCAAAAAAAACGCCTTACTATACTATGTCGAAAAAAAATGCGATTTTTCAAACATGTTGTAAAAACGTGCCATATGATGCAATAATGTAAAGGAGGCCGTGAAAAACACTCCAGAAAGGTTTTCTTTGAAAAAATAATCATCATGAATTTTGGCGCAAAAAAAAACGCCTTACTATACTATGTCGAAAAAAAATGCGATTTTTCAAACATGTTGTAAAAACGTGCCATATGATTAAATGATGTAAAGGAGGCCGTGAAAAACACTCCAGAAAGGTTTTCTTTGAAAAAAAAATCATCATGAATTTTGGCGCAAAAAAACGCCTTACTATACTATGTCGAAAAAAAATGCGATTTTTCAAACATGTTGTAAAAACGTGCCATATGATGCAATAATGTAAAGGAGGCCGTGAAAAACACTCCAGAAAGGTTTTCTTTGAAAAAATAATCATCATGAATTTTGGCGCAAAAAATGCCTTACTATACTATGTCGAAAAAAAATGCGATTTTTCAAACATGTTGTAAAAACGTGCCATATGATGAAATAATGTAAAGGAGGCCGTGAAAAACACTCCAGAAAGGTTTTCTTTGAAAAAATAATCATCATGAATTTTGGCGCAAAAAACGCCTTACTATACTATGTCGAAAAAAAATGCGATTTTTCAAACATGTTGTAAAAACGTGCCATATGATGAAATAATGTAAAGGAGGCCGTGAAAAACACTCCAGAAAGGTTTTCTTTGAAAATATAATCATCATGAATTTTGGCGCAAAAAAACGCCATACTATACTATGTCGAAGAATGTCATTTTTCAACGTTGCTCAGCATGTCATCCAAAAAATGTCATAGTATAGCCTTTGGTCCAAAAAACATCATAGTATAGCATGTCGTCCAACAAATGTCATAGTATAGCATGTCGCTCAAAAAACGTCATAGTATAGCATGTCCCGCAAAGAACATCATAGTATAGCATGTCGCTCTAAAAACATCATAGTATAGCATTGTTGTCCAAAAAACATCATAGCATGTCGCTCTAAAAACAACACAGTATAGCATGGCACTCTTGAAATGTCATAGCATAACATGTTGTCCAAAAAACGTAATAGTATAGCATGTTGCTCTAAAAACGTCATAGTATAGCATGCCGTCCAAAAAACGTCGTAGTATAGCATGGCACTCTTGAAACGTCATAGCATAGCGTGTTGTCCAAAAAACGTCATAGTATAGCATGTCGCTCTCAAAACGTCATAGTATAGCATGTCGCTCAAAAAACATCATAGTATAGCATGTCGCTCAAAAAACGTCATAGTATAGCATGTCGTCCAAAAAAAGTCAAAGTATAGCATGTCGTCCAAAAAACGTCATAGTATAGCCTTTGGTCCAAAAATCGTCATAGTATAGCCTTTGGTCCAAAAAACGTCATATTATTGCATGTCGTTCTTAAAACGTCATAGTATAGCATGTCGTCCAAAAAACGTCATAGTATAGCATGTTGCTCTGAAAACGTTAGAGTATAGCATGTCACTCTAAAAACGTCATAGTATAGCATGTCACTCAAAAAACATCATAGTATAGCATGTCACTCTAAAAACATCATAGTATAGCAAGTCACTCGAACAACATCATAGTATAGCATGTCACTCAAAAAACATCATAGTATAGCAAGTCGCTCGAAAAACGTCATAGTATAGCATGTCACTCTAAAAACGTCATAGTATAGCATGTCCCTCAAAAATGGTCATAGTATAGCATGTTGTTCAAAAACGTCATAGTATAGCATATCGCTCTAAAAACATCATAGTATAGCATGTCGCTCTAAAAACGTCATAGTATACCATGTCACTCTAAAATCGTCATAGTATAGCATGTCCCTCAAAAATGGTCATCGTATAGCATGTTGTTCAAAAACGTCATAGTATAGCATATCGCTCTAAAAACATCATAGTATAGCATGTCGCTCTAAAAACGTCATAGTATAGCATGTCACTCTAAAAACATCATAGTATAGCATGTCCCTCAAAAATGGTCATCGTATAGCATGTTGTTCAAAAACGTCATAGTATACCATATCGCTCTAAAAGCATCATAGTATAGCATGTCGCTCTAAAAACGTCATAGTATACCATGTCACTCTAAAAACGTCATAGTATAGCATGTCCCTCAAAAATGGTCATAGTATAGCATGTTGTTCAAAAACGTCATAGTATAGCATATCGCTCTAAAAACATCATAGTATAGCATGTCGCTCTAAAAACGTCATAGTATAGCATGTCACTCTAAAAACATCATAGTACAGCATGTCGCTCTAAAAACGTCATAGTATAGCATGTCGTCCAAAAGACGTCATAGTATAGCATGTCATCCAAAAAATGTCATAGAATAGCATGTCACTCAAAAAACATCATGCTATAGCATGTCGCTCTAAAAACGTCATAGCATAGCATGTCGTCCAAAAAACGTCAAAGTATAGCATGTCTTCCAAAAAATGTCATAGTATTGCGTGTCGCTCTAAAAACGTCATAGTATAGCATGCCATCCAAAAAACGTCGTAGTATAGCATGTTGTCCAACAAACATCATAGTTTAGCATGTCGCTCTGAAAATGTCATAGTTTAGCCTTTAGTCCACAAAACGTTATGTCCTGGCTGTCTGAAGTAGGTGAGGAGCAACAGAAAAACAGTCCAAACGCTGGTTTCCAGAGGGTTAGACGAGTATTTATTTGAAAGAGTAAGTTTACAACAGCACAACATGTGAGGGGGTTAAAAGCAAAAGGGTGTTAGCAAAATGAAAATAAATAAACAGAACTAAAAGTGCACTTCACGTTGACATTGATGGACATTCCAACCATGAACAAAGTAAAAGATAATAAATACGAAAAACAACTCTTCCTGTTCACCTCTTAAAACCCAAAAACACACCGCAGTAGCACCCTGAACTAAAACTACCAATGGGTTCCCTGTTTTCCTTTCTGAATAATTCAAAGGTCCCTCTCTATCTCCCTACACATCCACCAACCACTGGAACACATCTCCAAAGTTCTGCCGGGCCAGCTCAGCTTCCCCTCAGAAGAAGTGCCGCCACCTGCCAGATGAAGGAGCCTTTTGAGAGGCAGCTGGCATCGTGATTGGACTGTACTTTGGTCTGTTCCAATCCAGCTTCAGCTCCAGAGACGGCAGGCGGGACGAGTCAACGGAGGCCGGGTGGACGAAGGCATGCAGCTGAGTTGAAAAAAAAATGTCAGAAATTTTCAACATGTTGTAAAAACGTGCCATATGATGAAGTAATGTAAAGGAGGCTGTGAAAAATACTCCAGAAAGGTTTTCTTTGAAAAAAAAAAAACATCATGAATTTTGGCGCAAAAAAAACACCATAGTATACTATGTCAGAAAAAAAATGCCATTTTTCAACATGTAAAAACGTGCCATATGATGAAATAATGTAAAGGAGGCCATGAAAAACACTCCAGAAAGGTTTTCTTTGAAAAAAAAATCATCATGAATTTTGGCGCAAAAAAACACCTTACTATACTATGTCGAAAAAAAATGCGATTTTTCAAACATGTTGTAAAAACGTGCCATATGATGAAATAATGCAAAGGAGGCCATGAAAAACACTCCAGAAAGGTTTTCTTTGAAAAAAAAATCATCATGAATTTTGGCGCAAAAAAACACCTTACTATACTATGTCGAAAAAAAATGCGATTTTTCAAACATGTTGTAAAAACGTGCCATATGATGAAATAATGTAAAGGAGGCCGTGAAAAACACTCCAGAAAGGTTTTCTTTGAAAAAAAAATCATCATGAATTTTGGCGCAAAAAAAACGCCTTACTATACTATGTCGAAAAAAAATGCGATTTTTCAAACATGTTGTAAAAACGTGCCATATGATGAAATAATGTAAAGGAGGCCGTGAAAAACACTCCAGAAAGGTTTTCTTTGAAAAAAAAATCATCATGAATTTTGGCGCAAAAAAAACGCCTTACTATACTATGTCGAAAAAAAATGCGATTTTTCAAACATGTTGTAAAAACGTGCCATATGATGAAATAATGTAAAGGAGGCCGTGAAAAACACTCCAGAAAGGTTTTCTTTGAAAAAATAATCATCATGAATTTTGGCGCAAAAAAAAACGCCTTACTATACTATGTCGAAAAAAAATGCGATTTTTCAAACATGTTGTAAAAACGTGCCATATGATGCAATAATGTAAAGGAGGCCGTGAAAAACACTCCAGAAAGGTTTTCTTTGAAAAAATAATCATCATGAATTTTGGCGCAAAAAACGCCTTACTATACTATGTCGAAAAAAAATGCGATTTTTCAAACATGTTGTAAAAACGTGCCATATGATGAAATAATGTAAAGGAGGCCGTGAAAAACACTCCAGAAAGGTTTTCTTTGAAAAAATAATCATCATGAATTTTGGCGCAAAAAAACGCCTTACTATACTATGTCGAAAAAAAATGCGATTTTTCAAACATGTTGTAAAAACGTCCCATATGTTGAAATAATGTAAAGGAGGCCGTGAAAAACACTCCAGAAAGGTTTTCTTTGAAAAAAAAATCATCATGAATTTTGGCGCAAAAAAACGCCTTACTATACTATGTCGAAAAAAAATGCGATTTTTCAAACATGTTGTAAAAACGTGCCATATGATGAAATAATGTAAAGGAGGCCGTGAAAAACACACCAGAAAGGTTTTCTTTGAAAAAAAAAAAAAAATCATGAATTTTGGCTCAAAAAAAACGCCATAGTATACTATGTCAGAAAAAAAATGCCATTTTTCAAACATGTTGTAAAAACGTGCCATATGATGAAATAATGTAAAGGAGGCCATGAAAAACACTCCAGAAAGGTTTTCTTTGAAAAAAAAATCATCATGAATTTTGGCGCAAAAAAAACGCCTTACTATACTATGTCGAAAAAAAATGCGATTTTTCAAACATGTTGTAAAAACGTGCCATATGATGCAATAATGTAAAGGAGGCCGTGAAAAACACTCCAGAAAGGTTTTCTTTGAAAAAATAATCATCATGAATTTTGGCGCAAAAAAAAACGCCTTACTATACTATGTCGAAAAAAAATTGCGATTTTTCAAACATGTTGTAAAAACGTGCCATATGATGCAATAATGTAAAGGAGGCCGTGAAAAACACTCCAGAAAGGTTTTCTTTGAAAAAATAATCATCATGAATTTTGGCGCAAAAAAACGCCTTACTATACTATGTCGAAAAAAAATGCGATTTTTCAAACATGTTGTAAAAACGTGCCATATGATGAAATAATGTAAAGGAGGCCGTGAAAAACACTCCAGAAAGGTTTTCTTTGAAAAAATAATCATCATGAATTTTGGCGCAAAAAAACGCCTTACTATACTATGTCGAAAAAAAATGCGATTTTTCAAACATGTTGTAAAAACGTGCCATATGATGAAATAATGTAAAGGAGGCCGTGAAAAACACTCCAGAAAGGTTTTCTTTGAAAAAATAATCATCATGAATTTTGGCGCAAAAAAACGCCATACTATACTGTCGAAGAATGTCATTTTTCAACCTTGCTCAGCATGTCATCCAAAAAATGTCATAGTATAGCCTTTGGTCCAAAAAACGTCATAGTATAGCATGTCGTCCAACAAATGTCATAGTATAGCATGTCGCTCAAAAAACGTCATAGTATAGCATGTCGCGCAAAGAACATCATAGTATAGCATGTCGCTCTAAAAACATCATAGTATAGCATTGTCGTCCAAAAAACATCATTGCATGTCGCTCTAAAAACAACACAGTATAGCATGGCACTCTTGAAATGTCATAGCATAACATGTTGTCCAAAAAACGTAATAGTATAGCATGTCGCTCTAAAAACGTCATAGTATAGCATGCCGTCCAAAAAACGTCGCAGTATAGCATGGCACTCTTGAAACGTCATAGCATAGCGTGTTGTCCAAAAAACGTCATAGTATAGCATGTCGCTCTAAAAACGTCATAGTATAGCATGTCGCTCAAAAAACGTCATAGTATAGCATGTCGCTCAAAAAACGTCATAGTATAGCATGTCGTCCAAAAAAAGTCAAAGTATAGCATGTCGTCCAAAAGACGTCATAGTATAGCCTTTGGTCCAAAAATCGTCATAGTATAGCCTTTGGTCCAAAAATCGTCATAGTATAGCCTTTGGTCCAAAAAACATCATATTATTGCATGTCGTTCTTAAAACGTCATAGTATAGCATGTCATCCAAAAAACGTCATAGTATAGCATGTCGTCCAAAAAACGTCATAGTATAGCATGTCGTCCAACAAATGTCATAGTATAGCATGTCGCTCAAAAAACGTCATAGTATAGCATGTCCCGCAAAGAACATCATAGTATAGCATGTCGCTCTAAAAACATCATAGTATAGCATTGTCGTCCAAAAAACATCATTGCATGTCGCTCTAAAAACAACACAGTATAGCATGGCACTCTTGAAATGTCATAGCATAACATGTTGTCCAAAAAACGTAATAGTATAGCATGTCGCTCTAAAAACGTCATAGTATAGCATGCCGTCCAAAAAACGTCGTAGTATAGCATGGCACTCTTGAAACGTCATAGCATAGCGTGTTGTCCAAAAAACGTCATAGTATAGCATGTCGCTCTCAAAACGTCATAGTATAGCATGTCGCTCAAAAAACATCATAGTATAGCATGTCGCTCAAAAAACGTCATAGTATAGCATGTCGTCCAAAAAAAGTCAAAGTATAGCATGTCGTCCAAAAAACGTCATAGTATAGCCTTTGGTCCAAAAATCGTCATAGTATAGCCTTTGGTCCAAAAAACGTCATATTATTGCATGTCGTTCTTAAAACGTCATAGTATAGCATGTCGTCAAAAAACGTCATAGTATAGCATGTTGCTCTGAAAACGTTAGAGTATAGCATGTCACTCTAAAAACGTCATAGTATAGCATGTCACTCAAAAAACATCATAGTATAGCATGTCACTCTAAAAACATCATAGTATAGCAAGTCACTCGAACAACATCATAGTATAGCATGTCACTCAAAAAACATCATAGTATAGCAAGTCGCTCGAAAAACGTCATAGTATAGCATGTCACTCTAAAAACGTCATAGTATAGCATGTCCCTCAAAAATGGTCATAGTATAGCATGTCGTTCAAAAACGTCATAGTATAGCATGTCGCTCTAAAAACGTCATAGTATACCATGTCACTCTAAAAACGTCATAGTATACCATGTCACTCTAAAAACGTCATAGTATAGCATGTCCCTCAAAAATGGTCATAGTATAGCATGTTGTTCAAAAACGTCATAGTATAGCATATCGCTCTAAAAACATCATAGTATAGCATGTCGCTCTAAAAACGTCATAGTATAGCATGTCACTCTAAAAACGTCATAGTATAGCATGTCCCTCAAAAATGGTCATAGTATAGCATGTTGTTCAAAAACGTCATAGTATAGCATATCGCTCTAAAAACATCATAGTATAGCATGTCGCTCTAAAAACGTCATAGTATACCATGTCACTCTAAAAACGTCATAGTATAGCATGTCCCTCAAAAATGGTCATAGTATAGCATGTTGTTCAAAAACGTCATAGTATAGCATATCGCTCTAAAAACATCATAGTATAGCATGTCGCTCTAAAAACGTCATAGTATAGCATGTCACTCTAAAAACATCATAGTACAGCATGTCGCTCTAAAAACGTCATAGTATAGCATGTCGTCCAAAAGACGTCATAGTATAGCATGTCATCCAAAAAATGTCATAGAATAGCATGTCACTCAAAAAACATCATGCTATAGCATGTCGCTCTAAAAACGTCATAGCATAGCATGTCGTCCAAAAAACGTCAAAGTATAGCATGTCTTCCAAAAAATGTCATAGTATTGCGTGTCGCTCTAAAAACGTCATAGTATAGCATGCCATCCAAAAAACGTCGTAGTATAGCATGTTGTCCAACAAACATCATAGTTTAGCATGTCGCTCTGAAAATGTCATAGTTTAGCCTTTAGTCCACAAAACGTTATGTCCTGGCTGTCTGAAGTAGGTGAGGAGCAACAGAAAAACAGTCCAAACGCTGGTTTCCAGAGGGTTAGACGAGTATTTATTTGAAAGAGTAAGTTTACAACAGCACAACATGTGAGGGGGTTAAAAGCAAAAGGGTGTTAGCAAAATGAAAATAAATAAACAGAACTAAAAGTGCAC
This sequence comes from Amphiprion clarkii, assembly GCA_027123335.1. NCBI lineage: Eukaryota > Metazoa > Chordata > Actinopteri > Pomacentridae > Amphiprion > Amphiprion clarkii. Next base: position 10,666,586 of record CM049573.1, on the reverse strand, counting down.
TTCACGTTGACATTGATGGACATTCCAACCATGAACAAAGTAAAAGATAATAAATACGAAAAACAACTCTTCCTGTTCACCTCTTAAAACCCAAAAACACACCGCAGTAGCACCCTGAACTAAAACTACCAATGGGTTCCCTGTTTTCCTTTCTGAATAATTCAAAGGTCCCTCTCTATCTCCCTACACATCCACCAACCACTGGAACACATCTCCAAAGTTCTGCCGGGCCAGCTCAGCTTCCCCTCAGAAGAAGTGCCGCCACCTGCCAGATGAAGGAGCCTTTTGAGAGGCAGCTGGCATCGTGATTGGACTGTACTTTGGTCTGTTCCAATCCAGCTTCAGCTCCAGAGACGGCAGGCGGGACGAGTCAACGGAGGCCGGGTGGACGAAGGCATGCAGCTGAGTTGAAAAAAAAATGTCAGAAATTTTCAACATGTTGTAAAAACGTGCCATATGATGAAGTAATGTAAAGGAGGCTGTGAAAAATACTCCAGAAAGGTTTTCTTTGAAAAAAAAAAAACATCATGAATTTTGGCGCAAAAAAAACACCATAGTATACTATGTCAGAAAAAAAATGCCATTTTTCAACATGTAAAAACGTGCCATATGATGAAATAATGTAAAGGAGGCCATGAAAAACACTCCAGAAAGGTTTTCTTTGAAAAAAAAATCATCATGAATTTTGGCGCAAAAAAACACCTTACTATACTATGTCGAAAAAAAATGCGATTTTTCAAACATGTTGTAAAAACGTGCCATATGATGAAATAATGCAAAGGAGGCTGTGAAAAACACTCCAGAAAGGTTTTCTTTGAAAAAAAATCATCATGAATTTTGGCGCAAAAAACGCCTTACTATACTATGTCGAAAAAAAATGCGATTTTTCAAACATGTTGTAAAAACGTGCCATATGATGAAATAATGCAAAGGAGGCCGTGAAAAACACTCCAGAAAGGTTTTCTTTGAAAAAAAAATCATCATGAATTTTGGCGCAAAAAAAACGCCTTACTATACTATGTCGAAAAAAAATGCGATTTTTCAAACATGTTGTAAAAACGTGCCATATGATGCAATAATGTAAAGGAGGCCGTGAAAAACACTCCAGAAAGGTTTTCTTTGAAAAAATAATCATCATGAATTTTGGCGCAAAAAAAAAACGCCTTACTATACTATGTCGAAAAAAAATGCGATTTTTCAAACATGTTGTAAAAACGTGCCATATGATGAAATGATGTAAAGGAGGCCGTGAAAAACACTCCAGAAAGGTTTTCTTTGAAAAAATAATCATCATGAATTTTGGCGCAAAAAACGCCTTACTATACTATGTCGAAAAAAAATGCGATTTTTCAAACATGTTGTAAAAACGTGCCATATGATGAAATAATGTAAAGGAGGCCGTGAAAAACACTCCAGAAAGGTTTTCTTTGAAAATATAATCATCATGAATTTTGGCGCAAAAAAACGCCATACTATACTATGTCGAAGAATGTCATTTTTCAACGTTGCTCAGCATGTCATCCAAAAAATGTCATAGTATAGCCTTTGGTCCAAAAAACATCATAGTATAGCATGTCGTCCAACAAATGTCATAGTATAGCATGTCGCTCAAAAAACGTCATAGTATAGCATGTCCCGCAAAGAACATCATAGTATAGCATGTCGCTCTAAAAACATCATAGTATAGCATTGTTGTCCAAAAAACATCATAGCATGTCGCTCTAAAAACAACACAGTATAGCATGGCACTCTTGAAATGTCATAGCATAACATGTTGTCCAAAAAACGTAATAGTATAGCATGTTGCTCTAAAAACGTCATAGTATAGCATGCCGTCCAAAAAACGTCGTAGTATAGCATGGCACTCTTGAAACGTCATAGCATAGCGTGTTGTCCAAAAAACGTCATAGTATAGCATGTCGCTCTCAAAACGTCATAGTATAGCATGTCGCTCAAAAAACATCATAGTATAGCATGTCGCTCAAAAAACGTCATAGTATAGCATGTCGTCCAAAAAAAGTCAAAGTATAGCATGTCGTCCAAAAAACGTCATAGTATAGCCTTTGGTCCAAAAATCGTCATAGTATAGCCTTTGGTCCAAAAAACGTCATATTATTGCATGTCGTTCTTAAAACGTCATAGTATAGCATGTCGTCCAAAAAACGTCATAGTATAGCATGTTGCTCTGAAAACGTTAGAGTATAGCATGTCACTCTAAAAACGTCATAGTATAGCATGTCACTCAAAAAACATCATAGTATAGCATGTCACTCTAAAAACATCATAGTATAGCAAGTCACTCGAACAACATCATAGTATAGCATGTCACTCAAAAAACATCATAGTATAGCAAGTCGCTCGAAAAACGTCATAGTATAGCATGTCACTCTAAAAACGTCATAGTATAGCATGTCCCTCAAAAATGGTCATAGTATAGCATGTTGTTCAAAAACGTCATAGTATAGCATATCGCTCTAAAAACATCATAGTATAGCATGTCGCTCTAAAAACGTCATAGTATACCATGTCACTCTAAAAACGTCATAGTATAGCATGTCCCTCAAAAATGGTCATAGTATAGCATGTTGTTCAAAAACGTCATAGTATAGCATATCGCTCTAAAAACATCATAGTATAGCATGTCGCTCTAAAAACGTCATAGTATAGCATGTCACTCTAAAAACGTCATAGTATAGCATGTCCCTCAAAAATGGTCATCGTATAGCATGTTGTTCAAAAACGTCATAGTATACCATATCGCTCTAAAAACATCATAGTATAGCATGTCGCTCTAAAAACGTCATAGTATACCATGTCACTCTAAAAACGTCATAGTATAGCATGTCCCTCAAAAATGGTCATAGTATAGCATGTTGTTCAAAAACGTCATAGTATAGCATATCGCTCTAAAAACATCATAGTATAGCATGTCGCTCTAAAAACGTCATAGTATAGCATGTCACTCTAAAAACATCATAGTACAGCATGTCGCTCTAAAAACGTCATAGTATAGCATGTCGTCCAAAAGACGTCATAGTATAGCATGTCATCCAAAAAATGTCATAGAATAGCATGTCACTCAAAAAACATCATGCTATAGCATGTCGCTCTAAAAACGTCATAGCATAGCATGTCGTCCAAAAAACGTCAAAGTATAGCATGTCTTCCAAAAAATGTCATAGTATTGCGTGTCGCTCTAAAAACGTCATAGTATAGCATGCCATCCAAAAAACGTCGTAGTATAGCATGTTGTCCAACAAACATCATAGTTTAGCATGTCGCTCTGAAAATGTCATAGTTTAGCCTTTAGTCCACAAAACGTTATGTCCTGGCTGTCTGAAGTAGGTGAGGAGCAACAGAAAAACAGTCCAAACGCTGGTTTCCAGAGGGTTAGACGAGTATTTATTTGAAAGAGTAAGTTTACAACAGCACAACATGTGAGGGGGTTAAAAGCAAAAGGGTGTTAGCAAAATGAAAATAAATAAACAGAACTAAAAGTGCACTTCACGTTGACATTGATGGACATTCCAACCATGAACAAAGTAAAAGATAATAAATACGAAAAACAACTCTTCCTGTTCACCTCTTAAAACCCAAAAACACACCGCAGTAGCACCCTGAACTAAAACTACCAATGGGTTCCCTGTTTTCCTTTCTGAATAATTCAAAGGTCCCTCTCTATCTCCCTACACATCCACCAACCACTGGAACACATCTCCAAAGTTCTGCCGGGCCAGCTCAGCTTCCCCTCAGAAGAAGTGCCGCCACCTGCCAGATGAAGGAGCCTTTTGAGAGGCAGCTGGCATCGTGATTGGACTGTACTTTGGTCTGTTCCAATCCAGCTTCAGCTCCAGAGACGGCAGGCGGGACGAGTCAACGGAGGCCGGGTGGACGAAGGCATGCAGCTGAGTTGAAAAAAAAATGTCAGAAATTTTCAACATGTTGTAAAAACGTGCCATATGATGAAGTAATGTAAAGGAGGCTGTGAAAAATACTCCAGAAAGGTTTTCTTTGAAAAAAAAAAAACATCATGAATTTTGGCGCAAAAAAAACACCATAGTATACTATGTCAGAAAAAAAATGCCATTTTTCAACATGTAAAAACGTGCCATATGATGAAATAATGTAAAGGAGGCCATGAAAAACACTCCAGAAAGGTTTTCTTTGAAAAAAAAATCATCATGAATTTTGGCGCAAAAAAACACCTTACTATACTATGTCGAAAAAAAATGCGATTTTTCAAACATGTTGTAAAAACGTGCCATATGATGAAATAATGCAAAGGAGGCTGTGAAAAACACTCCAGAAAGGTTTTCTTTGAAAAAAAAATCATCATGAATTTTGGCGCAAAAAAACGCCTTACTATACTATGTCGAAAAAAAATGCGATTTTTCAAACATGTTGTAAAAACGTGCCATATGATGAAATAATGTAAAGGAGGCCGTGAAAAACACTCCAGAAAGGTTTTCTTTGAAAAAAAAATCATCATGAATTTTGGCGCAAAAAAAAACGCCTTACTATACTATGTCGAAAAAAAATGCGATTTTTCAAACATGTTGTAAAAACGTGCCATATGATTAAATGATGTAAAGGAGGCCGTGAAAAACACTCCAGAAAGGTTTTCTTTGAAAAAAAAATCATCATGAATTTTGGCGCAAAAAAACGCCTTACTATACTATGTCGAAAAAAAATGCGATTTTTCAAACATGTTGTAAAAACGTGCCATATGATGCAATAATGTAAAGGAGGCCGTGAAAAACACTGCAGAAAGGTTTTCTTTGAAAAAATAATCATCATGAATTTTGGCGCAAAAAATGCCTTACTATACTATGTCGAAAAAAAATGCGATTTTTCAAACATGTTGTAAAAACGTGCCATATGATGAAATAATGTAAAGGAGGCCGTGAAAAACACTCCAGAAAGGTTTTCTTTGAAAATATAATCATCATGAATTTTGGCGCAAAAAAACGCCATACTATACTATGTCGAAGAATGTCATTTTTCAACGTTGCTCAGCATGTCATCCAAAAAATGTCATAGTATAGCCTTTGGTCCAAAAAACATCATAGTATAGCATGTCGTCCAACAAATGTCATAGTATAGCATGTCGCTCAAAAAACGTCATAGTATAGCATGTCCCGCAAAGAACATCATAGTATAGCATGTCGCTCTAAAAACATCATAGTATAGCATTGTTGTCCAAAAAACATCATAGCATGTCGCTCTAAAAACAACACAGTATAGCATGGCACTCTTGAAATGTCATAGCATAACATGTTGTCCAAAAAACGTAATAGTATAGCATGTTGCTCTAAAAACGTCATAGTATAGCATGCCGTCCAAAAAACGTCGTAGTATAGCATGGCACTCTTGAAACGTCATAGCATAGCGTGTTGTCCAAAAAACGTCATAGTATAGCATGTCGCTCTCAAAACGTCATAGTATAGCATGTCGCTCAAAAAACATCATAGTATAGCATGTCGCTCAAAAAACGTCATAGTATAGCATGTCGTCCAAAAAAAGTCAAAGTATAGCATGTCGTCCAAAAAACGTCATAGTATAGCCTTTGGTCCAAAAATCGTCATAGTATAGCCTTTGGTCCAAAAAACGTCATATTATTGCATGTCGTTCTTAAAACGTCATAGTATAGCATGTCGCTCTAAAAACGTCATAGTATAGCATGTCGCTCAAAAAACGTCATAGTATAGCATGTCGCTCAAAAAACGTCATAGTATAGCATGTCGTCCAAAAAAAGTCAAAGTATAGCATGTCGTCCAAAAAACGTCATAGTATAGCATGTTGCTCTGAAAACGTTAGAGTATAGCATGTCACTCTAAAAACGTCATAGTATAGCATGTCACTCAAAAAACATCATAGTATAGCATGTCACTCTAAAAACATCATAGTATAGCAAGTCACTCGAACAACATCATAGTATAGCATGTCACTCAAAAAACATCATAGTATAGCAAGTCGCTCGAAAAACGTCATAGTATAGCATGTCACTCTAAAAACGTCATAGTATAGCATGTCCCTCAAAAATGGTCATAGTATAGCATGTTGTTCAAAAACGTCATAGTATAGCATATCGCTCTAAAAACATCATAGTATAGCATGTCGCTCTAAAAACGTCATAGTATACCATGTCACTCTAAAAACGTCATAGTATAGCATGTCCCTCAAAAATGGTCATAGTATAGCATGTTGTTCAAAAACGTCATAGTATAGCATATCGCTCTAAAAACATCATAGTATAGCATGTCGCTCTAAAAACGTCATAGTATAGCATGTCACTCTAAAAACGTCATAGTATAGCATGTCCCTCAAAAATGGTCATCGTATAGCATGTTGTTCAAAAACGTCATAGTATACCATATCGCTCTAAAAACATCATAGTATAGCATGTCGCTCTAAAAACGTCATAGTATACCATGTCACTCTAAAAACGTCATAGTATAGCATGTCCCTCAAAAATGGTCATAGTATAGCATGTCCCTCAAAAATGGTCATAGTATAGCATATCGCTCTAAAAACATCATAGTATAGCATGTCGCTCTAAAAACGTCATAGTATAGCATGTCACTCTAAAAACATCATAGTACAGCATGTCGCTCTAAAAACGTCATAGTATAGCATGTCGTCCAAAAGACGTCATAGTATAGCATGTCATCCAAAAAATGTCATAGAATAGCATGTCACTCAAAAAACATCATGCTATAGCATGTCGCTCTAAAAACGTCATAGCATAGCATGTCGTCCAAAAAACGTCAAAGTATAGCATGTCTTCCAAAAAATGTCATAGTATTGCGTGTCGCTCTAAAAACGTCATAGTATAGCATGCCATCCAAAAAACGTCGTAGTATAGCATGTTGTCCAACAAACATCATAGTTTAGCATGTCGCTCTGAAAATGTCATAGTTTAGCCTTTAGTCCACAAAACGTTATGTCCTGGCTGTCTGAAGTAGGTGAGGAGCAACAGAAAAACAGTCCAAACGCTGGTTTCCAGAGGGTTAGACGAGTATTTATTTGAAAGAGTAAGTTTACAACAGCACAACATGTGAGGGGGTTAAAAGCAAAAGGGTGTTAGCAAAATGAAAATAAATAAACAGAACTAAAAGTGCACTTCACGTTGACATTGATGGACATTCCAACCATGAACAAAGTAAAAGATAATAAATACGAAAAACAACTCTTCCTGTTCACCTCTTAAAACCCAAAAACACACCGCAGTAGCACCCTGAACTAAAACTACCAATGGGTTCCCTGTTTTCCTTTCTGAATAATTCAAAGGTCCCTCTCTATCTCCCTACACATCCACCAACCACTGGAACACATCTCCAAAGTTCTGCCGGGCCAGCTCAGCTTCCCCTCAGAAGAAGTGCCGCCACCTGCCAGATGAAGGAGCCTTTTGAGAGGCAGCTGGCATCGTGATTGGACTGTACTTTGGTCTGTTCCAATCCAGCTTCAGCTCCAGAGACGGCAGGCGGGACGAGTCAACGGAGGCCGGGTGGACGAAGGCATGCAGCTGAGTTGAAAAAAAAATGTCAGAAATTTTCAACATGTTGTAAAAACGTGCCATATGATGAAGTAATGTAAAGGAGGCTGTGAAAAATACTCCAGAAAGGTTTTCTTTGAAAAAAAAAAAACATCATGAATTTTGGCGCAAAAAAAACACCATAGTATACTATGTCAGAAAAAAAATGCCATTTTTCAACATGTAAAAACGTGCCATATGATGAAATAATGTAAAGGAGGCCATGAAAAACACTCCAGAAAGGTTTTCTTTGAAAAAAAAATCATCATGAATTTTGGCGCAAAAAAACACCTTACTATACTATGTCGAAAAAAAATGCGATTTTTCAAACATGTTGTAAAAACGTGCCATATGATGAAATAATGCAAAGGAGGCCATGAAAAACACTCCAGAAAGGTTTTCTTTGAAAAAAAAATCATCATGAATTTTGGCGCAAAAAACGCCTTACTATACTATGTCGAAAAAAAATGCGATTTTTCAAACATGTTGTAAAAACGTGCCATATGATGAAATAATGCAAAGGAGGCCGTGAAAAACACTCCAGAAAGGTTTTCTTTGAAAAAAAAAATCATCATGAATTTTGGCGCAAAAAAAACGCCTTACTATACTATGTCGAAAAAAAATGCGATTTTTCAAACATGTTGTAAAAACGTGCCATATGATGCAATAATGTAAAGGAGGCCGTGAAAAACACTCCAGAAAGGTTTTCTTTGAAAAAATAATCATCATGAATTTTGGCGCAAAAAAAAACGCCTTACTATACTATGTCGAAAAAAAATGCGATTTTTCAAACATGTTGTAAAAACGTGCCATATGATTAAATGATGTAAAGGAGGCCGTGAAAAACACTCCAGAAAGGTTTTCTTTGAAAAAATAATCATCATGAATTTTGGCGCAAAAAAACGCCTTACTATACTATGTCGAAAAAAAATGCGATTTTTCAAACATGTTGTAAAAACGTGCCATATGATGCAATAATGTAAAGGAGGCCGTGAAAAACACTCCAGAAAGGTTTTCTTTGAAAAAATAATCATCATGAATTTTGGCGCAAAAAATGCCTTACTATACTATGTCGAAAAAAAATGCGTTTTTTCAAACATGTTGTAAAAACGTCCCATATGTTGCAATAATGTAAAGGAGGCCGTGAAAAACACTCCAGAAAGGTTTTCTTTGAAAAAATAATCATCATGAATTTTGGCGCAAAAAACGCCTTACTATACTATGTCGAAAAAAAATGCGATTTTTCAAACATGTTGTAAAAACGTGCCATATGATGAAATAATGTAAAGGAGGCCGTGAAAAACACTCCAGAAAGGTTTTCTTTGAAAATATAATCATCATGAATTTTGGCGCAAAAAAACGCCATACTATACTATGTCGAAGAATGTCATTTTTCAACGTTGCTCAGCATGTCATCCAAAAAATGTCATAGTATAGCCTTTGGTCCAAAAAACGTCATAGTATAGCATGTCGTCCAACAAATGTCATAGTATAGCATGTCGCTCAAAAAACGTCATAGTATAGCATGTCCCGCAAAGAACATCATAGTATAGCATGTCGCTCTAAAAACATCATAGTATAGCATTGTTGTCCAAAAAACATCATAGCATGTCGCTCTAAAAACAACACAGTATAGCATGGCACTCTTGAAATGTCATAGCATAACATGTTGTCCAAAAAACGTAATAGTATAGCATGTCGCTCTAAAAACGTCATAGTATAGCATGCCGTCCAAAAAACGTCGTAGTATAGCATGGCACTCTTGAAACGTCATAGCATAGCGTGTTGTCCAAAAAACGTCATAGTATAGCATGTCGCTCTCAAAACGTCATAGTATAGCATGTCGCTCAAAAAACATCATAGTATAGCATGTCGCTCAAAAAACGTCATAGTATAGCATGTCGTCCAAAAAAAGTCAAAGTATAGCATGTCGTCCAAAAAACGTCATAGTATAGCCTTTGGTCCAAAAATCGTCATAGTATAGCCTTTGGTCCAAAAAACGTCATATTATTGCATGTCGTTCTTAAAACGTCATAGTATAGCATGTCGTCCAAAAAACGTCATAGTATAGCATGTTGCTCTGAAAACGTTAGAGTATAGCATGTCACTCTAAAAAGTCATAGTATAGCATGTCACTCAAAAAACATCATAGTATAGCATGTCACTCTAAAAACATCATAGTATAGCAAGTCACTCGAACAACATCATAGTATAGCATGTCACTCAAAAAACATCATAGTATAGCAAGTCGCTCGAAAAACGTCATAGTATAGCATGTCACTCTAAAAACGTCATAGTATAGCATGTCCCTCAAAAATGGTCATAGTATAGCATGTTGTTCAAAAACGTCATAGTATAGCATATCGCTCTAAAAACATCATAGTATAGCATGTCGCTCTAAAAACGTCATAGTATACCATGTCACTCTAAAATCGTCATAGTATAGCATGTCCCTCAAAAATGGTCATCGTATAGCATGTTGTTCAAAAACGTCATAGTATAGCATATCGCTCTAAAAACATCATAGTATAGCATGTCGCTCTAAAAACGTCATAGTATAGCATGTCACTCTAAAAACATCATAGTATAGCATGTCCCTCAAAAATGGTCATCGTATAGCATGTTGTTCAAAAACGTCATAGTATACCATATCGCTCTAAAAGCATCATAGTATAGCATGTCGCTCTAAAAACGTCATAGTATACCATGTCACTCTAAAAACGTCATCGTATAGCATGTCCCTCAAAAATGGTCATAGTATAGCATGTTGTTCAAAAACGTCATAGTATAGCATATCGCTCTAAAAACATCATAGTATAGCATGTCGCTCTAAAAACGTCATAGTATAGCATGTCACTCTAAAAACATCATAGTACAGCATGTCGCTCTAAAAACGTCATAGTATAGCATGTCGTCCAAAAGACGTCATAGTATAGCATGTCATCCAAAAAATGTCATAGAATAGCATGTCACTCAAAAAACATCATGCTATAGCATGTCGCTCTAAAAACGTCATAGCATAGCATGTCGTCCAAAAAACGTCAAAGTATAGCATGTCTTCCAAAAAATGTCATAGTATTGCGTGTCGCTCTAAAAACGTCATAGTATAGCATGCCATCCAAAAAACGTCGTAGTATAGCATGTTGTCCAACAAACATCATAGTTTAGCATGTCGCTCTGAAAATGTCATAGTTTAGCCTTTAGTCCACAAAACGTTATGTCCTGGCTGTCTGAAGTAGGTGAGGAGCAACAGAAAAACAGTCCAAACGCTGGTTTCCAGAGGGTTAGACGAGTATTTATTTGAAAGAGTAAGTTTACAACAGCACAACATGTGAGGGGGTTAAAAGCAAAAGGGTGTTAGCAAAATGAAAATAAATAAACAGAACTAAAAGTGCACTTCACGTTGACATTGATGGACATTCCAACCATGAACAAAGTAAAAGATAATAAATACGAAAAACAACTCTTCCTGTTCACCTCTTAAAACCCAAAAACACACCGCAGTAGCACCCTGAACTAAAACTACCAATGGGTTCCCTGTTTTCCTTTCTGAATAATTCAAAGGTCCCTCTCTATCTCCCTACACATCCACCAACCACTGGAACACATCTCCAAAGTTCTGCCGGGCCAGCTCAGCTTCCCCTCAGAAGAAGTGCCGCCACCTGCCAGATGAAGGAGCCTTTTGAGAGGCAGCTGGCATCGTGATTGGACTGTACTTTGGTCTGTTCCAATCCAGCTTCAGCTCCAGAGACGGCAGGCGGGACGAGTCAACGGAGGCCGGGTGGACGAAGGCATGCAGCTGAGTTGAAAAAAAAATGTCAGAAATTTTCAACATGTTGTAAAAACGTGCCATATGATGAAGTAATGTAAAGGAGGCTGTGAAAAATACTCCAGAAAGGTTTTCTTTGAAAAAAAAAAAACATCATGAATTTTGGCGCAAAAAAAACACCATAGTATACTATGTCAGAAAAAAAATGCCATTTTTCAACATGTAAAAACGTGCCATATGATGAAATAATGTAAAGGAGGCCATGAAAAACACTCCAGAAAGGTTTTCTTTGAAAAAAAAATCATCATGAATTTTGGCGCAAAAAAACACCTTACTATACTATGTCGAAAAAAAATGCGATTTTTCAAACATGTTGTAAAAACGTGCCATATGATGAAATAATGCAAAGGAGGCCATGAAAAACACTCCAGAAAGGTTTTCTTTGAAAAAAAAATCATCATGAATTTTGGCGCAAAAAAACACCTTACTATACTATGTCGAAAAAAAATGCGATTTTTCAAACATGTTGTAAAAACGTGCCATATGATGAAATAATGTAAAGGAGGCCGTGAAAAACACTCCAGAAAGGTTTTCTTTGAAAAAAAAATCATCATGAATTTTGGCGCAAAAAAACGCCTTACTATACTATGTCGAAAAAAAATGCGATTTTTCAAACATGTTGTAAAAACGTGCCATATGATGAAATAATGTAAAGGAGGCCGTGAAAAACACTCCAGAAAGGTTTTCTTTGAAAAAAAAATCATCATGAATTTTGGCGCAAAAAAAACGCCTTACTATACTATGTCGAAAAAAAATGCCATTTTTCAAACATGTTGTAAAAACGTGCCATATGATGAAATAATGCAAAGGAGGCCGTGAAAAACACTCCAGAAAGGTTTTCTTTGAAAAAATAATCATCATGAATTTTGGCGCAAAAAAAACGCCTTACTATACTATGTCGAAAAAAAATGCGATTTTTCAAACATGTTGTAAAAACGTGCCATATGATGCAATAATGTAAAGGAGGCCGTGAAAAACACTCCAGAAAGGTTTTCTTTGAAAAAATAATCATCATGAATTTTGGCGCAAAAAAACGCCTTACTATACTATGTCGAAAAAAAATGCGATTTTTCAAACATGTTGTAAAAACGTGCCATATGATGAAATGATGTAAAGGAGGCCGTGAAAAACACTCCAGAAAGGTTTTCTTTGAAAAAATAATCATCATGAATTTTGGCGCAAAAAACGCCTTACTATACTATGTCGAAAAAAAATGCGATTTTTCAAACATGTTGTAAAAAACGTCCCATATGTTGCAATAATGTAAAGGAGGCCGTGAAAAACACTCCAGAAAGGTTTTCTTTGAAAAAATAATCATCATGAATTTTGGCGCAAAAAACGCCTTACTATACTATGTCGAAAAAAAATGCGATTTTTCAAACATGTTGTAAAAACGTGCCATATGATGAAATAATGTAAAGGAGGCCGTGAAAAACACACCAGAAAGGTTTTCTTTGAAAAAAAAAATCATGAATTTTGGCTCAAAAAAAACGCCATAGTATACTATGTCAGAAAAAAAATGCCATTTTTCAACATGTAAAAACGTGCCATATGATGAAATAATGTAAAGGAGGCCATGAAAAACACTCCAGAAAGGTTTTCTTTGAAAAAAAAATCATCATGAATTTTGGCGCAAAAAAAACGCCTTACTATACTATGTCGAAAAAAAATGCGATTTTTCAAACATGTTGTAAAAACGTGCCATATGATGCAATAATGTAAAGGAGGCCGTGAAAAACACTCCAGAAAGGTTTTCTTTGAAAAAATAATCATCATGAATTTTGGCGCAAAAAAAAAACGCCTTACTATACTATGTCGAAAAAAAATTGGATTTTTCAAACATGTTGTAAAAACGTGCCATATGATGCAATAATGTAAAGGAGGCCGTGAAAAACACTCCAGAAAGGTTTTCTTTGAAAAAATAATCATCATGAATTTTGGCGCAAAAAACGCCTTATTATACTATGTCGAAAAAAAATGCGATTTTTCAAACATGTTGTAAAAACGTGCCATATGATGAAATAATGTAAAGGAGGCCGTGAAAAACACTCCAGAAAGGTTTTCTTTGAAAAAATAATCATCATGAATTTTGGCGCAAAAAACGCCTTACTATACTATGTTGAAAAAAAATGCGATTTTTCAAACATGTTGTAAAAACGTGCCATATGATGAAATAATGTAAAGGAGGCCGTGAAAAACACTCCAGAAAGGTTTTCTTTGAAAAAATAATCATCATGAATTTTGGCGCAAAAAAACGCCATACTATACTGTCGAAGAATGTCATTTTTCAACCTTGCTCAGCATGTCATCCAAAAAATGTCATAGTATAGCCTTTGGTCCAAAAAACGTCATAGTATAGCATGTCGTCCAACAAATGTCATAGTATAGCATGTCGCTCAAAAAACGTCATAGTATAGCATGTCGCGCAAAGAACATCATAGTATAGCATGTCGCTCTAAAAACATCATAGTATAGCATTGTCGTCCAAAAAACATCATTGCATGTCGCTCTAAAAACAACACAGTATAGCATGGCACTCTTGAAATGTCATAGCATAACATGTTGTCCAAAAAACGTAATAGTATAGCATGTCGCTCTAAAAACGTCATAGTATAGCATGCCGTCCAAAAAACGTCGCAGTATAGCATGGCACTCTTGAAACGTCATAGCATAGCGTGTTGTCCAAAAAACGTCATAGTATAGCATGTCGCTCTAAAAACGTCATAGTATAGCATGTCGCTCAAAAAACGTCATAGTATAGCATGTCGCTCAAAAAACGTCATAGTATAGCATGTCGTCCAAAAAAAGTCAAAGTATAGCATGTCGTCCAAAAGACGTCATAGTATAGCCTTTGGTCCAAAAATCGTCATAGTATAGCCTTTGGTCCAAAAATCGTCATAGTATAGCCTTTGGTCCAAAAAACATCATATTATTGCATGTCGTTCTTAAAACGTCATAGTATAGCATGTCATCCAAAAAACGTCATAGTATAGCATGTCGTCCAAAAAACGTCATAGTATAGCATGTTGCTCTGAAAACGTCATAGTATAGCATGTCGCTCTAAAAACGTCATAGTATCGCATGTCACTCTAAAAACGTCATAGTATAGCATGTCCCTCAAAAATGGTCATAGTATAGCATGTTGTTCAAAAACGTCATAGTATAGCATATCGCTCTAAAAACATCATAGTATAGCATGTCGCTCTAAAAATGTCATAGTATAGCATGTCCCTCAAAAATGGTCATAGTATAGCATGTTGTTCAAAAACGTCATAGTATAGCATATCGCTCTAAAAACATCATAGTATAGCATGTCGCTCTAAAAACATCATAGTATACCATGTCACTCTAAAAACGTCATAGTATAGCATGTCCCTCAAAAATGGTCATAGTATAGCATGTTGTTCAAAAACGTCATAGTATAGCATATCGCTCTAAAAACATCATAGTATAGCATGTCGCTCTAAAAATGTCATAGTATACCATGTCACTCTAAAAACGTCATAGTATAGCATGTCCCTCAAAAAGGGTCATAGTATAGCATGTTGTTCAAAAACGTCATAGTATAGCATATCGCTCTAAAAACATCATAGTATAGCATGTCGCTCTAAAAACGTCATAGTATAGCATGTCACTCTAAAAACGTCATAGTATAGCATGTCATCCAAAAAATGTCATAGTATAGCATGTCACTCAAAAAAATCATAGTATAGCATGTCACTCTAAAAACATCATAGTATAGCATGTCACTCTAAAAACGTTACAGTATAACATGTCGTCCAAAAGACGTCATAGTATAGCATATCATCCAAAAAATGTCATAGAATAGCATGTCACTCAAAAAATATCATAGTATAGCATGTCACTCAAAAAACATCATAGTATAGCATATCACCCAAAAAACATCATAGTGTAGCATGTCGTCCAACAAAATGTCATCGTATTGCATGCCGTCCAAAAAACGTCATAGTATAGCATGTCGCTCTAAAAACGTCATAGTGTAGCCTTTGGTCCAACAAACATCATAGTATAGCATGTCCCTCAAAAAACGTCATAGTATAGCATGTCACTCTAAAAACGTCATAGTATAGCATGTCGTCCAAAAAACGTCATAGTATAGCATGTCATCCAAAAAATGCCATAGTATAGCATGTCACTCAAAAAACATCATAGTCTAGCAAGTTGCTCTAAAAACGTCATAGTATAGCATGTCCCTCAAATATGGTCATAGTATAGCATGCCGTCCAAAAAACGTCATAGTATAGCATATCACTCTAAAAACATCATAGTATAGCATGTCGCTCTAAAAACATCATAGTATAGCATGTCACCCAAAAAACATCATAGTGTAGCATGTCATCCAACGAAATGTCATCGTATTGCATGCCGTCCAAAAAACGTCATAGTATAGCATGTCGCTCTAAAAACGTCATAGTATAGCATGTCGTCCAAAAAACGTCATAGTATAGCATATCACTCAAAAAACGTCATAGTATAGCATGTCGTCCAAACAACGTCATAGAATAGCCTTTAGTCCACAAAACATTATGTCCCGGCTGTCTCAAATAGGTGAGGAGCAACACAAAAACAGTCCAAACGCTGGTTTCCAGAGGGTTAAACAAGTATTTATTTGAAAGAGTGCAATAAAAATAAATAAACAGAAGTAAAAGTGAACATCACGTTGACATTGATGGACATTCCAACCAGGAACAAAGTAAAACATAATCCATAGGAAAAAAAACTCCTCCTGTTCACCTCTTAAAATCCAACAACACACCGCAGTAGCACCCTAAACTAAAACTACCAATGGGTTCCCTGTTTGCCTTTCTGAATAATTCAAAGGTCCCTCTCTATCTCCCTACATATCCACCAACCACTGGAACACATCTCCAAAGTTCTGCCGGGCCAGCTCAGCTTCCCCTCAGAAGAAGTGCCGCCACCTGCCAGATGAAGGAGCCTTTTGAGAGGCAGCTGGCATCGTGATTGGACTGTATTTTGGTCTGTTCCAATCCAGCTTCAGCTCCAGAGACGGCAGGCGGGACGAGTCAACGGTGGCCGAGTGGACGAAGGCATGCAGCTGAGTACAATCCAGAAAACAACAGAGGAGGAGTGCAGTGGCCCAGGGCCAGAACAAACAGAGTAGCATCGTATGTCTCTTAGAAAACATAATAGTATTGCCTTTGGGAGGAAAAGACACCATCATATACATCGTATATTGTACAAATAACAAGTCAAAGGAAAGAGACATACATTGTAGAATTGTAGTAATTGTGGGCTGACTGATTTACTGATTATCAGTATTTTATTTTTTTACTGATTTACGGTGATAAATCAATTTAAAAATGCCGCTACATTGGCTCTGAGCCTTTATCTACCTGTGGTCGCTCTGTCTTCTGGAGTTATTTGATTGGTTATATGTCACGAATAAAACTCCTTTAACTTAACATCTGTAAACAAAACAAAAACGTATCAACAAAGTCTTCTGTTAGAGTTTGTGTTCTTCTAAGTTTAACTCCAAGATTTTAAATACTTTCATTTACTGCAAATGAAAATCTACTCCAAATGTCTACCTAATAATCATTATCAGCCTTAAAAACCCACAAAACACCCCTCTGTACTCAACCACACTTAGTACAGTCCGGTTCCCCCTTCTATAAATCTGCTTGGAATCGTCCACTTCCTGTTTGTCAAAGTGGCCTTCTACCTGGACAGGTTTTGTTGGAGCTCATGCAACAAACATTTTGGGTAACTGCACTTTGATATGGATGGATGACACTGAATTAGAGTCTGTTTTTGTGAGACTGAGTTAAGATGTGTAGCTCTGACATTAAATAGAAAGTTATTTCTCAGAATTCACAGAGAAAAGTCTGAAATGTTTGCTAGATTAGCATCCCACATGTTCTTTGGCTCAGCTAAAGCTAACTCTCTCCAACTTCTGGATCTCTTGAGTTGCTTGTTGTTAAAATATCTTGCTAGAGGTGCTGAAGCTCAGAAAGTCTGAGATGTTTGTTCAGAATAAGCTCATTCTCAAGTCTGATCTGAACTGTCCTCTTTTGTTTGAATTTTCCCTAAACTTAAGAGTTAATGACAGAGCAGCACATCCAGACTCAGTCTCATTTATGTAGAGATTAAACTTCAGTGTCATTCATTGATGTTAAAGTGCAGCTTTTCAAATGTTTGTTGCACATGCTCCCGACCAAACCAGTCCAGGTGGAAGACGATGTGAAGAGAAAGCTCCAGAGGATGAATATCACACATTTACATTGGAAATAAATGTCCTTTAATTAGACATTGTCATGCAAAAGTTGGATTTCCCTTTAATGATGTTCAAATCTTTCTTGAGTGTTTTGTTGATGGTGGTTACTAAATGTTTTTTGACACTCGGCCCCAAAGATTAAAACCTTTTACGGCTCACAAGCTGCAACAATTCACACATTATCAACTATCTTTCTGACTAAACTAAGATAAAAAGTGAAAAACTGCCTGATTCCTGCATCATGAATGTAAATCTTTTTGTTTTTTATGACAGTAAACTGAATATATTTGGGTTTGACATTTTATACACCAAAACAAGAAATGAATTATTGGAGAAAACAATCAACAGATTAATGGACAAAGAAAATGTGTTTTACAACATATATGGCTGAATTACTCCCAACATTACAAGATACATACAATTTTAATTCAATTTTATTTATATTTTGCCAATTACAGGTC
The DNA here is from genome assembly GCA_027123335.1 of Amphiprion clarkii. Taxonomy (NCBI): domain Eukaryota; kingdom Metazoa; phylum Chordata; class Actinopteri; family Pomacentridae; genus Amphiprion; species Amphiprion clarkii. Next base: position 10,648,506 of record CM049573.1, on the reverse strand, counting down.
AAACTGTCTCAAGACGCTTTATTTTTATAGTAAGAAATTTCAACCACTTGACTAATCCAATTTATAATTTGGTTTTTAAGAGAGTAATGGACAATTAAAATAACTTAAAAATAACGTAAAATAGAACAGTTTTAAATACTGCAATCCCACAACGACAAGAATAAAGTTTCTCAACAAAAACTAAATCTGCTGATGGATTCCATTAAAGTCCTAATAAATGATAATAAAGTGTGATATTAAAGGTTTGTGGTGCTAAAAATGTCAAAGTAAAGATATCGAGTTGAACATCTGGATGGAGGTTGATAAAAGTTGACCTTCCTTCATTTCTCTGGACCGACTCCATGGATTTTATGGATGGTGGTTAAAGACGTGCTCTTCTAGTGGTCTTCCTTCTAGTCGCTGTAAAAAGTCAGTCCATCCTGGCCGACTTCAACACCTCTTCATGACAAGTTGTTCTGCCTCCGATCTGGTGGAAACTCCAGAAACTCGGGAAACCCATGGAGACTGGAAGAACTCGTGGAGACTCGTGAGAGAACTCGTGGAGACTCGAAGAACTCGTCGGGCGGGGGAAGGTGTGGTGGGGGAGTCTGGGTGGAGTCAGGGCGGAGAGTAGGCGGGGAGGTGGGTGGAGTAGAGGGGCGGAGGCTGCCACCCACCTCCCCGCCTACTCTCCGCCCTGACTCCACCCAGACTCCGCCTTGGCTCCACCCATGTGGTGACTTCAGCAACTACGATGTCAAAGGGACGACGAATTTATTTCTTTTTATATGATCTGTAGCTCAGTGAGTTAAGGATTTGCCTATGGAGCTGCAGGTCCGGGTTCAAGACCAGACACTTCTTAAATTTTCTCAAAATTCTGACAAAGACAAAGAAAGAAAACTGCCACTGGCCGGTCTTGAACCGGCGACCTTCCAATCTGTAGTCTATCCTCTTATCCTCCTGAGCTACTCGCTCAGATACTAATTTTACTTTTTTTTGCGCATTTATCATCTATTTTTTGTCGTTTTCGAGTTTTTTTTTTACTCGTCTCTGACTCGACCGTTTTTCTCAGGAGGTTGGACTTCGGCCCTTGTGCTGGAGGGTGGAACCCTCAGTTCCAAGACTTTCCAACGCCCCCACACCTCCCGAGTCCTCAGGACCTGAGCTTTCACACAGTCTGAGGGCTGAAATTTTCTAAGTCCCACAGTAGTTCTCTGTTAGATTGAACTTTCAGACAGTCTGAGGGCTGATATCTTCTAAGTTCCTGAGTAGTTCTCTGTTAGTTTGAACCTTCAGACAGTCTGAGGACTGAAATCTTAAAAGTTTCTCAGTACTTCTCTGTTAGTTTGAACTTTGTGGTTAACAGAAGCCTTAAAACTTGTGACTATGGGTCTTGATTTCACATTTAGACCATCAATCTGAGTTCTTGTCAGACCTTCACCTGTGGATTTTTTAGAAATCCTGAACAAACTTTGATTCTCTTCACTGAACAGTAAAGTTTGTGGAGGTCAGAAGGTAACAGTTTGATCAATGCCTTCAACTACTAGTAGACTTTATCTGGAAAGCAGTTTTCTTAAATGAGTTCTTAGTAAATCTGTCCACAATCAAACCAAGAACATAAAAAAAGGAACTGTTTGAAGAAACAACTCAATGTTTTCATTTCAGACTAGAAAACGCTTTAATACCTTTATCTGTCTTTGCAAATTTTGATCCTTTTATTGTCTTTTCTGCTTAATTTCATCTTCTAAAGTTTAACTGGTGTATTTTCAAATGTTTTGTCTTTAGTTTGATTCTTAAACGTTTAGTTTTGCTCTTTTCTCATCTTTTATTCTTTTCTAATGTCTGATTTGATTTAGAAATGTTTTGTCTTTTTAATGTTTAATTGTTGTTTCAAATGTTTTATCGGCTTGTTTGAACTTTTATTTTCTTTCCCAATATTTAATTTTTCGATTAAATCTTTGTTAAATGCTTTACCACCTTTTAATGTTTAATTTTCTTTTTCAATGATTCATTGTATTTTCCATTTAATTCCTATTTGAAGTTTTATTGTCTTTAAGATTTAATTTTCTAATTAAACATTGAATTTTTTAATTAAATGTTTTGTCTTTTTAAAGGTTTAATAATCTAATTTAATGTTTTGTATTTTTTTAAATGTTTAATATTACTCTTGTTTAAAAAGTATTTTTTCAATGTTTAATTATCTAAAATATTTTCTCTGTAATTTTTAATAGTTATTTTAAAAATTTTGTTTAATTTCATACGTTTTGTATCGTGTTTATCTAATTCAATATTTTGTCAGTTTAATGTCAATTAATTGTATTTAATGTTTCATTTTATTAAACTGACAAAATATTGAATTAGATAATTAAACATGATACAAAACATGCAAGTATGAAATTAAACAAAATTTTTAAAATAACATTAAAAATTACAGAGAAAATATTTTAGATAATTAAACATTTAAAAAATACTTTAAAAAAAACAAATTTTTGTTATGTTTTATTGTATGAATTTTTTCCCCCTTTGATTTAATTGCTTTTTGTTATGTAGTTTATTTCTTTAATCTTCTTTTTCTGTCAAGATTTTAACCCCAACCTTAAAAATAAAATAAACCCTTAAATCACAATGAAAATACTTCTGTTGTCACAATCATGAGTTAATCAATTATTCAGTTTATAAATTCAACTTTATTTGTTTAGCACCTTTTACACAGATGACAAAACTAAACAAGCAATGAGAAAAAACTATGCTAAAACTATGATTAAAACTCAAAAACATAAAAAAAAAAAAAGATTTAACATGCTAATAAAATATGTTGTGTCCAGGGGATGGAGGGAGTTTATTGAAGTCTTCTTGGGCTCACATGGGAAATCATTTAAAATATAAACTGGATATTCAGTCTAAGGAAACTGCAGTGTGACAGAAGAACCAACAATATGTCCTGTTTTCTCCTTTAATGAGTCGACTCTTCTTGTGTGTTCAGACCAAAGAACTACAGACTTCACAACCTGCTCAAACTCTTGGTACAGGACCTCACCACACAGGTCAAGAAGGTTTCCGTCTCATTTCTACTCTCAAGCTCATCTTCTCCTGCTCAAACTGCTGACAAATGTTTCTGTTGCTCTAAAGTCTGATCTCCAGAACTTCCTAAAAACTCTCAAAGTCTCTTCTGCTGCAGGTTGCTTTGTAGAACTGTTGCAGAAAACCTCACTAAACCACATGGAGGGGCCTCAAGATAGTCGTCCAAATGAAACCATACAAAAACCAAACTAGCACAACCCAAACACTAAAGTCTCCTGCAGCCTACCAGAGAACCTCTGAGAACAAAGAATCAGGACAGGAACTCTTACCTTCTGGACAACCAACGCTGGTTCACAAACAACAATACAGAATGTGTCTGACCAAAAACCTCTGAAGACTCACTACAACCAAGATAAAGACACAACTCAGCTGGACCAAATCCACTAATCAATGCACACATTAGCACCAGGTGCTAACTGTGCCTAAACAACCACATTTACCAAGACAACTATCCGGTACAAAGCCCTAAAACACACCAAGAAACACATTAAAGACGATTTTACTCCTGGAAGCTGCAAGCCAAAGCCTAAAGAACAAACTAAAGCAACAGAGCCAAACCCGATTCAGTGGTGAAGAGAAGCAGAGGAAATGTTTGTCTGCAGCTAAATAAAGCAGGAAGACACTGAGCTGCTCAGCTGTTCCTGATAACACCAAGCAGCCACCTGGACAGCCAATAGGAAAACAGCTTACCGGAAGCCCAGAGGGCTGGGTTAGTGAAGGAAATTTAATTTAAAGTTGAAGCAGAAAGTTAACAAAGAAAGTTGAAAACCACCTTCTGATACCTAAAATCTCTGAGTTTTCACACAAAGAACACCTGAACATGTCAAACTGGCTTCATAGCAGAACCATCATTGTAAAAACATCATAGTATGGTGTGTTGCTCAAAAAATATTATGACCCGGCTGTCCAGTGTCGCCGAGGAGCAACACAAAAACAGGACAAACGCTGGTTTCCAGGGGGTTAGGCGGCTGTTTATTTGAAAGAGTAAGTTTACAACAACACAACATGTGAGCAGAAAAATCACAAAGTCTGTCTTTAGTTCAGCTGAAAATATTAGTTTTTGTCTTTTATATTGACCAAACTTTTCAGGAAGTAGATGAAGAATAATTGAAGCTCTCATGTAGAAGTCCAACTTATTTTAGATCCTTGTGGAGAGTTTAATCTTATAGTTTGTAAAGCTGTTGAGTTTTTAGAGTCACATGGATTGTTTTGACATTTAATAACCGAGTCCTGAAATAAAATTACAGTTGTGGATTTCTGTCATTTAGTCTGGACTAAACAATTAACAGCAGCATGAATCTCAAACATCATTATGAGGAGTCTGGATTGAGGTTTCTCACTTGATAATGATCAAAACATAAAATTTAGGTTGGTTTAAAGGAATATTCCACCTTAAATCTTTGAATGTTGACCTAAAAGGTTGGTTTCAGGAAGTATTCCACCTACAAGGTCCTCACACATCCACCTTTAAGGAACATTCCACCAAAAATCCTTGGACATGCACCTAAAATGTTGGTTTCCATCCAAAATCCTCAAAGAGACCTGAGGGGCTGGTTAAAAGGAATATTCCACCTAAAACCTCAGATATAGACCCCAAAGGGTGGTTTAGAAAAAATCCTTCAATGTAGACCAAAAAAGTTAGTATGGAGGAATATTCCACCTGAAATGTAGACCTGAGAAGTTGGTTTGGAAGAATATACCATCCTAAACATCCTTAAATATAGACCTAAAAACGGTTTGGAAGAAAATTCCACCTAAAATCCTCCAATGTAGACCTAAAAGGTGAGTTTAATGGTATATTCCACCTAAAATGCACTACTGTAGACCTTGGAGGTTGGTCTGATGGTATATTCCACCCAACATCCTTGAACATAAACTTAAAAAGTTCATTCAAAGGAATATTCCACCTAAAATCCTTCAATGTACACCAAACAATCTTGGTGTAAAGGAGTATTCCACCTTAAATGTAGACCTAAAGGATGGTTTGGAGTAATATTCTACTCTAAAATCTTCCAATGTAGGCCTGAAAGGTTGATCTGATGGTATATTCTATCCAACATCCTGGAACATTTACCTAAAAGGTTGGTTTAATGGTATATTCCCAGAAGAACCCTTGAACATTGGGCTTAATGGTATATTCCACCCAAAATACTTGTACATATACCAAGAAGTCAATGTAAAGGAAATGTAGACCTAAAAGGTTTAAAGGAATATTTAAACTGATATTTTCAATATTTAATAATCTGTCATCAGTCAGAACCCTAGCAAACTTATTTTCATCAGTTTTTTTAGTGGAAGTCACAAATAAAGGAGCTCTTCGTTTTTACCGAGTCAAAAGCTGCTGTTTCAACACAGACACGTTCACATGCATCCACAAACCTCTCAGCACTCAAACACCCACAGACAGGCGGCCGGCTGGGCCGAGGCTCGGCGGCGTCCTCAGACCCACGACTCGGGGAGTCGGTGAACTTGTTGGTCCGGTTTGAAGGCCTCCGTGTGGTCCAGTAGAAGTCCACGTAGTCGGTGTTGGCTTTGAACCGCAGCGACTGGCCACCATCAGGTGGACTAGCTCGTCCTAGTAGGACTCCTCCTGTACCCTTGAGGGAACCACAGGAACATTCAGTAGCTGTTGGGAGTTCTTCCTGTCAGGCTCGTGGTAGAATGGCTTTGAAGTATCTTGTACTTGTCTGGAACAATCTCACAGCCTAAACTGTTAACAGCAGCGTAACGAAGCAAACACACAGGCATAGATTAGGACTCAAACTAGATTTATTTAAGAAAACAAATCAGCTTAGAGGCATTTGTTCACACATGTGACTGAATAGGAGGCCGTCCAATCACATTCGAGGTCTTCACTCCGTAGGTTGGTTGTTTGGTGAGACTCTTGGACCTCCATCAGCTGACGTGGATGTCTGATGGTCTTCCTCTCTAGTGCCAGATGATTCATCCATGAATTCAGCAGCTACAGACTGAACTGAAGCTCATGCTGCTGTTATTGAATTCCTGTTCCAGATCAAATGTTCAGAGCTCACCTTGAATGCATGCCGTCTGCTGTCTGATAGTTTTTCTCATTGTAGTTTTCAATAAAGTCTCTTTCCTCATGTAAGGATGTGGTGAGACTCTTTCTCAGTCTCTGCAGACGTCCCTCATTGTGCATCTCCAGAGAAGAAACAGAAAAACAGGTCACTGCTTCAGCATCACAAATGCTCTCCAGCACTGAGTGTTTTAGGAATTAATTCATTGTGTTGTGAACTTTGAAGGAGCAGAAACTTTACAGCTGTCAAAGATATGAGCTCCAATTCTGGATGTTTTAGGAAATGAAGTTCATCAAATGAACACTTGATTTTTGCTGATAATTCATTAAATTACTGAAGAAATCTAACATAAAAACCTGTAAACTCTCAGGCAGCTTTTGTTAAAGTTTGTCTATAATTCTATCATCATGTTCTGGAACCAGGACTCTGCAGAAGTTCCTTCAAACAGATACTTGTGTGTTTCTATTTAAGGCCTCAGGTTTGAACGTACAGCAGAAGAATAGAAAGGAGTGATTTTAATATTTAAATCAGTCCAGTAAATGTTTGGAGTAAAAATGATTAAACTTTTGATTTAGATAGATTTGTGTCAAATAATATTGTAGAGTCTCACTTAAATATACCCAAATTAGTTCAGTATATTTACATTTTATAGAATATTTGATTTCTTAATCTCAATACTGTAGGTTCTGACCCTAAATATTATAAAGATATACATTTAAATAATAAATATTGTAGTGCAGAGTCATAAACTTTAATCAGCTAAACTTGCATAATAAATATCACTGCACAATCTTAACCTGAACATTTATATTATTGAGATAAATTTACATAAATCCTGATATTCTAGAGTCTTAACTGGAATGTGTCTAACATGTGCTGATAAACAACAATAACCCGACTCTCAGATAATATTTATTGTCTGTGATTGTGAGACTAAATTCCTCCACAGCATGAACTTTCCATGCAGCAGCTGTAGGTATAAATAAAAATAAAATCTGTTCATTTCCACACTATGCACATTTATTTATTCTTAATATCCCAGACTGAATGGTAGCTGGCAGCAAAAACAAACTCATCTGCTGGACTGAATTTCCAAAAATGGAAACATGGACAGAATTTAACACTCATGTATCCATGGCAACGCAAAAGTTTCTGCTACTTACCAAAGTTCACAACACAAGTAAAGATTTTAACGTAAAACTTCAGGGATGACTGCTAACCATAAGTATTCTGATCAATACTTCATGATCAACATCAGGACAGATGTTACAACTCCAGCTGTTCCATTAGACTGCAGTTATTCACAGAGAAATTAAAACATCACACTCCTCATAAAAACTAGATGGGACTTTTATTAAATAAAGTGTTGGTGAATAAACAGTGTAAAAAGTACAAAGCAGCTCCATTAAATCAGGAGTTGTGAGACTTCCACAGCATGGATCACCATCTGCTGTGTTGATTCATAGCTGAATGTCAGAATGAACTGAGCTAGAAAAGCTGCTTTGAGCCGCAACATTACAGTCTGACAATCCAACACCATCACAGTTTTCATCTGGTTGTTTTGCTCCAACATGCTGTGAAGTTCAGTTTTTACCTGAATCAATACAGAGATTCTATTTCCAACCAAGACTGGAATAAAAATTAGAATGTTATGAGGTTATTAATGCAACTAAATCCTTTCAGAAGGAAGGATTTACTTCTAAGTTCTAATTCAAGTTTCAGTTGGAGCACATTACATTCACAAAGAAAAACAGCGAAACCTTCATAGCAACATTTAATAAACCTAAAGCTTCCCTGTTGGCACATTGGTGGAGTTTGTTACTGAGCATCTGAACCTTAAATCCAGTGAGAGGACCATCTTCAGTCGAGGCCAGTCAGAGAACTTCAAGACCTTCCATCAGCTGGACCAGATGTGGCATCATCTCCCTCTGAACATCTGGATGACAGGAGAAAAGACAGAAATCAAACACAGATCACAGAAATACAATTTATTCAATTTCATCATTTTATAAAAGCAGCATGAACTTTATTAAAAATTGACAACATCAGTAATGAAAGTAAATGTTTTTATCTCGTGTTGAAGCTAAATTTAAAGTCAATTTTAATGAGCGTTTATCCTGAGGGGAGTGAGAATGGAGCTTTTCTTTCCTTTTTAGAATATTCCCTCAAAATATTCTGTTTATTATTGGCTTTAGAAGCATTTTTCTTGACTTATTTTTAGATACCTCAGACTCATGCACTTTGCTGGTTTGCAGATAATTTGATGTACAATGACAATAAAGATCATCTATTATAACATATTTTGCTAAAACCACCTAAACACTGCAGGACAAACAACCCCCTAGTCTCCATGGCAACAGCAGTCCTTGATGCCAGCTGCTAACCTCAGCAGGACAAACTAAAACTGCTCAGGAGTGGTCCGAGGAACACGACAGAGCTAAGCTGTTCACCTGGGTTCCACATTCCCCACATCCAGATCTGATTGAGCATCTGTGGGATGGTCCAGGATCAGCCTGGTCTAGGTAGGACCCACCCTGCAACCCACAGGATCCACAGAATCCACAGGACATCCCCAGAGGTCCTAATGAACCACTGGGTCAGAGGAGTTTTAGCAGCATAAAGGGACCAACACAGTATTAGTCAGGTAGTTAGAATGTTATACTGTTATATTGTCATGCTGATTATATGATCAGTAAATGTTACCATCAATTATAACATCCACATTGATCAGGAAAGAACAAAACAAAACTATCAGTTCATTCAGAAACTGTGGGGTTAAACCTAAAAACACAGACCTCAACAGCAGTTTGTTTCAAAGCAGAACACCAGCTGGTTTTCACTAAAGAAGCTTTCAGAGCAACAATTAAATGACAGTTTTGTTCTCATTAAGTTCAGAGTCAGCCAAAATAATGTACACACATCAGAAAAGAAAAACTTTTATAAATATTTCATTTGTATACGTACTTCTATACATATAGATACCTCTTTCTAAGTTTGATCAAATCACAATAACTCTGTGTCCTGCTGTACGATGTTTTCCCAACAAATGGCATTACCCTCATGAATGGAGCATCAACAAGTGACGTTTACAACACAACAGAAATGTCTGGAAGCCAGTGGCCACCACTTTGAGCACCTCTTGTAATTTTAGAGGCCAACAATAACTTTTTTTTAATCTCGTGATGTCTGAATAAATTTGGTATTGAAATATTTAAGCAAGTTTTTCTTTTCCTGATGTGTGTAAACATTATTTTGGCTGACTCTGTATAATGGGTTTCTGACAGGTCACCAGGCAACATCTTTTTATAATAATGACAAACATACCTGCATTCTACAGGAGTGATTTTCCTCATGTGCAGGTAAAGATGTATGAGCAGCTTAGAGATGACAGGAGCAGGAGTCATCCTCACTAATTCAGCTTCCACCTAGAAACAGAAAAACCACAAAGAAACACACTGATATACTTTCAAACGTTCAACCTCACAGCCTCAAAATATCTGTTTAGGAAGTGTTGTGTTTCTAAATTCTGCTGAAAGCATTGACAGACATTCTCTTAAAAGGTTGTGTAAAAAGCAGCCTGTCCTCTGAGCTACTGAGAAATCTTCCTGAACAAAGTTTCTAGGTGTCAATCAGCTCAACAAAAACTTAAGCCTCAGTCAGAGATAACAGGTATCGCAAATTATAAAGAACTTTCTTTGTTAACTCAGACTTTCTGCTTCAACCTCACAAAAAAAGAAGTTTAACTCGTCAGGTGACTGAAAATGAACGGCTTGTGCAGTTCTAGATCCAAAAGTAGGATGTTTCAACTCCTGTTTTACTACAAATACATGCAGTAATAAATAAATACAATGGCTGGTTGTTAGTTTATTCACTATTAATGTCATTTTATATACTGGATTAAACTTGAGCAGTGGAAGAGAGAAGGAATTTAATGAAATTATGGAGATTCAGAGAGGTAATGTTGCGCAATGTTAAGTTAAGCGCAGTTTAATTCAAACCAGCTGAATGTTAAACTTCAGTGCAGCTGAACAGGTTTCAGTTAACCTTAAAGTAAAATAACTTTTTTAAAAGCTAAAATACACAGCAGAGAAATACAGGTTGAGAAGTTCATTCTAAAGATGGACAGCTGCCGCAGCAACTAACACAGGTGTTCAGCGGTAAGTTAGCCACCTGTGTTAATTAGCCCACTAGCTAACGCGTCCAGACCAACTGCTCAAACACGACAAAACACAACCCTTCACAAGTCGCTGACTTAACGTACAACAAGACAACGCTACTGGTTAGAAGTATTTATCTTCTTGCCATGTTTTACTCCAAAAACAAGGTCAACAGCAGCCACAAATGCTACCAGCGGTGCCGAACATAGATATATAGAAGACTAGCTACGCTAGCGCGCTGTCTTCTACATTATCTATGGTCTGACCAATCACTGCTCTCTGGCTCCGCCCTCTGAAAATCTTGTTGTCATTTGGCTCCACACTTGCTGATGACCACTTCCGGTCTCAGAAAATGAAAAAACGGACCTTTTTTCGTTTCTGTCTCTTACTGATTTTATTTTTTGTTATTCTAAATATAAATGAAAATCAAAGCATTTTAAAAATTTCGTATATCCCTTTTTGATCGTGAAAAGGAAAAATGCCTTGTATTCCAATTTTAATTTTTGTATTTTAAAACGAAAATCAAATAACCACTCGTTTTTTGTTTTTCAATACCCGTTTCAGAACGGAAAATCCACTCCAAAAATAAAAATTTGAACAAAAACAGAAGCTTTCCAGTAGCTTCTGATGATTTCATGTAGAAAATTTGCTTTTGCAAAGCTGCAGGGAGCTTTTTAGGCACCGTTTGGTCTCCACAGCAGAGGTGGAAAGTGCAATGTTAGCATGATCCATAGAGAGACGTTAATTGGAAATACAGAGTGTTACAATAAACCACAAAGATCCTTTAAGACAGAGCTTTGTAGGTCGACTTTCCTCCACCTCGACCCTGGACAGGAGAGCTTAGATTAAGCTCCTCTTTAACTTTTTCTCTGCAGATTTTTCTCCATAAAATTCTAAACTTTCACTCCTGATTGCACTCTGAGCTTCACACAGACACACACTGATAACGCAGCACCACCTCCGGTCACTCAGTAATCCATTTAGCTGCACTCTCCCTCAGGTTATCTCTCAGATCTCAGCCTCCGTCTGCTGCTCCGATCGATAGCGGCAACAGTGATCAAACCTGCTGAGCTCACCGTCCACTCTCAGCTGTAGCACCACCTGATCAGCACTGTAGCGCCAAATTAGTCTGAAATACTTTAGAAAACAGCATCCTTGTCAACAACCAGCAGGTGAATATGTTGGTAATTAGCTCAGAATGCTTGATACCTGGCAGTTAATTTCTATGTTTTCTCTCAGCCAGAACTCAGAAATTAATCATTTAAAAGTCAGTTGTTTTTGTTTTGTTTTTTTTAGCTGCAGGCTGTTCACATTTTTTTTGCCTCAATACACACAGTTTTCTCCTCGTTTCTCTACAGTGGATATTCAGTTTGCAAATTTATCATGAAACAGATGAACACCAAAACCAGTCGATATGATCGTGTAAAAGAAATGTTTTCTTTCTAAATAAATGAGAAACATGATACCATTTATCAGCCTACAAACTGTAAAAACAGAAAAGAATCATTAGACTTCCAGTTTTCCAACAGCCCATGAATGTATCATGCCTCACGCACAGTTCCATCAGAAACAATGAACCAAATCTGAGCCTAAACTCATTATAGTTTATCAATATCACGTTATTCTACATGTGTCTTTTAAGATTTATCCAAAAAGATATTGCTTGCAGTAACCAGAATCTGTGAAGACAGAAAAAAAAAATCTCCCCTCGTTGCTGCAGCTGATTCCCATGACTGACTCAGAAAAATAAAAGTGGCATGGCTCACAACAGTGAACAGAATCCAAATATTCGGATCTCAAAATCAATATTCGGATACCACCGTCACGACCAAATATTCAGATATTTGGGTCCAGCCCTAGTTTTCACAAGTTTCTACAAAATAAAAGCCGCATGGTTCAAAAACAGTACACAGAGGAGCAAGCTGTTGGAAGATACATTCTGCATGGTGAAACATAGTGTGACAAAAATGCGTCGGAAGAAAATGGTCCAAAAGAAATCTTATCCAAAATTAAATTGCACAAAATTACTCCAACTTCGCCAAAAATGTGTCTAAAATGTTTCAAAAACTATCTATCATGACACAAATATGATCAAAGGGACTCAAAATTGTCCAAAATGAGTTCAAGATTGTTCCAAATGGCTCAGAATTACTCCAAGTTGATGAGTTAAAATTTGCCCAACATGTAAGTTTTCAGGTGAACTGCAGGCAAGAGTTTCCACAGAGCAGAAAGGAGACGGCATGAGAGACTGAGAGGAAAAAACAACATCGTACATCAAAAGACAAAATGCAGCATGGCTTAAAAACAGTACAGAGAGGAGCAAGTTGTTTTAAGAATTATTCAGCATGGTGAAACATGGTATGGCAAAAAGTTGTCCAAAGTCTCTTCAATAATGTACAAAATAGGTTGAAAAAGAAAATTTGTCTGAAATTACTTCAAAGTGGTAAAAAAAAAAAAAATTGTCCAAATTGTCTGAAAAAAAAAGTCGATGAGGTAAAATGGTTTGAAATAACTCAAAATGAGTCCAACTGGAGCTGAAATTTGTCAAATATGACTATGTCAACACCAATTCAATGGCTTAACAGTGGTACAAATAGGAGCGCGCTGCTGGAAGATACATTCAGCATGGTGAAACATCTTTCTACAACTGATGTACAGATGTTTTTCAGACGCATTTTTGGGAAATTATCCCCTAACACAAAGTAGTATAGATTAAAGCTTTGCAAGTCCTAGTTTTTGAGTAAATACACTAAGATCCTGTGGTTTCTGGATCAACAGGAACTCTTTCTCCACCTGAGTGGGCTGAAGTTGGACTTTAGGAAAGTGATTTTCCGGCTCCTCCTCCTCCTCCTCCTCCTCCTCTCAGCTCTGGAGGTCTCCTCACCGTCGGGAGGCATTATCATCGCTGCCACCGGCTGTAATCTCTCGGATGTGTCAGCGGTATGTGGTGCTGCAGACACAGAGGGTGTAAGCTCCATTTTATTATTGACCAGGCGTTTCTGAGGGCAGATTACTTGAAGTCCTGCTCTTCTCTCGGCTTTGTTCAGGCTGCAGGTGCTTCGTCCTGATAACAAGTGTGAGCAGAGAGAGCAGAGCAGCAGCAGGGATTTCCTCTATACCTGAACACTGCTGCTGCCTCGGTGAAGACTGGAATTAGGCTGTTTCACGGAGGGATCTTCCAACTGGAACAGCCTTTTAATTCTCTCTCTGGGAATCCAAACAGCGTTGGTGAACAGATATGGGCCTCCTCTCTGAGCAGATATAACTCCATCTCCATCTTCTGTTAGTTGTGACAGTTTGCAGTTTGTTTCCAGTTTCGTCTGATGGTGGCAGCGTTGTCACTCTGTTCCAATGCCTAAACCCAGACACAATGATACAGAAGAGTGTCTGTCTTGCTAACATTATTGAACAGCGTTTTAAAGAAGACATTTTATTTTAATGTTCAAAGAGCGTATTAATGTATTTTCAAATATTGTTCACATGAGGTTTAACATGAACCAGGCCAGAGCGTTTTAACATTCAGAGGATGTCTGGACATGAAATGACCACAAAGAGACACAAAACAACCACAGAGACACAAACTGACCACAAAAAGGCAAAATGATGATACAGGGACACAAAACAAATGCAAAGAAACACAAAACAACCACAGAGACACAAAACAACCACAAAGAGACACAAATTGACCACAAAAAGACAAAATGATGATACAGAGACACAAAATGATCATAAAGAGATCCAAAACATCTACAAGGTGACACAAAATGACCACAAAGAGACACAAAACAATGACAGAGACACAAAATTACCACAGACACAAAATGACCACAAAAAGACAAAAAAAACGACCACGAAGAGACAAAAAATGACCACAAAAAGACAAAATGATGATACAGTGACACACAATGATCATAAGGAGACCCAAAACATCTACAAAGTGACACAAAATGACCACAAAACAACTACAAACAGACACAAAAGGACCACAAGGAGACACAAAATGACCACAAAAATACAAAATGATGATGACAGAGGCACAAAATGATCATAAAGAGTACCAAAACATCTACAAAGTGACACAAAATGACCACAAAACAATCACAGAGACACAAAATGACCACTAAAAGACAAAATGTTTATACAGAGGAACAAGGTGATTATAAAGAGACACCAAACAAACACACAACAAATACCACAAAACGACACAAAATGATCATTAGGAGGCATAAAATTTTCATAATGACACAAATCATAAAAGACACAAAACCACCACAAAGAGACTCTTTCGATCAACCACAACTGTGATTGGATTTCAGTCACATTTGTGTACAAAAACTGCTTTGCTGGGCCTGTCCATCCACCCTGACCTTCTCCATCTGAGGTTTTATGGATCTATAACAACATGCAACAAGCAGAAATCACACGTTTACTCATTTATGTTTAACCTCCTTAAAATCATAGAAAAGCCATTAAATTGTTCTCTCCTTTCTGCGAATTTAGCTAAGTAAACATATTGACCTGACTGACAAACAGCATCAAAACGGAGCTGCTTAGTTCAGATTTTAGCCTCGGCGCAGAACATACAAGAGATGATTTGAATAACGTGCCATTTTCATTTCTATATGTGAAGCTGCTCCCCAGAGTGTGAGAAGGAGATGGAGGTGAAATATCACCTGTTGTCTTTAAAATGAGGCCATGACTGCCTGGAACTGCTCCATCAGGGCAGGAAATAATGTGGTGTTGCTCACGTCTTCCGCATTCACCCTCCGACCTCCCGCCAGCCGCCGGCCATCCCTCACCTTCTGCAGCACAAGGACAAATTACAGCCCAGCACCGGATCAGACCATCAGGCTGCAGGTGAGTCGCAGGTAAACTCAGGAGACTCACTATAATTACACCGAGTCATAATTCATGTGTCACTACAGGAGGCAGCTGGTTCTGGCGGAGGTATGGACGCAGAAGTGAGGAGTCAGGCAGCCCCGAAATATCACAGAAACACACAACGTCCAAACTGAGACAAAACACAGAAACACAAACAAAACAATCCAACACATGAAGCAAACTGGACATTAAATAACTATAAAGAGACACAAAATGATCATTTGTGGACGCAAAACAACAATATCGAGGCAAAACGACTACAAACACACAAAATAACCACAAAGAGACACAAAACGATCAAAAAGATGCAAAATAGACAATATATTTTAAAAAAGTGAACAAACTGAGACATAAAATTCGCAGAAATACACACAATATAAACAAAAAGGGACACAAAACAAAAAATACCAGACAAAAAAATAACAAAATGAGATTTAAAATAACCACAAGGTCACATGAACTTAATATAAGTCAAACACATGAACAAAATGAGACACAAAAGGAACAAAACAACAATAAAGAGACAAAATGTCCACAAATAGACACAAAAACACAGACATAAAAAGACCACAAATACACACAAAATGACCACAAGGGGATACAAAATGATCAGGAGGAGACGGAAAACAAAGAGACAAAGTAACAATAAAGGGACGCAAAATGACCACAAAGACAAGAAAATAAGACAAAGAAACATAATTTGAGTACAAATAGACACAAAAAGACGACAAAGACAGACAAAATTTTCACAAAGACCCCCAAAAAAGTAAGCAGATATATTGATTCCAGGCCTCAGTTCAGAGGAGCACGAGCGAGTAACAGAAAAAAAATGACTACAAAGAGATGCGAAACAATCACAAAGTGTCAAACACAACACAAAATGATCACGAAAAGACAAAACACTACAAACAGGTGCACAGTTACTACAAAGGGACATAAACTGACCACAAAAAGATGCAAAATGACCTCAAAAAAGCAGGAAAAAAAACTTCACAATTAGAAGACACAAAATTACCACAGAGACCCAAAACACCCACAAAGAGACACAAAAAACCCACAAAGAGACACAAAATTTCAACAGAGACACAAAGTGACCAAAGGAGATGTAAAACTCCTGCAAAGAGACACGAAAAAACCACAAAGATAGTAATTGAGCAACAATTGGACACAAAACAACAAAGAAACATGAAGAGATGCAAAACGACTAACAAATCATAAAATGACCACAAAAAGATGGAAAATGGTCATAAAAAGATGTAAATTGGCCACAAAAAGACACAAAGTCACTACACAGAGACATGAGGTAACTACAACTACTTTGTTTACTTGTATCTGACATTTTTAGGTTTTATGACAGTCTGTGTATAAATGTTGAATGTCAGCGTAAAGAGCAGTAACACATACAGATGTGGGGTTACAGAAGTTCAGTTCCACTGATAAACACCATTTTATCAGAATACAAACTGAACCTGAAATGCAGCACATCCGTCTCGGTTTCCTGGTGTTCTGGTGTTTTTGTCTTCAGCTCGGAGCGTCGTCCTCGCCGCTGCCTCCTGCAGATAAACGGCGAGTCGAGCTGAGCCTTTATTCACTCCCAAACCGCTCGTTTAGGAGTCACCCAGCAGACACATAATGGGCTCGGTAATGAGCGGCTCCACGCTCAACAATGCAGCAGATGGACCTTTTTCTCTGCAGCAGTCATTGTTTCACCGCTGTGGTTTGAAAAGTCCTCTGTGGTGATGTTTACCTCAGCAGGAGGACATTATGCAGATAACACTGGGCACACGGCAGCGCTATAATAACCCAAACTCATTTCCTAAAGGGTCAGTTCACTCTCATCCAAACATATTCCCCACATTTCCCCTGTGGCATCTGTCCATGCTGGAGGACCTTCATTTTTTACTCATTTCTGCAGCTCCCTGGGTGAAACAAACTCATCACTTGTCTTAATAATCCAGCCTGATGTGTGTTTCCACAGCACTAATTACAACAACATGCCAAAATGCTCGAGGGTTCATGTTTTCTCAGCTTAAAATGAACTGAATATTCTTTGTTGAAGGGGTGAAGACTGACTCTACTGCAGGTTTCCAAGAAAGTCCTGCTAACATTAATGCCATATATAAGATCTGCCAGGATAGAATCGCCAAAAGTTTCATGTAAAAGTAGTCAAAATAACCATAAATACATATAACATGAGCAAATGGAGATGCAAATAGACCAGAAAGAGATGTAAAATTACTACAAGGATGCTAAATTACTGTAAAAATAACTACAATGATAACAAAGAGAAGCTAAACAATTACAAAAAGATGCAAAACGACCTTAAAGAGCCACAGAAGAGACATAATTGATGCAAGGACACAAAAAAAGAACGAGTTGCAAAAGAGAATCAAACTTGCATGCAAAAAGACTAGACACAACTTCCAAGACTCGCAAAATGATCACAAACAACTAAAAGATTGAAACAGTTCATAAAGAGACAAATGATGTAAAATGGCTTCAAAGACACTACAAGACACAAAAGCCCACAGACAAAAAAACAAACAGAAAGAGGCACAAACCCGCACAAAATAAATGCAAAATGGCTAAAAAGGACTTTAAGACCTTATGAAATTACCACAAATGAGCAGGATATGGAAAGAGGCCACAGACACGAAAAGATACCGCAAAGACACACAAAAGGGCTGCTATGAGACAGAAAGCAACCAGAAGATACAGACCGACAAAGAGATCCAGAATGACTAAACGACCCCAATGACTCACAAAAAGACCACATAGGAAGAAAAAACAACCAGAAGTAGATTAAACGAGACAGAACTGGCACAAAATGACTTCAGACACACAAAAGGATGACAATGAGCAGCAAAAACCTGTGAGGCACCACAATGAGAGATGTACAGAGATGCAAAATGATCACAAAGGCACACAAAATGGCAGCAAAGACACAAAATGACCACAAAGAGATAGAAAACGACTACGAAGAGACAAAAAAAAGACCAAAAAGAGACACAAAATGACTACAAAGGCATGTAAAATAACACAAAAATATGCAAACTGACCACAAAGAGACAAAAAATGACAAGAGACACAAAATAATGACAAAGAGACGCAAAAGGACGGCAAAAGACACAAAACGACTACAAGGAGACGCAAGATGATGAAAAAATAGGCAAAACGACCACATGGGGAAGCAAAACAACTACATCGAGATGACAAGAGACACAATAGGACAACAAATGCAGGTCCTTTAGTGTTGTTTGTCAGTGACTCAATGTTGTCTTGTTATGTTATTTGAGGACAGATACTCAATAACCACAAAGAAACAAAACTGACAACAAAGGGACACCAAATGATGACAAAAAAAAACACAAAAGGACTTCAAAGACATGTATAATAAAAGAAAAATATGGAAAATGACCACAAAGAGATGCAAAATGATGACAAAAAGACACAAAACGACTACAAGGAGATACAAGTTCAAGATGGCGCCGGTGAGCGCGGCCGTCGTCGTACCTGCCCCAGAGTGTATCGTATTCTAACTGCTTCTTATTGTTTTGGTCTGGAACAGGTGCACAATACATTTCACTGCGCATTATACTATGTACAATTGTGTTTGTGACAACTAAAGGTCTTGAATCTTGAATCAAAATGACCACAAAAATATGCAAAATGACCTCCGGGAGAAGCAAATAACTACAAAGAGATGTAAAATGACTACAAATATGCACAAAATGACAACAAAACTTTTGCACTCTGGTTTTCACTCCATGTTTTCACAGTTGCAGGACATGAAGACGAGTCGACACCACAGACAGAGTCGGCACTTGTTGATCTGACCTTCAGTGCAGCAGTAACAGCAGACTGCTTAAATTTAAAGGAAAGTTCAGCAGCTACATTGAAGAAGTAAGCAGAAATAAAAAGCAGATTGTGAGTGGGGACCATCATTACTGGCTGATCTTTAATTGGATCTTTCAGACAGTTTGTGAGCAGTGAAGGCAGCCTGCAGCTCTGACTGATCATTTATGACACATTCATGAATACACAATCAGTCTCATGTCAGCTCTCATTTTCTGTCCATGTGCTGCGGTCATTCAGCAGAGAAACGAACGCTAACCGGCTTCTTTTAACTCTCTCACATGTTGCAGCTCACTCTGCTCAGCCTTTGTGTTCTTTCTGCCTCCAGAGTTCTCTTAATATTTAAACCCCTTTAGAAGTGCAAACATTAGACTCCATACACAGACACCTTCAGTCTTCATTATGTGTTCATTACTTTGATATTTTTACTTATTTGTCTCCTGACAGCAGTGCGGTGGTTTCATCATTGTAGCTGGAATCTCTCAACAGTGTTGGATATTATGACTGTATTAACCTGAAACACAACCTCGTATTTAGTCTGATGTAAAACCTGAAGCCAGCAGGCGAGCAGATGTTCCACAGTCAGCTGAAAGCAATGAACAAACTGACAAATATAGCATGAACTGACACAAAATGACTTCAAACACACACAAGGATGACAATTAGATGCAAATTAACACAAAAAGGGAGGTGCAAAATCACTACAGACATGTAAAATGGCCACAGAGATACAATATGAAAACTAGAAAAGCACTCAGAGAGCGCAGACGTATCATTTCTGGCCTTCCCTGAAAATTTCATCCAAATCTGTTATTCCGTTTTTGAGTAATATTTCACACAGACTCACAGATTCACAGACAAACGTACGCTGATCCTCACATAACGCCACCGTTCCTTGGCGGAGTAATAAGATTAAAAAAGACTACAAGGAGACACAGAGTGACTGTAAAGAGGTGTAAAATGACAACAGACACAAAAATGACTACAGAGACATAAAAGGAAACCAAAAAGATGCAAAATGGTCATAAAGAGGCGCAAAATAACCACTGAGAGATGAAAAATTACCATAGACACAAAATGACCACAAACAGGATATTAAGTGCCCACAAAGAGATATAAAATGAACACAAAAAGAGGCAAAATGACTACGAAGAGGCGCAAAACAATCACAGACACAATACAGCTATGAAAAGACATAAAATGACGACACCAAAAGACGCAAAATGTCCACAAAAAGAGGAAATATGATCACAAAGAACACACAAAATTACAAGTCATGTCGTCCGATCAGTTTGTTTGTGTCGCTGCTGTTTGACCTTTCAGAGTCATTTCAGACTCTGTTGACCTTTGATGCTCAGAAACTCTGCAGGGAAATCAACCATCGTTTGTTCTGACACACACAGAAGGACAAAATCATTTAATAAAGAATCAAATCTCCACAAAAAGACCCCAATGAAGCCATAAATTCTGCCTTAAATTCTCCCGACGCATTCTTTGTCCTCCGGTTTCCTTATTTCTACCTCGCGAGGATTAAAAATGCTTGCCAGTACTGCTGGTGAAGAAACAAACGTGCTGCTCCAAAAACAGAATTTAGCAAAATCTTGGAGCAGAACTGGTGCAGCAGCAAATCCAGAAATATAAAGCAGCTGCATCAGTGTATCAGAAGATGTTCTGGATGAGAACCTCGGCTCTTCTTCTTCTGTTTGCTTCAGTTCACCTGCTGCTGGTTTCACTCCCACAGATGGAACTTTCAGGAACAAATGATTTTAAAACCGCTTGCAGCGATCGATAAATGAGGTTTTGGTGTTGAGGCAAATTAAAAAGCAGTAAATGGGCCGTCTGCTGGCTGTAATTAGGACGACGGTCAAATCATCAAACTTATGAACGGCAGCCTGGTTTGGAAACTTCTGCATCGTCCACTTTGGCTGTTTTTAATCTTTACTGAAGCATCGAGGGATTTAAACCCCCTGAAGGCTTCAGTCGATCAGGAATGAAACGATATTGGGTCAGAAAAAAACTAATTTCTGAAAATGACCTCACTTTGTCACTTTAAAACACAGGAACCAGCTGCAGACGTCCTCATCCAGGAATTTTAGGAATATTTCTGGAATAATTTTCTAACATTTTTAACTGATATTTATTAGGCAATATTTAATTTCAAAAATATTTTAATCGAATTTAAATGTATATTTTTCAGATACTGTCTTTAGAATTTTGTCAGAAATATTTTTCAGATTATTAATATTTTTTAGACACTTTTTTTAAAACATATTTCTGCCATTTCAAAAAGCATTTGTTCAACATTTTTTGGGCAATATGACATTTTATTAATATTTTCAGACATTTCTTTCATAGTTTGTTTTCTAACATTTTGTGCCATTTTCTGGACGGTTTTTAGACTTTTTGTAAGATTTTCCTGACATTTTATACCATATTTGATATTAAATGTTATGATATTTATGACATTAAATATTTGACTTTTGTAATAATGTAATACTAACATTTTGTTAATTGCTTTTGGATAAACTTTGGACAACTAAAATCATTAACATTTTGATGTTTTTATAACATCTTTCTGACATCTTTGTATTTCTAACATTTTCCACATAATTTTAGACATTTTATTAAAATACATTTCCGACATTTAAAAATTGTTGGGGGAATTGTTGACATTTATTTTTAATATTCTTGAAATGTGTTAATATTTATGAGATACTGATTTCATAATCCTATTATTGTGTGTCGACTTTATTTTAGCAGCATTTTATTAATATTTTAAATATTTAATTCAATGTTTAATACCAAATATTAACATTTTAAATTTTTTGTGATGTTTTAGCAACAAATTTCTGACATTAAAAATAAATCATTTGCTAATATTTGACGCTTTTATCCAAAGCGATATACATCTGAGAACGGGTCATTCAGTAATAAATTGAGTCATTTATATTCCCAAATTTTACTAACTAAATTATTTCTGTAATATCCGTTTTGGGATTTTTTTTTAACTATTATTTTTTCCCCATAATTTTACTACTGTTTTATGGGCACTTTCTGACTATATGGTAATATTTTATTTTATTTTATTCTAATTTTCCAACATTGTATTATAGTTTTCTGACCCTTCATTTCCATATTTCTGATAATTGTTAAAATATAAGTTTAACATTTGGGCAACTTTTATATATTGTATTAACATTTTTTATATTTTTGGCTGAGAAGTTTCTCCTTTATCTGTTTTTTGGACAATATTTCAACTTTTCCTGAACACCTGTTGGATATTTTGTTGTACTTTCCGGACATTTTATAGATTACTTCTCACTTTCCGAAACTTTTGACAAGTTTGTTGAACGCAGCAGCAGGACTGAAGCGCAGAATAACGATGAGACCTGAGGACAGATCAGCTTTCTGTCTCCGTCCATCAGCCTGTCTGCAGGAAGCTTCACGTGAAGCTGCAGGTTTCCGTCCAGTCTGACAGGAAGCCGTGTGATTGGTGGACGTGTTCACCTCCAGGCAGTATCAGCAGCTTTCTGTCAATGATGGAAGAGGCTTTGAAAATAGCAGCTTTTGTGGGTTTTTTTTTCTTCTCTGCACAGTTTCATGGGAGCAGATTGCTTCGGTCCGACCGTGTGGCCGCGATGACGCAACCGCAGAGCAATATGTGGAGAGCAGATGAGCTGAGAGATGAAATTCATGATGCATCTGCAGCCGACAGCAGCCAGATTAAAGCGGCTGCAGATCCTGAACCTCACAGCGATGAATGAAGTGACCAAGACGGAAGCAATCCGAAGGCCTTACAAGAATCAGACACGCTGCAGCGAACACACAAGTATGACTGATGGTGCTCCTGAACATTAAAGGACCAACAAATACCTGCATCCAAACTACCGAAAATCTCACTAAATATTTAACTTTTCTAATCAAGAGACTCTGCAGCTTCTTAAATGTGAAGATTTTTTGGTTTCTTTCCTCCTTTGTGACACTAACCTGAACATCTTTGGACACTGATCCACATTTTATGGACCAAACAACAACTTGATTCATCCAGAAATCAACAGACATACCTTTTCTGACATTTTACAATTTTTTTCTGGAATTTAAAAAAATATCCGTGACATTTCTGTGCAATTTTTGGACATTTAATTAATATTCTTCTGAAATTTTAACAATATTTTCAGATATGTTATTATTAAATAAATGTTATATTAATATTCATTTATGTAATATCTTCAGAATCTTTTTGGGACAATTTTAAGATTTTGTTCATACTTTATCTAATATTTTATTAATATTTTTAAAATTGTTTTTGGAACATTTTCTATATAATTTCCGGACACTTTATTAACATTATCGACATTATAAAAAAATATTGGTGTGATATTTCTGCTCAGTTTCAGATTTTTTATTTATATTCTTTGGACATTTTTGTTCTTGTTTTTCAGATGTTTAATTATTAAATTAAATTAAATTAAATTAAATTATTTTTGGTAATATGCTTTGACATTTTATTAATATATTTGGATGATTTTTGGAACATTTTATTTTCAATTTTCTGACATTTTACTACATTTTACATTTTTGGAAATTTTATAAACGCATTAATATCAAGATATTTATTAATCCATTAAATTCTTGTATCAATATTTTTAGACAACATTCTTTATAATGTCATTTTTGGACAGTTTTCTAAGATTTTGTGAATATTTTTATCCAAGTTTTATTACTATTGATATAATATATAATAAATAAATAACAATATCATAATGTAATAATGCAACGGCTCGTGAAATTTTTTTTTTTTATAATATTCTGACATTTGACTAACATATTTCTGCCATTAAAAAACAATCCGTTTCATATTTTGGGTATTTTATTAAAATTTGTCAGATATTTTCTTCATAACTTTATCATAGCTCAACTTTAGATTTTGTTTTCTGATACTTTGTAACTGATAATATTCCAGGTAATAAACTCAGTGCAGATCTTATATTTATAAAGAAATTCACAGTTTTACCAGCAGTGTTGCACTATAATTTAACAGGTTCTCACTTTAACTTTTTGCATTTTCTTCCTGGTGTAACGCCCTAGGGGCTAGGGAACTGACTGCAAGTAGATGTTATAAGTGATCAGACCAGGTTCTGCTGGAGCCAAAGGGTATGAAAAATGGACAGACACTGTTGATTCAAGTTTCGCAGATGTATTTTTTTTCCAAAATTTGTAATTGGATTTGCGTATACATAAAAGGTATTATATAATAACTAGAGTAATAATAACAATAGTAAGGGTGAAATAGTATGAGGTATGTATAATATAAATATATAGATAATAAACAGGTATAATCAATTAATATAGTATAATATAATATTAGTTATGGTATTAATATTATATTATGTATATTAATTATAAAACAAAAACCAATACAGTTTGACAGTTCAAAACCAAACAAAAGATCACCAGGTTGGGAATTACATTTCAAAGTTCAGTTCAAAATCTCTTTTTGAGATGTTCAGAATTCAAAGTCCTTTTTTCAGTTCAGTGTCCATGAAGAAAACAATCCTTGATCCAGGTTCGAAACAACAAAAGGTGTCCTACCACAGCAGGAGGTAGGGGGCGGGATAGCTCGCCATCGAAGAGAATTAATCAGAAGGATAAAAAAAAAAACCTGACCTAAAACAGGAGTCAGGAGAAAAATCCAAATTAGTAAAACAATAAAATAAACCAAGACAATAAATCAGTAAAAGTAAATTACAAAATAAATAACCAAAATAAATACAGTTTTAAATAACCAAAACCATTGAAATGCTATAATGCACAGCATTTAGTTACTCTATTCAATATGAATAAACATTACATTCATTGATCTAATATGAAGCTTCATTAGAAGTTTAATATCTAAATGCGAATTAATTTCAAAGGTGTAAAATCAAATGTATAAAGTGAAATGTATAAAGTGAAATGTATAAAGTCAAATGTATAAAGTGAAATGTATAAAGTCAAATGTATAAATTCAAATGTATAAAGTGCACTGTAAGTTCAAGTAGGCCTCAAGCCTTGTGTTAAACTGTATTAAATATACAATTACTTCATTTCAAGTATCAAGAGGTTTGTTGCGCAACAGGTCTGAATCTCATAAGTGTGAATGCAGCTGCATCCATTCAAAACAAAGATGGCTGCGAGGGCACCCGGTTTCAAAAGTAACGAAAAGTGACCTAAAAGTCTAAACTAATAGGAAGTGAGACACCGCTTTGAGTATCTACAGTGTTGCCTAAAATTCGGCTGGAGTAGATTAACAAGTAACGCTATGATTGCAAGAATATGCACATAAATAGCCGCGCTAGCCGGCTGAAGCTACGTGCTAAGTTTGCGGTATAAACAACCATGAATCACACAACCGCAAGAATCGAGGACTCACCGGTGAGTAGTGTGAACACGGGGGGGTTTAATATCAGGATCCGCCGGGATATGAGGAGATGTATCTGCAATTGTTAGGGTTCAAGTCAGCGCAATGCATTGTATTGATAAATCGTTTAAAGTAACCAACTATGCGACGCACGCACTTACCGATCGCCAGAGAGGTAGATGAAAGGATGAGAAGTGACGTGGAGCTGTTTTAGCCCAATTGCTACTTTTAATCGGAGTTTTCAACAGTTTTGCAGAGTCAAACGAATGCCAGATACAGCGTGGTGCTGTGACAGGGCTGAGTGCAGAGCAGTGACAGACAGGAAGTGGCGTATGAGACCGGGCAATATAAAAGGAACTTGTCCCGGGAAAATAAGAGCGGCACAGGAAGTGGAGCCCTACATGGCCTGGGTTACACTGACAAACAACAATGAAAACAGAATCGACCTCGGCTCAATAAAATAAGAAATCCTTGATAAATATGAATACCTTCCGTAATTATTTAAAATTTGTCCAAAATTAATCAAACTTATCCAAAATAACAGCAACAAAAAATAAATCTCAAATAATGTGAAATCTAGCAAAATGGCAAAACAAACCTAAGATGACTTAAAATGTTTCCAACACGTCACATTTATCTAAAATGATTTAAAATTTATCCAGAAGTAACAAAAAGCCAAAATTCCCAATGAATCAGAAGATATCGATGGTACACACAAAATTCAAATCCTAGTGAATTAAGCGGTTCAGCTGGTTTAACATATAGAAGCACTAAATATTTGCTGAAGTATTTACCTCGAAGGGAGCTGCTGTCCTCAGAGTGACGGTTTGACATCCAGTAATCTGATGAAGAGACAGAAAACAATAATTAATGAGAGAAAAATCAGGTTTAACTGGAAGCGACACACAGAAATGTGTTTGTTCTTCTCTAATATTTACAGTTTCCAGTCAATGAGCAGCTCTGGTTGGATAATTACTGCAGATAATCACCAATAAAGGCCTGAATCTGGTTTACAGACTCTGGATTTGGAGTTTCTCAGAGGAAACCTGACAGCGCTGCTGAAAGCTGCTGCTGGTATTTAAACTGTGCAGAAAGGCCATGTTTAAACGGGCAGCAATTAAAGGCCACCGACATTCAGAAATTCAAATGAAGCTGTGAGTGTGTGAAAGGCCAGCGAGCAGGCGACTCTTTGCAGCTCATTAACCTTTATTTAAACCACTGCGACACCGAGAGCTGCTGAAAGTTTTACATTTAGCAGGACAACGTGCGCAGCGTCCTGCAGCTCTCACTGATTTCTGACTGATGAAATATTCATCAAGATGAGACAAACTCTGACCTTGTGCTGAAACCAAATCCGGGACAAAAATCATTTTTCACAAACTGTCGCTGCTCTGAGAGTTCGGAGGACGAGACGAGGACAGACATGAAGAGAAACTCTCGTCTGATCAGCTCCTCTTTTAGCATCAACAAACTCTCACTGACACCCGACACTCAACTACTGTAAGTCTGACATTTTTACAAAGTCAGGACATTCTTGAGCAACCTGTGGACACCTGCTGCTTCCTGAACGATGGTCAAATATTAAATTTAACAGCTATGTTTTACGGACTCACCACATATATAATATTTTATTATTTAAAATCCAGTACATTCAAGTAAAGGACCAAAATGTGACATAAAACTACCGGAAAAAGATGGAAAAAAGCCAAAAATGTAATGTCAAATCACTGCAAAAAGATGTAAAACAACCAAAATATGAAGCAAAACAAAAGCAAAAAGATATAAAACAACAAAACAGACAAAATGATATATAAAAATGCAAAATAAGTACCAAAAAGGTGCAAAATGTGACATAAAACAACTGCAAAAAGATGTTAAACAACCAAAACATGAAGCAAAACAACAACAGAAAGATATAAAACAACAAAACATGGACAAACTGTGAAATAAAAAAATGCAAAACAACTGCAAAAAAGTGCAAAATGTCACTTTTTTAATGGTGTGACTTCCTTCATTGTGGGCATGTGGGTGAGAACGTTGCCCTCCAAGTGGCTTGAGAGAAAGTTCAGCTTTCTCATAAAAGCGGTCACCAGGCTGTACATTTCATGTGCAAAGAGGCCGTTGCCTTGCAGCTTGGTATTTAGTTCATTCATTAATGCAGTCACATCAACAGCAAAAGCAAGGTCTGCCATCCAGTCTGCATCTGAGAGCTCGGTGATGTCCCTGCCTTTCTTCTCACAAAACTCTTGAATCTCTGCTCTCAGATCCCAAACTCGTTTAAGCACCTTGTCCAGGCTGAGCCATCTGACAGCTGTCTGGTAACCAAGGTCACCATGTTCACTCTCATCTCCTCCAAAAAGACAACAAACTGTCTGTAATTCAATGCTCTTGCCCTGATGAAGTGAACTACTTTAGTTATAACATCAGTCACGTGGTTGATTTTTAGCACTGACTTACACAGCACCTCCTGATGTATAATACAATGCAAAAACATCTGTTTCTGTTCTGGGTTTATTACAGTCACTTTATCTTGCATCCGTTTCAAAAGTCCAACATTTTTCCCTGTCAAATGTGGACAGCCATCAGTTGTAACACCAACCAAATTCTCCCATTTTAGTCCCAGCTTGTTCATGCATGTATTTACCTCAGTGAACTGTTGTGGTTCCTTCATTGGCTGCACAGCTGCCAGCTCCTCCGTCATCTCGAAGGTATTTGTTAGTCCACGTACAAAGTTGAGTAACTGGGCTGAGTCACGGACATCACAGCTCTCGTCCAGAGCCGAGGAGAAAACGTCAAAATTGTCCACTTTGTTGTGCAGCTGAAG
Organism: Amphiprion clarkii; assembly: GCA_027123335.1. Taxonomy (NCBI): domain Eukaryota; kingdom Metazoa; phylum Chordata; class Actinopteri; family Pomacentridae; genus Amphiprion; species Amphiprion clarkii. Next base: position 10,620,294 of record CM049573.1, on the reverse strand, counting down.
CTCCAGATTTTCGGCGATGCTCTCCACCCGCCTCGTTACGGTTCGCCTGGAAAGGGGCACATTAACGAACGCTTCTTTCTTCTCCGGGCATATAAACGCTGCAGAGTCCACCAGACATTCTTTTACAAACTCTCCATCAGAGAATGGCTTACTGACATCCCTTTATGTGTGAGCTTTGGTAAAAAAATCCTTGCTGCTTTAGCAGTTTAGCAGCAAACTTTCAGATATCCTCCCCGCTCTGCATCAGTCAAATGTTTGTACGAAAAAAAACGGTACCTTAGCAGATCTTTCAAAGTAAAAGCAGTGCAGGCGTATCGCTTGCATGCATTGTGATGATATATATTTGCACTGACTTTTAATATTTTCCAATGACCTCATATGGGCCAGTCAGGCTCATCCGGCGGGCCGGATGTGGCCCGCGGGCCGTACGATGCCCAGGTCTGGGCTAGAGGCCACTTTTCTCTTCCTGCTTCTGAGCCCAAAGCATTCTGGGAGCTGTAGTGACACAACTAGTGCATGGACTCTGGAGCTGAGTGATTAACGAGCTGCTTCACGCCTGAACTACTTCCTGACAGCGTATCCATCCGCTCTGTCAGAATTAAAACCACAAGCTGGCCAAAATGTGAAGCTGTGTGACTGAAAGCTGCTCTGAGAGGCTCAAACATCCGTCAGTTTGCAGCTTCAGTGGAGGTTTAATGAGACAAACTGCTGCTGAGTGTCACACCGAGAGTTTTCTCCACTTTTAAACTCTACAGAGCAGCTCAGTCACTAATGAGGAGGATTTATCGCTCCGACGCTCACTGAGTTCAACAGGAGGGACTAGTTCAGGTTTATTCCTCACAAACTAACAGGAGGGACGAGCAGCAGCAATACACAGATACAAAAATATCTGTTTTAAAAGATATTTGAAGGAGTCTTTTTATATTTAAAGCTAAAAAACTATATTCTATATTTTCATTCTATTTCTATAAGTTATTCAACTTTTTAAATTATTTTTCTTTTTTTATGTTTCTTGCATTTTGGAATGTTTAATCTCATTTCATCCATTTTTTATAATTTTTTTTTTCATTTTTTATGTTCAAGTCTACTTGTAACTATTAATACATTTAATTGTATTTGTATGCATTTTCTTTTAACATAATTTATGTAGTTTGTTTTATTGTATTGTATTCTTATATACATTATATACATATTCGGTGTAATTTATTTAAACAAATGTATTTTATTGAATTTAGTTTTCACGTCTTAAATCAAATTTTATGTAATTTAATTATTTTGTTCTATTTTTATTTTTATTTTAATATATATATATATATATATAAAAATAAAAAAATAAACACTTTTTTCTTTTCAATAATTTTTAAATTATTTTATTGCATTTTTTGACTTTCTTCTTTTAATAATATTTGGTCTTGTTCATATTATTTTAGTGTACTTATATTTCATTGTCTGTAAAACAAGAGTTTGTTTAAAAAAAATGTCAAAAACCTAAAAAAAAACTTTTTTTTTTTAAAAGAGTATATGTGATTTTCCTTTTACATAACAGCATATTGTGTAAAACAACCAATTCTTGGTTACAAAATTATATTTTTTGCAGATGTAAATATAGTAAAACTGTAACTTTACAGCTGAACTTTGTAAAAATAACACTATGATTTGTAAAATAAAAAATAACAAAAATCTATTAAAAATCATATACAATAGTATACAGTAAAACTGTAATTTTATTGTCGTTATTGTATGAGAACAAAATAACATTTATTGAAATACATAGTGATTCTTGATGAGGATGATATTTACAGTTTTGGCCTGTCCTATAATTACAGCTAACATGAAAATACTTATATTAAAAAAAAAATTTATTTCTGCAATTTTTCCAAGTATTATTTGTAATTTAGCTAAAAGGGGGATCTGTAAAATAACAGTAAATTGCAAAATATAAAGGCAGTTGTATATCTGACTTATCTTTTAAAGAACAGCAAATATTTGAAGGATAGTATTTTTTTCTGATGCAGTAGAAACAGTACAGTTTACAGTCAAGCAGGAGATACTAACAGATAAATACATTTATTGACTGAATGTAAATGAATCCAGATTAACTCACCTGCAGATCTTCTGATGCTTTCATTTCTCTGCATGTTGGTGGATTAAAACCAGGCATTGCTGAAGTGGAATAACTTGAAAATCCATCAGTTTTGTGAGAAAGGAGGATTCAGTGAAACATTTTGGAGTTTTCACTGAGACTTTCCTGTTTGAGCTGAAACCCACAGCAACTGATCAGAGTCAGAATCATCATAGCTGGATGGACGGACGCTGACGAAGCAAAGAGAAAGTCAATACTGCAGCCTCAATGAGACTCTTGTATCCAACATTTTGCCAGAAAAAAATACTAAAAGCATTAATTTATTCAGTAAAAAATGACATACAACTGGGAAATATTTCGTACTGTTGTCCAAATGTGTCATAATATGAATGCAAACCTGGAGAAACATTTAAAAACACAATATTCTGACGTGTAAACTGAAGAATAAATATTTCAGGTTCTGCTCTGAGAGAAACAGATGAACTAAATCTGACTGGAGGCTTCAATGCACAAACAAACCAAAACTGGAAGATTGAAGGTGTTTATTTTCATCCTCTTTCTTTCTAATGAAGTCAAACTGCAGCCTGAAAAACAAAAACATTTTCAGAAGGTTCTGTTCAGAGACGACACATTTGAAAAACTGTCCTCAGACGGCTGTTTGAAGGATCCGGTTTGGTTGAAACCACCTGTTCCTTCAAATGAACATTTTTGACTAGCTTCAAGTCCAAATAACAAAAAACTGGATGTTGTCTTGCCATATAGTCTGGGGCCACAATACCACTCTCATTTGAATATTTTACATTTATTTTCCATTTTAAGGGCCTAATAAGCATTAATTATTGTCAGTTTGGACCGTTTTAAATCATTTTGGACTATTTTCTATAGAACCAACTCTTTTGAACTTTTGTTTTTCCATTTTCAAGATTCACTAATCAGACATTTGACCTCTACTAGATCCATTCAATCATTTAGATCAGCTGCAAACTATTCAGTCCTTATCTTTACCAAATTTCATGTCTGTGGGAGATTTATCTCTGGAGATATTGAACCCTGAAAATGGCTTCACAAGTGTTTTTAGAGGGTGACAATACAAACATTTTCAGGTCTTAAAACATCAGAAGTCCTCAAAATTGAGCATAAAAGATTTTACAGAACTCAGAATTGGAGACGATGCAGCAAAATAATTCCTAAAATTCAGTCTGACTTGACACAAAATGACCAATAAATAAAAAATACATAAAACATTGACATATTTTCATTGCTGGTTCTCAGACTTCTGGATTATTTATAGAAGAAGGGATCAGAATTTACAGGCAGGAAACCAAACTTTTATTGTGGCAAAAGCGTCAGACACAAATTATTATTCAAATTTAATTTCCTCAAAGCTTTAATGCATTTTTTTGTGCTGCATGTTAGAATTTAAAAATTTAAACTGTGACAAACTGAGACTTTTCATCTCTTCAGTAGGAAATATTTCAAAATTTACATTTTTATGACCAACATTTCATGTTCTTTTGCCCTTCATCTTCATTAGTGGCATGAATTTTAAGTCTTATTCCAGCAGCAGCTCTGTTCGTTCCTCTAAAGCTGAGAAACTCGTGCAGCTGAAGATGGAAGATGCAGTGAAGCATGAAGAAAATGAACCCAGACGGACAGATGGATGGATAGATGGATATTTCAGCTGTGCAACATGCAGATATATTGATGATCATATCTGCTGCTGCTCTGACACCTTCTCTATAAAAGCAATTTATTTCTCCCTCCTCTCAGTTTTCTAATAAAGTTTCAGAGCAACTGAAGATCAATTTTCAGCTTCTCACAGGCTGAAAGGCTGCAGACTGAAGGCTTTAATGAACAAACAGCAGATCTGCAGCATGGAAGGACTTTAACTTCACCCTCTCTCTTTCTAATGAAGTCAAACTGCAGCCCAAAGACAGTAGATTCATAGAAAGCAGGAAGGTTCGGTCTAGACAAGGACATGTTTGGAAAATAAGGACACATTTAAAAGTTGTCCTCACTGCTTCAAATGTCAGTGTGAAGGCTCAGATGTGGTTTAAATGCAGGAATGTGTTCAGTTTACTGTCAGACGAGGAAAGAAACCACAAAAATGTCTAAATGGAATTGATTTTTCTGTCCTTGGACATTTTTTTGAGTCATCAGTTCTCTAAATGACTGTCTGAAGGCTCAGATTTTGGTTTTAACCCACTGAACTCCAAATAAACTGATGGGTTTAAAAGGCATTTTGTCACACTTAAAACATTCATCAGAGCAAGAAACTGAATCATAGGATTCATGACTTAAATACAGTCCCTGAACTCATGTGACGTGTTGTTCCATTAAAAAATAAACAAATTCTAAGCTTTAAACTGTGATCAAAATCATCAAAATCACATCATTCTAAATGTTGCATCAAAAAACTCACTGTACATAAACCCTTTGCTTAAACCATACGCAACAAAACTGAAAACCAAACAAACTGGATGAATAAAACAAATGTAGCATGGCTCAAAAACAATACACAGAGAAGCAAGCTGTTGGAAGATACATTCAGCATGGTGAAACATCTTTCTACAGCTGATGAGCAGAGTCGGTTGAAAAAGTTTGTAGAGGCTGTAAAAATAGAAATTGTTCTATAATATATGGATCAAAACGACCACAGAGATAAAACTGTTCTTAACAGACATAAAATGACAAAGACAACACAAAATCACTACAAATAGACACAATTACCTCAAAGGGACACATAAAACGACAAAAACGTGACACAAAAACGAGACAAAAAGTGAGAATGAGACAAAACTGTCACACAAAATGATCAAAATGACACAAAACGACAAAAAAAGAACAAAAATGGGACAGAAAACACCAGAGGAGAAACAATGTGACCACAAATGAACAAAACTGCCATGAAGAGGCACAAAACACCAGTAAAAAGACAAAAAAAACCCCAAGAAAGTGACCACAAAGAGACAAATATGCCCTTCAGACACATAAGATGACTAAAATAATTCAAGACACAAAATTACACAAAACCAGAAAAATAAGACAAAGACAATGACAATGACAAAGATGATACAAGATGACTACAAAGAGACAAAACTCTCCCAAAGATGCCTAAAATGACCAAAATGAGATATAAAATGACCAAAAAAAAGAATTAAAGAAAATAAAATGACAGAAGGGAGAAAAAAATGACAAAGATGAGACAAAATGACCAAAATGAGACACAAAATCGGAGAAAGCAGATCAAACTGTCTATTAGAGTTTGTAGAGGCTGTAAAATGGAAATAGTTAAATGTCTAAACTATGTGGAGCCTCCATTTGTTCAAGATTTGATAATGTTTTTAAATGTTGTAAAGCAGTTTGTGTTGTATTTTAATTGCATGAGAAGTGCTATATAAATCAAGTTTGGCTGATTGATTGAACACCTGAGGACACTGAAAAATGTTGGACATGTTAATAGACATGTTTAGGTTTTTAAAATATTTTTTGGTAAAATAGATGCAAAAAAAATATCACCACAAACAAAAACGTGACACAAAACGATAAAAAATAACACAAAAGGACTACAAAGACACAAAAAAACAAAAAAAATGTGACACAAAACTACCAGAAAAAGATCTAAATATACCAAAAAGAGATGCAGAACGACCACAAAGAGATAAAATTGTCCCAAAGAGACATACAATGAGGAAACAGAGACGCAATACAACAGAAAGTAGATAAAACCGTCTCACAGAGTTTGTGGAAGCTGTAAAATGTAATTTTTACCCCCACACACACACGGTTTTCATGTTTTCACTCCAGAGTCAAGACAGCAAAAACACACACACACGCACGAACGAACTCACACACATGCACAGTGTTAATTACACTCCAAGTCAGCGGGGGACGAACAGAAACTGCTCTGATGTGAGCTGCAGTTTAATTACACACTGGAACTATATATTGTTCGCTAAGTGTGTGTCTGTTGGTGTGTGTTTATCTTCAACACACTTTTCTTTAACGCAGCCCTGAAACTCTGCGGATGTAACAAAAAAACACTTTATTTTCTGCTTTTCATTTCTTGACATCTGAATTTCATCTAATGGGGCTTTAGAAAATCTATAAAAGATCAATAAAATGGTAAAAACGTGGCTCAGTGTTTCCTCAAATGTCTTGTTTTGTCCAAAGATATTCAGTTTACTGTCAGAGTGCAGTTTTTCCATTTTAAGGGGTCAATAAGTATTTATAATTGACATTTTATAGTCCTTCTGAACCATTTTGAAGTAATTTTCGACAGTTATTAGCAATTTTTGACTGGCTTCAAGTCAAAATATCAGAAAACCGGATATCTGACTTGCCATACTTGGACCACATTCAATTCTACTGGTGAAATGTCAACCAAAGACTGTAGTTTAACTTAAAATAACTAAAATTCTGGATCTATTTTAGGGCCCATACTCTTTAACACTGCATAACCTCCTGACAATGATTGCAATCCAGCACTGTTGAGCTATTTTAGTGTGGTATTCTCACATTACTACTTTTTTTTACTTCTGCTTGATTTTTCTCTGAGAAACAGTGAAACTCTCAGGTTTCTGTCGCAGCTCGGTGCAGAGACGCAGCATTTCATGTGAACTTTCCAGCGCTCGCATTAAAACTTTGCTGTGTTCTGCTGGTGTGTGGGGACGACGGTCACGGCTCCGTGGAGCTCGGCGGGCCGAGGGAAGCTGCCAGAGGTTGGGGGTTTAAATCCTCGGGGAGACGCTTGGATGAAAGGGTGAGCCGAACAACAGATGTTTCTGGGTTTTCAGAGGAGAAAATCCTCCCTGAGCAGATGAGCAGAGCGGCGTCCAGGAATTAAAACTGCTGCAGATTGTCAAACAGCATTCAGAGAACAAAAGGAGAACGTGTGCTTCTCTGAGAACATCCAAACAGCTGCTGGGCTGATGTTGGAGTCATGATGCTTCGTTATAATCAGGTTTGGATCTCGACATGAATCCTGTGTATCAAGTACTTCTCAGACTGCATCTGAATGCAGTTTTTCCAGCTGTTGCTCAAACTCACTGACATTGGAAGGACTGGATGAAACTGTAAGAACACATATAATACTAAATATTACATTAGGGTAGTACATAATGTGGGATATAAGGAGCTCACTAATGTGTTGTTTTACAAGTATTATGAAATTTATTAATTTAGTTGCATTTAGAACTGCACAAATAATGTTCAAAGCAAACAAGTTAATCGCTGATTACATGAAACAACTGCTCAAAACTGCAAATTCTGAATATAGAAGAAATTAGAATTTTAAAAAGCCATTTGCTCAGTTTGTGGAGTAAACTTCCGATGTCAGAATGAGTACCATTATAAAACAAGTTCAAAAAGAATACCAAAGAAGATGGCTTGAAAATCTAATAATGTGGAACAATGGATGCGTTCTTGGGGTCTCTAAAGAGCTATAAAAGTATCAGGTTTGATGCAAGGATAAGATATGAGGTGTACAGATATGTAGCAGGAAGGAGCTAATAAATAAACTCGTTTCCCGACACTATTTTAGGTTGTGGATTTGGTTTGGTTGTTTTTCTGTTTTGTTTTGTTTCAGCAGATGTTTCAGAACCTTTTTCTTCTAAGTCTAAGTTTCTAAGTCTTTATAGAACTTTATCCTGTCTTTAAGAAGAACTTTCTGGGAAAAGAAAACTTTCCACTAGAACATTACTTGAACTTCCTCAGAATGTTTTAGAACAAAGAAATTCTAGCAGGAAACGTTCCCACATCAGCAGCTAACATTACCTGAAAGTTATAGTAATTTATATAAGAAAACATTTCAATCGATTGTTCAAAGAACGTCTTAGTATTTTCATTTCCAGTGATGTTCCCATAAAGTTAATATAATGTTCTCTCAGGAACACAGATTAGGTTCTACAGTTTTCCAGATGTTACCGAAGCCTGAGATGATATTCTTTAAATGTTCTTGCAATGTGATGCAATAAAAAAGGTGGAACATTCTTCCTGCAATGTTCTGAGGATGTTTTAGGGATGTTCTTAAGGAACACATTATAGAACGTTCTATATAAGATGTTCCGATACTGAGTTATTATAACAAAAAAGGAATGTTCTGCCTTTAAAATTCTAAAAACGTTTAGGGGATGTTGTTGAGGGAACACATTGTATAATCTATACAACACCCTGCAGGTTTCATTTTACTAACATTTTTAGCTCTAAACATTCAAATAAACAATTATTTCTAACAAAGAAGAAGAAAACAGTCACAAATGTTTTGCTGAGCTCCAGTTTGTCAGCTGTGAGTTTACAGTAAGCTGAGTGTGTCTGACGTCTGATTAATGCGGCTTCATGTCAGTAAACACCTGTAAACGTCCCACCGAGCTGAGACTGATGGAATCCAGATATTGGTGAAGGCAGCAGAGCTTCGGTGTGTTTTTAAATCCGCCGTGTGCAGATCAAGCCGGCAGAAATCGCGTCTGCGAACCCCGATGTTACACCTGATAACGTAACAGGATTTGTCTGGAGCTGCAACAAAGAGGCTGCGCTGTGATAAAAGGCTGATCGCTGCACAACAAACTGTGGCAGAAACAGAACAACACAGCTGGAAGCTTCGGCTCGTCGTCAGGAGTCACATCAGGCAGCTTCTGCTTCACGTTCCACAGACAGACTCACACAGACGGAGGAAAAATAAAACTTTTCATTTCAGCCTCATCTTTGCTGGATTCAGGGGAAAAAGTAAAACTGAATTTTTAGCTCCCTCGGGGCTGTGATCGTATTTTCCTAACTCAGTCGGTTCTGCTGCTGAGTTATATTTCCATTAACTATCAAAGGTGTGAGTTAATTTAAACACAAGCCTGCGGCCCTGCAGAGCCTGGCGGGGTTCATGCTTTAAAAAGAATCAGTGGAGGGTTTGGTCTCATTATCACTGATCACACTGCTCAGCCTCATATCTGGACTCACTGTGGAGTCGGTTCTGGTTGTGGAAGTCACTGGACTCCCTAAAAAACATTTAAAAAACTGTATTAAAAATCACACAGTTGTTCCTGCAGATCTTCCGGTTACCATTTGCACTTGATTCAACAAGAAAAAAAAAAAAGTAATCATTTAGAAATTCGCCAAAAACAAAGCCTTTGCTGTAACCAGATTCTGTAAAAATCCAAAAATTCTGATCTTCTTAACACAACTGTAAAGTCATGACTGAGTCAGCTGTGACCAACAGTCACGAGACAAAACCTCAAAGTTTCCCTGCAGTGCTTCTGATTTTTACAAAGACTCTGTGGAGGTTTGATCTGTTTATTTTCACTGCTGAGCCTCGTTAATATCTGGACTCACTGTGGAGTCAGTTCTGGTCGTACAAAAGCTTTGCACACTTTGAATGTGGCTTAAAAGAAATAAAAAATCTATTATAAGTGAAAAAGTTACTGTTGCATATTCTCCTCTTCTCACTTGATTCAAGTAGACCTTAACACTCTAAATCCATCGTTTATTGTGTTGTAACTTTTTGTTTTTCATGTTTTACTGCCGTCTGAACCCAAAAGCTATCAAAGGTTTAAAAAAAAGTGGGTTTTTTTTGTTTTTGTTTTAATCACCAAAATGGCTCCATCAACCTAAATTTACTAAAACTGATCAGATTTTCAACATTCCAACTGTACTAGAACACATCATGTGTGATAGACAGTTCAGCCGGGGATAATAACCAAATCTCAGATTAGAATTTATCAAAATTTTATGAAAACCTTCATCAAAATTACTTTATTCGACATGTCTTGAATAAAAATTTGACAAAACATAAAGCTCAAACAAAATCTCCCAGTCTCCTGTTTTCGTGCACTTTAGTGCTTTAGTCACTGGGTTTTTATGGTTTTCTGTTATAACTGTGCAGCATTTTGGTTCATCTCACGTTTAGCTTTGTTTTGTTTTTTTTTGTTTGTTTTTTTTTTAAACTTCCAAAGCAGACATTCTGCATATGTACAGTTCTACTGAATATTAAGGTGCTACAACTTGTTTTCATACTTTAATGTTTCAAAAACACACAAACTTTCTAAACTTTTTTGTATTTTATCTGATAATGTAGATTCTCAGCTGTCCAATGAGAGTTTTACAAAATATTTGTCACTGTTTGCTTTCACTTTGTTAGAAATATTTTCAGATTGTATTGTTTGAAGTAAAAGGAAAAAGAAAACCTGCAGCAAAGTGAGTCTGGACAGTTACTGAATGTCAGAGAGCAGAGACACGATTAACCTTCAGCTCTGCACAAAGTCCTGGTTCAGCTTTAACAGTTCATGACTTCATCTTCCATCAGTGTCAATGTTCTAATTGGCCCCTAAATCACCATTAAAATGATCAAATGTGTTATTAAACTGATTAAAAGAAGCTAAATTATTCTGCCGTTAAAACCCCCCAAAATCATTTCAGTGTAGAGAAGCCACGTTCTGCACACGTACAGGTTCATATTGCATTTTTTAAGGTCCACTAGAATATGTTCACCTGCTTTCTGTGAGTATGTAGGACACAGAATGATAGAATTTTGTTCTGTTAGAACATGTGGAGAACTTTAGGTTGCTGTGGTGATGTTAGAGAGGAGAAGAAGCTGCTGTTAGAGGACGAAAAACACGTGAGAACTAAAAGAAAACGTTCTGCTGACACTATTAGTAAAATTAATCACAATCATGGTTTTGGATTCCCACAATAAGACGATGATCGACTGTGGTACTGACATTTAATATCAGAGAAAACTGTCTATGTAGATCAAATCACCTGGTTTCAGGAAAATCTGACATTAAAAACACCTTAATGAGCCACCATCCACTGCAGCCTGCACATGAGGCGTTTAGGGAACATCTGTAAATTGTAGTGTCTGCCGGTAAAGGAACATCCAGTAAATGAGGAGTTCAGCTTGACCGGTTTGTAGAAGTAACATGAGACAAAAAATATCAGAAAAGACAAAATGATCATATTTATAATTAAAATATTCTGTAAATATCAAGCTGGAAGTCAGAAACAATCTTTACATTGATGCAAAACTAGAACAAAAACTACTCACCCCGGTTTCCTCTAACAGACGGACCAATCTGCTCAGTCTGCTGCCACAGATTCAGGTGTTTTTATGCCTGATTTGATGTTGAACTAGTACCTGTGAAAGTGTCTGCGTTCACATCCTGCTGCTTCTTCAGTCTCTGCAGCTCCTCCTCATAAAACAGCAGCTGGTCCACCTGGAAACCATCATCAGGTTGGTCCTGCAGGTTCACAGCTTCGTCCTCTCCGCCGGCGTCCCGTCGCCGCCGTCTGGCCTCCTTCAGGTTCTCGTAGAGCTTCTGGAAAATCTCCGAGCCCAGACGTCGACTGATGGAGCTGCAGGGACGACACATGAGAACCGGTGTCCAGGAGGGAGACGACAAACCCAATGGAGAGCTGTTGTCTGCTGCGAGGTTTCAGCACCACAACTAACCAGCAGCATGTTGTGTTTATATGCAGAAACATTTCTACTGAAAAGGAGGGAAAAAGCTCACAGATTCAGACTCAGAGGAACCAGAGTCCACTAACTTCAGGTGACGATGTATATCTAATTCAGTGTCTCACTTGGTGACACACAAACTTTCTTACTTTTTCAAAAATGTCCTTAGATCTCTAAAACATCCTCTTCTTCCAAAAAAGCTCGTAATTTCAAAACTTCATAAAAATGTCCTAAAATCTTCCTTCTCAGCTTCACGTTGCTTATTTTTCACTGTATTGCAATAAAATTTAAGATGAAGATTTACATTTTACAAAAACAAAGTGCAAGTTTTCTGTTGTATCTAATTCTATTGTAAGACACTGCATTGCATTGCAAGTTGTTGGTGCTGCATAAGCTGACAACATAATACAATCACATTCACTTTAATTAGCACTATGAGAGTCAAATTCTTTTATTTTATTCAGATATTTAAAAAATCTAGCATTACTGTAATAAAAATGAAAAAATAAATGTAAGTCGACAGATTTCGCCCATTTTGATAATTGTAGATTTACAGAATTGCAGTAAAACCATATAGAAAAAGTATTATTTTATATATTAATCTATTTTAAAATGGGCCAAAATCTGTATTTTTTTAATCATATTTAAATTTTGTCATGTTTTACAGTAAAACATCTACCTACCTATCTATCAACACCTGAATGATACAGTATTATACAGTATATAGAGTATACTGTCCGAGAAACGACTACCTCAAATTCATTGTAACTTTTTTAAATTGGAATGCGTTAATAAAAAATGTAAAATTCAAAGATGTTATGAATAAACAGAAATAGAAATCTCTGCCCCAAATATTTTCTGTTTGCAGTTCCTTCTGAGACTCACCAGCTGCTTATTTTTCACTGAATTGGATTAAAATTGGAGTTTAACATCAACCAAACAATGAGGACAATTAAAACTAAACTGGTGATTTTTTTCCCCTATTTTTTTTACCTGAAAGAGCAACTTTCAACTTGAAAACTCATTATGTCCAACAGATTTCATGCTGTTGAACCCAAATGTTGATTCAGTAGATCAAAGTTTGGACAGATTTCCATCACATCTACAAGTTTTGTGGTTTTGCAGAAATAACCTGATTTACACAAACTTAGAAGTTAAATGAAGTTTCAGAGCTGAAAAAACATTGTTATTTCTGACTATCTTCTCCTAAAGGGGATTATTTTAAAAAATCTATTTTTTTTGGTAAGAAAGTGTTGATATACATGGTTGATATATATATAAAAAATGGCAATTCCATGAATCTCCATGTAAATATTCCTTCTCCTCCTCCATGGGGAGCTGCTGTGACGGACAGTCTGGACGCCCCCCTCCCCCTGCTGTTTGGTTCGGTCCGTCACAGATTGTTGGTTCGGTCCGTCACAGGTGTTTGCTGTGTTTGTGCTGCTGTCAGCGGGTGAACAGGTGTTGTGACAGACGGCAGCTCTCAGGTCAGCTGCAGACTCATTGTGGATGCAGGAGATGAACTGTGGGCTCAGTGTGAACAGTCTTCATCGCCACCTTCACCTGGACTTAAAGGCTCATTCTGATGATTTCAAAAACTGAAGCAAATTAGCTTCCTAACTTACCCAAAATGTCCAAAGTGGCCCTGTGTGTTAATTTTTAGCTTCCAAAAAACTGTCTTTATCTCAGTCATAATTAAACGTGATTTCACTTCACAGTAAGTTCCAAAAATGTTCTCACTTCTCTAAAACATCCTCTGTCAATTATCTCCTTATTTCCAAATAAAATGACCCAAAATTGAACAAGAAATATTCTCATAATTTACAAAAAACTGTCCTCGCTTCACTAAAATGTCTTTACTTTTGCACAAAAAATAGATCTTTTACAAAAGTCTTTGAATTTCGAAAATGCACTTATCAAAAAACGTCCTAATTTAAAAAATAAAAAATCATTTTTCCAAAAAGGTGCTCATTATTTTTTATAAAATCATCTTCAACAAAAATAAATAAATCTATCCACCCATTATCTATGCACCGCTTTATCCTCATTAGGGTCGCGGGGTGCTGGAGTCTATCCCAGCTGACTGAGGGTGAAGCCAGGGGACACCGTGGACAGTCTGTCTCAGGGCTACATACACAGACAAACAATCACACTCACATTCACACCTACTACGAACAATCTAGAATCATCAGTTGACCTCAGCATGTTTTTGGACTGTGGGAGGAAGCTGCAGAACCCAAAGAAAGCCCACGCATGCACAGGGAGAACATGCAAACTCCATGCAGAAAGATCCCAGCAGGGATGCGAACTGGTGATCTTCTAGCTGCAAGGCGACAGTGCTAACCACTACATACTATGCAGTCCTAAATAAATATTTAATTTCCAAAAAAAGATCTCACTTAATATTTTAACGTGTATCCTCATTTCCTTAAATGTTCTAACTTCCTAAAAATATCCTTAATTTCTAAAACATTTCTTATTTTTACAAAAATGTCCAGACTTTAAAAAAATTATTTTTCTTAAAAAAGTCCAAACTTTCCAAAATGTTATCAATTTAAAAAATTTCCTAATTTTCTATAAAATGCACTTTAGAAGTAACTCCGGACATCATAAAAATGTTCTTGACAATCTTCAAATCATCCTCCCCTTCCAAAAATGTCCTGATTTTCTGAAAACAAAAACAAAAAACCAAAACACTATCACTTTTTAAAAAATATTCTGCCTTTCTAAAATGTCCTCTTTATTTTTAACGGTGTTCCTGCCAGGGCAAATGTCTCCTGATCTCTCCACACACATCTGAGGTTTCTGTGTTCTGCTGCTTTCTATTCACATCACTCACTTCATGTTGAAACTGAAATGCAACTTTTGAGTCCAGAGAACTTTGTGATGAAGCCCAGAGGAGGAATCAGACTCAGAAACTGATGGTTTATTGACTGATGAAGTTTCTTCCTGAACAAACCGATCGTCAGCAGCAGCTTCAGGGACCAAATGTCTCTGTGTTGTTACAGAAAGAAAGAGCTTCAGGATTAAACCCGCAGAGGGAGGAGGAGATTAAAATCCTCACGTGCTCCTCAGTAATTCACCTCATCGCTCTGAAGGACTCTTTAACCCTGAAGAAATGAGACGGACAAAGACTACAGGGACAGATTAACGTCTCCACCGGGACTTAAACTCAGACATGAAATGCTTCTAAATGAACAGGATTAAATCATGTAGAATTTTCATGATATTAAGCAACAATCTATGCACTTAACAGGCAAAATAAGATGAATAAAAAGTGATAAATCAGAAATATTTTAATATTTAATTCAGTTCATTTAAAGAGTTCTTCTTTGAGTGCAGCTAAATATGTTTACAGTCAGTGTACATTTCTACTACAGTTCCTTTGCTGCAGTCACATTTTTTACTCACCAAGGTCTCATTTTTCACCAGTCCAGCTATTTTTTGAGTTACTCTGGACTGTTTTAGACAAGTTTAATCCCTTCTGGGCACATTTTAGCAATTTTATTCCCTTCCAGTCAAAGTTTTACTCTTTTTTTACAACAGTTCAATGATCTCTGGACATATTATAAGCAATTCAGATTGCATTTTTGTCCTGTTTTACAAATTATTCAGTCATTTTAGAGATATTTTGCATCATTTTAGAGTATTTTAGAATGATTTTGAACAAATTATGAGCCGTTCAGTGCAGCTTTAAGCCATATTGGACTTTCTTGAGTAATTGTAATCATGTTTTTGACAAGTCATTTTGGGCAGATTTCTGTCATTTTAGACATATTTTTGTAATTTAGGACATAAGATTAATTTTAGACAATTTACAACCTGTTTGATTAGATAATTTATAATCTTTCAACATCCTCCAAACATTATCTGAATGTTCCAAATAAAACCTCCGATCTTATTTAATGTTTAACCTCACAGGAACATTATTTGAAACGACAAATACCCTTAATGCATCCTTTGAACATTAGATTAAAATGTTTTCTTGAAAACATTATTACAGCTTGTAGGTAATGTTAGCCAATGTTGTGGAAAAGTTCTATGCTAGCTGGTCTAACAATGTTATCACCAAACATCATTAGAACATTGTTAGTTATCCTACTTTCAAGAAAAAAAAACATTCTGTGGGGGGAAAAAAAATCTAACTTCCAGTTGAAAACTTTGCAGAGCTGTCCCAGAACACTTTGAGAACAAGAACGCTTTAGCTGGGCTTTCAGTTTTCTAAGGTTTCAGCTCTTCAGAATTATTCAAAATTGGCCAAACATACTCGATAAAACAGTCAAAAATGACTCATAATGTGTTCAAAATTACAAAAATGTGTCAAAAGTGACTTGAAACTTGACCAAAATCGCTAAATGTGTTCAAAATCAAAAACAAAGTTCCAAAATACTCAAAATTGTCCGTTCGGGTTTCTAGTCGTTCCTCACAGAAACATGTCTGTCGCCGCCGACTTCAGAATTCACCCAAAAAAGCTGAATTTCACACTGAGCCGATAAAAAGCAGCAGGAGAAGAAAACACTTTAAAACTGGAGAGCAAAACTCCTGACGGGGTTTAATTAGAGGAGCAGCTAGTTCAGTACAGAAAGCTGGAGGTCATTGTAGCCGTAATTATTACTGCCAGGGAGGAGGCCAAAAGTGACTCGATTCAGTCCCCAGTGGATTAACACGGCCGCCCTGGAGGCAGAAACCTAACTGTGGCAATAACAAGGTTTAACCCACAGCAGGAAGGGATGAATAATGAAGTAATGAGATGATGATGAACTGAGATCAGTTCAGCTGCACTACAATACACTGTACTAATAATAGTAAAACAAACTGTAAAATGAAAAAAATTTAAATAGTAATAAAAATCTGGTAGCAAGAGTGTTGAAAAAATATGTAAAAAAAATGGAACACTAAAAATGAAAATCTGTGAAAAATAAATAAATAGAATAAAAATGAAAATAATGGCAAATATGAGTAAAATAAAGGTATTAATAGTGGAATTAAATACAGTGAAGCAGTGTGTTTTACAGTAACAAATTACAGATTCAAAAATTAAATGGTTTAACAGTAGTGAAAATCTTTCACAGTGCACGGCCAGACGTTCTTCTCTCACTGTGTTCCAGATCTTTCAAGCATTTAAAATTTTGGAGACATTAACAAAAACACGCTGCTCTCCAGTGCATCTAAAACTACAGTATATTCTTTGTTCTCCTCCCAAAACACGAAGGTGATGAATTATAAAATCAATATTAACTTACTGATGCAACACATGAAATACCGCTACAGTCAATAAAACATCACGAAGCGTCGTGAGCAGAAACAAGGAGGAACTCTGAAACAATATGAAGCTTTTAAATCACAATGCAAAACAAACATGAGCACCAACGGGCCCTGAAGCGGCAGCAGCAGGAAGCAGTCGTATCCTCCAGCTTACATGCAAACTGAGACTCTTTACATGATTAAATGTGCAGCGTCCTGAAGCTCCCAGTCGCCCTGTTTGCTGTTGTTCAGGCTGCAGGCCATGTAGGGAGGAGAGGAGGCCTGAACAGCAGCAGCTTCTTACTCACTGAGTTTGTTCTAAAGGTTGTACTGCTTCATTATACAGCTGACAGTTTGGTAACAAAAGAGACCACTTTGATGAAGCGAGTGTATGTGTGTCTGTGAGGTTCGAAAAACTGTAACTGATTCAAATGTCCCATATGATGAAACGTTTTGTTTCCTTAAAACTTGGATGATGAAAGTATGAAGCCATTTACTACTCCAAAGATGGTTTAAAAGACAGTAATATTTGAGATTTCTAGTTTCAAGTTTGTTGTTGTCTTCTGCCATCATTTCATAGATACAGTGGTCCCTCGCCATATCACGGTTCACTTCCTAAACTGAGTCCAAACAGAGATCCTCTACCTTAAGTTTTATTCTGGGGAGAAAATGTTACAGAGAGAAAAAAAATCTGGTCCAAAAAGCCTTGTGTTTTGTGTCACAGATGACTCAAAATGTGTCCAAAACAATAAAACAGCTCTAAAGCTACTCAAAATTGTCCAAAATGAGTCAGAAATTGTCTGAACTGACTAAAGATTCATCCAACATAACAAAAATTTGGTAAATTTACTTAAAATGTGTCCAAAATAAGAAAACATGTCAAAAACTTCTCAATATCTGTCCAAAATAGAAACAAATGGCACAAATGACTCAAAATGTGTTAAAAAAATAACAAAAATATGTCTAAACTGACTCAAAACATGTCCAAAATAAGAAAAAAAACATTAAAATCACTCAAAATGTGTCCAAAATGACAGAAACATGTCAAAAACTACTTCAAATATTCCAAAATAACTGAAGTCGATTTTAGTTTTGTTTTAAAGTCTTAAAAGTCTCCACATCCTCATGGTCCACACAGTAAAATCTAATGAGAGAAGGAGGGAGAGGGGAGAAAAGTCTCTACATCTTCACTGCGTTTGTGTTCCCGTTGCTTTTCTTCAAATAGTTTTGCTGTTTTGTGGAGTTCAGACATTATTACCAGATCTCTGTTTCCTCTCACAAACAAACTTAATCTGCTTCATATCGCACTCGGATTCACTCGGCGACGTTCGTCGGCAATAATTGGATTTTTCGAAATCAAACTTCCACAGATGCTCTCAGAGAGACGCAGCTTAAATCTGAGCCCAAAACTCAAAGCAGCGAAGAAAATACACTCAGCAGAGGAAAAACGCTGCAGTCAGAGTTTACTGCAGAGCTGGAGAGTAACTGAGTACATTTACGACCTGAGGTACTTCATTATTTTCTTTTCATGTCACTTTATTATAGCTGAACTCCCCACATTTACTAATATGAAGCAGCTTTAATTACTATTTACTTTACAAAATAAGACGGTGTGTCATAGATCAACATATCCAACAGAACATTAAGTTTCTCTGCCGCTGTGAAGCACTTTAAATTAGTTTGTGTCTAAAAAGTGTTTGAGTAAACCCATCTTTTGGGCTGAAACTATTAATCAACTAGCAAACTTCTAAAATGTAAAAACAGCAAATTTTCTACTTGTAAATACTTTATTTTACTCAGTTTGTTCAATAACAACACAGAAAATTCAGACAATCACCAACACCTTATGTCCAAAAACTTTCTGGTGATTGTTTTGTCTCTCAGTGAGTTTGCCTTTGTTTGCTTTAATAACAGCGGCGCTCGAGCTGCATTAATGTCGGTAAATTTACACCTGAGAAGCAGCAAATAATAATAATCTCATGCTTTATTTAATTTAATGTATAACGTTACATACAGGTTGTTTTTAGGGAACACTGCAGGTTAACAGCTGGGGTGTCTACATGATTGATTGTTAAGATCAATATAATTTTGAAAGTTTTGCGTCCTTTTTAACGAGCTTTTAATGAGGAAGTAACGAAATGTGACACTAATTATCCAGTTGTCTCTTCTTTGATAACACTGGGTCACAAAGACAGGTTAAACAAAACGTAGAGACTAACAATAAGCTCATAAAATAACTAAAACTAACTGCTGTTTCACATTTATGAGCTCCAACATGATTCACTCTGTTCTGGATTCATCAGACCACATGACCTCCTTTCATCGCTCCAGAGTCCAATCTTTATGCTACTAAGCAAATTGAAGCTTTTTTTTTCTGATTAGCCTCACTGACCAGTGGTTTTCTTAGAGCTACACAGCTGTTTAGTGCCAATTCTTTGAGTTTCCTTCACATTGTGCTTGTGGAAATTCTCTTACTTCCACTATTAAACATAGCCGTGATTTCTTACGATCATCTAAGAGTTTGTTCCGCCCACATTTATTCCCCAAAGATGATGGTTCAACAGTATCTTACCAGGCATAAATAATGATAGTGGGGTAAACATACAGTAGAAACTTCCACAGTTTTTAATTAATTTTGAACAAATAATCTTTATTTGATTAGTAAATCTGGAGTGCGGTAGTTTTATATGTAGATTAATGTCTGTCTCTCTGTATCTGACAGTGAATTGAGTTAAAATCTGGTGTTTGTGATGACATCTCTATGCTAATGTGCTGCCGATGATGCAGCAACGATCGGTTTTCCAGAGTTAAAGACCAGAGCTACGGTACCTACAGATGCTGGGAACAAGGTGTAAAATTTTGAAACAAAAACTTGGGAAGCATCCAAGAAAAGTTTCTGACGCTGGAGATTAAAATTAAACTTCAGAGGAGGGAGTACAACCTGGAAAAAGAAAGAGATCGACAGCGGAATAAGCTCCGCCCACTGCATTTGTGTAATTATTGTCACTGCCAGAAGGGGGAGACAAAACATCCTCACTGGGGAAGTAAAGTGATCTTCAAGGAAGGCTAGATTGCAAAATTCTGAGTTGTGTGGTTCTGAATCAGCAGAACTGTGTTGAGGTCCACAACAAGAAGCATTAGAGACCCAATACAGACGACTGCAAACTCAAACTATTCAATAAAAAGGTTAAAGCGAGGACTCACTCTCTCAGGAGCTGGATTTTGGTCTGAAGCAGGCTCCTGTTGATCATGAGGGGCCCCTGTGGGCTCTGAGGGGCCTCTGGCTCTGCTGCGTCTCCTGGTTCAAAGACAGAAACAACAGAAATGAAGGTAAGAATCACCTGGAGACTGACTGATGGTCTGCAGTGGAGCTCCAGTCCAGGAGAAAATGTGTTTAATTAAAGTTTAACTTATTTAAAGCAGCAAAACAGTTCACCTTTTTATTAGTTTCTCTTTGTGATTCTCCCACTGATGTACAGAAAATGTAAAACCTGGTGATTCTCAGGGGATTTCTGAACTGTGTTTTCTGTGATTTGTTGCCTCCTCGGTCCCTGCAGGAGCAGCTCCGGCTCCATTAATAAAAGCAGAGCAGTGTGGAGGTGATGTGATGGGATTATAATGGCAGGATATCAGCTGCTGCCACCATCTCAACGCACATCATCATTTCCATCTCTGTCTCCCACTCACACAGACACACAAACTGAAAATTAGAGCTCTGCGATGGAGAAACGTGAGTGAAAACTGCCATAAAAGGACAGATGTGCATGTTAACAAGCTGTGAGAGCTAATGTAAAGATTAAGGAGGTCAGTCTTAACGAGGAAATCTTAACGACCACATATAGACCATTAGACCTGAAGCATAAAGTCTGGTGACCTTTAATTTCACTTCAGCTGCTTCCTGAACATCTGGACGGAGTTTCATTCGTCTTTTTCTTCAACCATTTCATGATCTCACATTTTAATTTGCACTATTTAAATACCAACCGACACTTCCACTGCTACTATGTTCCTACAACGACTGACATTTCAACTGTTTTATCACCTGCTGCTCCTCAAATGACACTTCCACTGCTTTCATTTCTCACTCGCGTTCATTTCAGCTTTAAACATAACGTCCACACTTTCGGCTTATCAACTGACCTGTCAGTTCCTTTTAGAAGTCATTCGGTTTCTTTAACAGTTGGCACTTCAACTGCTTTCATTTGTTGCATTCTTTTGCTCATCAACTGACTTTTTATGTGTGCTCACCACTGACTTTCACATGATTTCTTTCTCTTACTGACACACTTGAAATCTTTATAGCATAAAATATGGAATTTTCACAAAAATATAATGAAAATTTCACGTTGATGTAACGAAAACCTTCCAAGACAAAATCTGTTTTTTCTTTCTTTTTTTTTTTTTAAATTGCCTGTTTTAGCAAGTTTTTCCGCATATTGGAAAATTGGAGGAAACAATTGAATAAAACAGGTTATAACCTTGCTCAGTCAGTTTAAAAAGTTCAGCAAAAGTTAGTTTTTGTGACCAAGTATTTCACAACAAGAAGAATTTTGTATGTTTTCTTTTGTTATGTTGTAAAATGCAGCTACAGGTGGTTCAGAAAATATCACTAGTTGACTTCATTATCTGCTTTTTGATGTTAATGTGCTCAAAGATGGGACTGTCAATGATGGCTTCACTTTCTTCATATTTCAATTCACCCATAATCAGAGTTTATTTGATCTACTTGTCCAGTATTATAGATTCCGAATCAATGACATGATGAGAAACAACAGTTGGCTTCTTTTCAGGCTTTTATCTTTAACAGTTCCTGAGATATTTTGGTTCAAACAGTCAAAGATTTCAAAGGGTGAAGAAAAAAAAACTGCTGAAAGTTGTCAGCGGGCACATTTTAAAGCGGGAAAAAAAGGAAACTATTCAATAAATCAAGCTAAAATTTCACAATTACCTTTTTAAATATCAACAGTTTATAAAAGGAGGTTTTAGGCAGATCAGAGACGGTCGAGCAGAAGGGCCCAGATGAGTTCAGATGGAGTTTCTCAGCAGCAGCAGTAAAGCTCAGTCTTTTCCTTCAGACTGGATCGAATGAGCTGAATAAAACTAAACCTGCAGCTGTTTGTCTTCAGGATCCATCTACAAACACTAAAAGTGACTCTGAGCTGCAGTTTAGCGGCTGAAGACTGGGCAGTAAATCAGGTTAACAGCCTCTGAGCCGCTTCAGGTCTTCGGTCAGTTTACTGGAAACTAAATATTTGAGGATTTAAAGGCTGCTGATGCTGCGTCTGTTAGTTTGGTTCCTCAAGAGAACGATTCAGAAGTTCAACCGACCATCACAACTACAAAATATCTTCAGCTGTTTGTACAATTTACCCCGAAGCACCATTTATCAATAAAACAAGAGGAAACAACCAACAACAAAACAGATGCAGGTTTGTTCTGCCTCATTTCTGTTCTTCAGATTTGGCAGAGAAACCTGAGAATCTTCAGGACAGTTTCAACAACATCAGTGTTTTAGTTGGGTTTCAGTCACATATTTTTATGAGCATCAAACCAGAAAACAATCATGGAAACAGCTTAATGAGAACATTATCAAGCTTGCTCAAGGTGGTTTTTGACTTCTTGTAGATTTTTAGCAGCTGGCAAACAACTAGATTTGTTTTTGGCCTGTTAAATTCTCTTTATTGCGGCGAACACAGCCATAGCAGCATCTTCTGAAGACATGATGCAGTCTAGAGTGTAAAAAAGTCCTGTAAAAAACTGTATAAATCTGGCAGCAAGGGTCCCAGAAAACTGTGGAACTCTGCTACCTGTTAAATTATCCATAAAAATGGCATTTTTAGAAGATTTGTAAAAAATACAGATTTAAATACAGGACATTATGTACAGTTTTGACCATTTTTTCTAGTAAATTTAGATTTTGTTTGTGAATTTAATTGTAATTCAGATCAAGACAAGCGCAGCAAGGCTCACACATAGTATACGGAGAGGCAGGTTATTGGCAGATACATTCAGCATGGTGAAACATCTTTCAATAGGTGATGAGCAGAGTAGAGAGAAAAGTTTGTAGAGGCTGTAAAAACGTAAAGAGTTAAATATCTATAGTATGTGGAGCGTCAATTTTTCACAGAGTTGGTACCACCTGTGGACACTACAAAAAATGTTGGATGTTGATTCCAGTTTATTTATTAGGTTTTTTTTTCCATAAAACAAATGATAAAAAAATGACCTTTTTTCTGATCTGTCATTCTAACTGTGTCTTACTACACAGAAGACATTTGTGAGTTTCTCTGTTTCTTATCGTGGTTGTGATGTTTTGATGGGATTAAATTGGTTTAATTCTCAAAATGGTGATAATTCCATGCATCGAAAAACAAATCGTTTTTCGGTGATAAAAAATTCTCTGAAGTGAATTTAGAGCTTGATTCTTCTGGTGTAGATGCAGGTGGAGAAAGTCTGCAATGGAAGATATCAAGGAGACGACACTAATTTCACACAAGAGGCCAAAAAGGTTAGAAACCTTTAAAAATATATATATCTTAGCTTCTAAAAACCGATCACAGGTGTGAAATTTTCCTCTGTGGATCAGATCTGGCCTAAAATAACCGATTGTGTGCCGTGTGAAAAAATAAACCCTCAAACAACACAAGAGCTGAGGCTTCTTCATTAAATTTACCGGTAACCACGGCAACCGGCAGCATGCATGAGCCCCACAGCGAGCGCACAAACATGCAGAAATATGTACATACATATCTCACACATTCATACATTCATGAATAAATACACTCATTTTCATTCATCCATTTTCACACAAGGTATTGTTGTGTTTCAGCCTAAAAAAATTTAAAAATCACATCTTTAGATGCTGCTGGAATTTAAAATGTCCTGATGTTTGACCTTGTATGTGATTTATGGATCTACAAAGAAGAACATTGTGAATTTAAATATCCGCAGATTACATTCTGGTGCCAAAACATTTGAAATGAGTCCCTCTGATTTGCATCTAAATGACACATTAAAATAAGTTGTTTTCTCTTCACAGAGCTGCAACAAGACAGAATAATTAGTTTTCTTTGATTTAATTCACATGAAGCGTCCTAAGATTCACCAGAGCTGCAGCCATAACTTCCTGTTGTACATTTAATGATGTTTCAGTCTATCTGCTCCTGTCCATCCAGTGAAACTCTGATTGTATTTTGGTGTGTAAATATATATAAAGCATTGTAGTTAACTGATATTAGCTCAAAAAAGCTGTTTTACGGAATTTATCAAGTGAGGGTTCGTCTGTCTTTTTAATTTCTTCACTCTATTGAAGACTCAGCTGCTTCTTTAACTTGATAAATTCTTTGTTTCTTTATCTTACTTTACATATATTGCTAGAATTTTGTGAGTAAATAAAAAAAGTTCACAATATGTATATGTTGCTTTTAATGTTTTCTGCTATTTCACTGATTATTTTCATATTCTGTTAATGTAGGACAGATAAATTCTTTGCACATCTGTTGCTCCTGTTTTAAACTTGTGTTAATAATTCTGTATATGACGTCACCAAAAAAATCATTTTCAGTAATGTGGCGAAACAACAACTTAATATATATGACTGAACTTAAAATAGCTTTTTTCTGCTGCCAATCATCAAGTAACTAAAGAATCTTTGATTGTAGAGGAAAAGCAGATTCCTGTAACTCATTTTAGTTTGTTGGTTGAACATACTTTCAATAGAAGTTGTCATAACTTAAAAAGATTGACGCAAACGTTGCATTTTTAAAGTGAAGGTTGGTCAGGTTGAGTCCCACCACAAGCGTAATTTAGTTAAGCATCGACACTAATGAATGTTTAATGGAATCTTTAATCTCTCCTGGTTGTTTTTTATCATTGAAGACTTAGAGAGGAAACGATAGGAGCTTCTCACTTTCAGCCGTCACGCTCTCTGTTGCTGTCTCCGGTTAAAATGAAAGACGTCAGCGGCGACAGATGAGCTCAGCTGCAGCTAATTATCGTTAACTGTCAGCCTGCTGGTTAACGAGATCCCTGCAATCTGTGACTGGACCCTGACAAAGATTGTCTAAGTGAAGACACATCACTCTGTAGCATCTTACTGTGACCGTTATCTATCAGATCAATACCGGCAGCTTATAGCGCTCAGAGCTGACTGTCAGGAGCTGCTTTAACTGGATCAAATAGTCAGAAAAAGTCAGAATATTCCAGCTGTGGCTTCAGTCAATAACAATCAATAATCAGCTGTTCAGATTCTGGCTGTTGGGAGCCTTTTCAGGTGCAGGTGCAGATTATAGAATCCAAATTCTGTACATTTACAGGTTCATTATGTTATTTTTGGGCTTTACTAGGACATTATTCTCTTGCTGCAGCTCCTCCTCAGTCTGAAATGCTTCATTTTAGCATCATGTCTTTTTGGCCAAAATGACTCAAAAAAATCAGTAATTGGCCAAAATTTTACTGTGTCTCTGAAGTCAAGCTGACTTTTCAGTCTTTATCTTGTAAAATTTGCCTGAACTGACTGGAAACTTATTGAAAAAGGCTCAAAAATTGTCCATGACTAACAAAATTGTAGAAAATTACTTGAAACATACATGTCTAAAACTCAAGTTTGAAGTTCTAAAAATTGCTACATAACAAACTGAAAGACCAAAAAAATAACTATTTAATGTTCTTTTTGTCTAAGACCGGGTCATATTAGCTTTGTAGTCTCTACGTAAAACAAAAATCTGTCCAAAATGACTAAAAATTTGTCAAAAACTGAGGTTTGCAGACCCTTTACATGACAAAAAAGAGCAATAAAGCAAACTGTACCACAACTAAAATGACTGTTTGATGTGTTTGCTGTATCTGTATGGGTCATGCTAGCTTTGGATTCTCTATCTCCAACAAAAACCTGCTTAAAATGTGCAACATTTGTCCAAAGTGACTTCAATTTAGCTCAAACGTCATTCAAAATTGTTAAAAATTTGGCCAGAATGACTACAACTTAAATTTGCACACCTTTTACTTGTGCAAAAAAAGGAGTTATATAACACACTGAAACACAAACAACAATGCACTATTTAATGTTTGTGTCTCAGTGGGTCATCACATCTGACAAAAATGACTTACATTCTGTCCACACAGACTCAGAAATTGTAGAAAATGTCTTAAACTTGTCCAGAGTGACAGAGTGCAAACTTTAACATGCACAGAAAGCAGCGATACAACACAGCGAAGGAAAAGACTGAAGAAAAAGCAGAATATTGACTCTTTAATTAATGCTGATAGTGTCCATTGGTTTAGTATCTTAATAGGAGCTGATAAGGGATTAAGAGGCTGGTTTTTATAGCAGATTCTGAGTCTACACAGCTCATTATGTTCAAGAAGTCGTGAGACAGAAAGATCAGACAGATAATAACAGAAGAGGAGGATTTTCCCAAACGTCTAATTAATTAGGTTCTGGTAGAGCTGTTTCATCATAGTGTTGCAGCTTTTATTTACATTTCTGCTGGTTTTGTACAGAGAGTTTAGAGCAGCTGCAGCTGAAGTCAGTGTTTTATTGCAGAGCGTTTGGTGTGACAGCAGAGTTTTGATCTCCAGGTGAACTATGGAGGTTTGACTTTTTTTTCTGAGGTCAGCGGAGCGAAACGAACAGGTTTCACAGCAGAGCAGAGACTGACTGAACCAGGCCAACGAGAACTGAAGGCTGAGGAGGAGGAGGAGGGCTTTAACGCTGGGGACAGAAGGGCGAATCATGATGAAGTAGAAGATGGAGAGAGTGTACCTGTACAGCCATCTTTGTGAGGACTGATTCGATTTTCAGAGCTTGTTAGGACATTTTGTTTGGGCTTCACTTTGAGACAATGACCTCAGTGAACACAAACATGTATCTGTACTTAGTAGCTAGAGTTGCTATAAGTTTTCATCTTCTATTGCTTTCATAAAATCATGGTCAAATTAATTTGGCTAAGCTTAATTTGGACAAGAATATACAAAAAAAGTGTTCTAAACTCAAAGCAATAACGCACAGTATAATTTTGTTGATATGTATAATTGATTTTCTTATTTATTGTTGTTAATTTAGCTTGTTTCAATGCACCGTCCAGTGGCAGCTACTTATATTTTCGACATGCCCCAATGTATGATGACAGTAAAGCTATGCTATTCTATTCCATTGTGTGTCAAAATTACTTAAAAATCACATAATTCAACACAGGTTCAGCTGGTTGATGCTGAAGTCACACAGTTAAGGCACGGATACAAGAAAACTCACTGAATATCTCCTTGGAGTTCAGTTCAATGCACCATTAAGGAGTGAAAGGAATTTAGCACATGTGTAAATCTGCCTGGGCAAGGAGACTAGTGATGGAGGCCACCAAGACACCTATGACTCCTCATATTACATCTGGACAAGAGTTCACCAGAAGACACGTAGGAGACTCTGAAGTCAACTGGAAGGAGGTTCTTTGTTCTGATGAGACCAAAATGGAGCATTTTGTGCATCCGACTAGACGCTATGTTTGGCAGATATCAAAAACTGCACATCATCACAAACATACCACTCTCACTGTGAAGCATGGTGGTGGCAGCATCATGATGTGGAGCTGCTTCTCAGAGCAGAAGAGCAGTTTTGGTGTTTTCCAAGCTCTCGTACGAAAACTGTGGAACTGTCTTCCTCTACAGCTGAGACAGGTCGACTCCTGTGAAGCTTTTATGAAGCAGCTGAAAATGTTTTTATTCCGACAGGCTTTTAGTTGACCTGTAACTGCTTTATTTTATTTATTGTTTTGATGCACGGTATTTTAGCCGTTGCTCCCCTGTTTTAACAACCTTTATCATTACTGTTTTTGTTTTTATCCTTGTTTTATCATTGTTGTAAAGCAATTTGTGATTTTGTATCTTGCGAAAGGTGATATATAAATAAATTTTACTTACTTAGAGGCCCTGGAAGGCTTGTAAAGGCAGACGGTAGAAAATGAATGCAGCAACGTCTGGAGAAATCCCAGTTTTACAATGAAGAATTGGGTGAAATGCAGATGTACAAAGGTTGATTGAGACCTTTCTATGGTGGTACTGAAGTCCCACAAAGTTCCTTAAGTTCCTCTGTAGTTGAATTCGACCTGCTTTATATGAGCTTATCTTCCTTTTTGTCTGCATTTTATGTATTTATATAAAATGACCTCCTTTGTTCAACTCGCATTTGTTTCAGTATGTAGCTTTGTGCTGAGGCTTGAAAAGTGCTTCATGAATAAAATTATTATCTTTAGGCGTGTAATCCACATCCTGTTATTGTTCAGCAGCTGCACACAGATTTCTCTTTTGATTTGACAGCTCGTCTTCTGTCATCAGGCTTTCCGTGCACACATATGAAGCATGGCTGTAAATGTTCCCCCGTGTTCTATCGAAACTCATGCAGGATGCTGTGTTGAGAGTATCAGCATTAGCCGATTAATGTTTGATTTTAGTTCAATGCAGAGCTTTGACACTGAGCTGTACACTGAGCAGCTGTTTCCAGCTGTGTGATGTGTTAGTCGGTCTACGTGAAGCTGTGTTTGTGCAGAACTGCAGGTGTGGTGCGTTTTCAGACTCACCACTCAGTTCTTCATCCAGAACTTCCTGCATGTGCTTCATCATGGCCTCCAGCTCACTGACCTGAAGATACAGCACAAACACAAACTCAGGTAGAGTTTCTGCCTATAACGCCAACTATAATGTATTTATTCTCAGAATTTGTGGTTTCAGGAGCTTTCAAGCAAAACAGACAGTAAAAGAGTTACACAAAGAGACACAATACAAACAAAAACACCTAAATCTTTTCAAACAGATGCAAAATGATCACAAACACACACAAAATAACCCCCCCCAAAAAGAAAAAACACAGATGCGCAAAACTACTAAATCCGCACACAAAAGCAACCAAAAAAGAAAAGGTGATCACAAATAAAAACATAATTCAATATATCTACAGTTTCAAAATGATCATAAAGACACACAAAACACACCTCAAAAAGGTAAAAAAAACAAAAAAAACAAAGATGTGTAAAATTACAAGAAACACCTGCAAAAACAATCAAGAAAGATAAAAAGTGACCACACACAAAAAAATATTTTCAAAGGTCTACAAACAGGTGTAAAATCACAAAGACACACAAAACACCCCCCAAAAAAGACAGAAAATTATAACAGATGTGTAAAATTACTAGAAAAGTACACAAAAATAACCAAAAGAGAAAAAGAATACCACAAAGAGACACGGCAAACAAGAACATAGTTCAATACATCTACAAACAGATGCAAAGACTCACAAAAAAACACCCCCCAAAAAGACAAAAAATTAGAACAGATGCGTAAAATTAATAGAAACACCTACAAAAACAAGCAAAGAAGACAAAAAATGATCACAAAACACACCTCAAAAAGACAAAAAATTAGAACAGATGTGGGAAGTGGCTGGAAACGCATAAAAAATAAGCAAAACAGAGAAAAAGTGACGACAAACGGACACTACATGAGAACAAATGTGCAAAATGACTAGACAAGTACACAAAAACAACCAAAAGAGAAAAAAAGGACCACAAAGAGACACGGAAAACAAGAACAGAATTTAATATGTCTACAAACATATACAAAATGAATACAAAGACTCACAAAACACTCCCCAAAAAGACAAAAAATTAGAACAGATGCGTAAAATTAATAGAAACACATACAAAAAAAGCAAAGAAGACAAAAAAACGACCACAAAGACACACAAAACACACCCCAAAAAGACAAACAACTAGATCAGATGTGCAAACTGGCAAGACACACACAAAATAACAAGCAAAAATGAGAAAAAGTGACCATAAACTGACACTAAATGAGAACGGATGAGCAAAATACAACAACCACAACCTGCACAGTTCCATCTTTAAGGGTTAAAGGAGCTGCTGCTGTCAACCCTGAATCTGATTAGTTGTTTTAATCTTTGGGCTTCTGCCATCAAACATTCAGGCTTCAGTTTGTGTGTTTTGGAGAGTAAAAGCCTCCACAGAGCAGAAACTCATTCAGTCTGAGCAGCAGCAGCTTGTTAAAGTCCGGAGGGAGCCCAAAGTGGAGGATGGAGGTTTTCACTCTGCTGCCACTGAACCAATAATAAATATTATTTTTCATTTTCTATGACAATAAACTGAGCTCCTGCTCTTCTTCTTTGTTACCGTCAACTCTGTGGGCTGTAATAACTGACAGAGGAGTTTGTGTTCATCACTCAGGGACATTTATGGCTTTCATTTCTGTTCACACACTGAGGAGAATCTGTCACATGACACTAACAGTCCACCGCAACATAAGGAGCGTCTGTGATGGAGACGTTTTCTGTCCTCGTCTCTGCAGTCCGACTCTCAGACGAGCTGGATGACGGAGAGTTCATCAGCTGTGGACGTCTGAGGACAGCCGGACAGTAGGAGGTGAGGAGAGACTGCAGAGAGTGAATAGTTTGACAGCTCTGAAACCACAGAGGCTTCGTCTGAACACTGTCGAGTCTGGAACAGCTCAAGTGCCAGCAGAAATATTCAGGATATTTAGGTGCTTTCACTTAGTGTTGCATATTTGGTAAGGAACCTTTTTGTAAAAACAGAAATGTTTGAAAATCCCCTAATAATAATAATAATAATAATAATAATAATAATAATAATAATAATAATAATAATAATAATAATAATAATAATAAAATGTCAGAAAAATGTCCTAGAATTGTTGATCAAATGTCTGAAAAATCACCAAAGCATACGAATACGGCATCTGAAAAATGTCCTAGAATTGCAAATAAAATGTCAAAAAAAATCCCCTAAAAATATTTAATAAAATATCAGAAAAATCGTCAAAAAAGAAAATAAAATACTTGAAAAAAAAGTTTCACAAATATTAATTCAATTACTGAGAAATTCCTTATAAATGTCAATGAAATACTTGAAAAATGTCCTAAACATATTAAGAAAAATGTTCCCAGTCTGATCATTTAGTATTTAGTATCTGTTGATTCAGAATCCCGTCTGATACAGTTTTCCTGATAACACACATTAAAGTTATATCTGTCTGACAACTGAACAGTTCTGCAATTTATTAAGAAAAAGACTACATCTCTGCACCCAAAGTGTTTCTTGCTGTTCTGTTTAGAACCTTATTGCAATAATGTCTGAAGAAAGATATAATAAAAAAAGTATTACTGGAATGCCTGAAAAATGCCCTGAAATTGTTTGGAAATGTCTGAAAAAAATCTCATACGACAATTAATACAATAATTGGAATATTAACAGAAAATCTAAGAGAAATCCAATAAAAATATAAATAAAATATTTTTTAAAATCCCTTTAGAAATGTATTAAATTGCTGAAAAAATCTCTCATAAATACTATTTATGTGTCAAAACAAAATCTCTTGTGAATATGATAACAATATACCAAACAAATGTCCTAAGAATATTAATAAAATGATGCAGATTCAAAAATCCTAAATTCACCCAATGTATCTGATTAACAGCTGAATATATTTGCAATGCATTAAGAGTTAAATTACAATTCTGCATCCAAGCTGTCCCTTAATATTCTTTAGGTGGTCAGGAATCTTATTGTAAAAATATTTTTAAAATCTTTAAAAAAAAATTAAATAAAAGCAAAAATTAAAAAGTCCGAAAAATTGCTGCAAATCCCCTATAAATTCTAATAAAATGTTTCAAAAATCCCCCTTTAACGTTAATAAAACACCTGACAAATGTCTAAAGAATATTGATAAAATGTTCCAGACCCAAAAGATTGCATTTGTACCTCTAAATTGTTTCTTGATGTGTGGATGGTCAGGAAACTTCTTGCAAAATAAAAATATTCAAAAATGTCTAAATATTAAACAACTAAAAACATCAAATATTCATAAAATACCGGAAAAATATCCTAAAAATATTGATTAATGGATTCAACTGGGACAGATTTTCTAAATCAGTGACATCCAGCACCTATAAACAGCATTCGTTTCCTTTAGTGTTTTGTTTCTTCTATTGCTGTTCAACATTGAACCATAGTCAATATAATTTAGCCTTTTCCACAAGAGTTCGCAAGAAACTGACTCCTTCAAATCAAAGTGGAAACAGATTTCTACAACGTAATGTCAGCTAATCAAAACTAAGTATTGAGTCTCTTCAAGTCAGTATTTGGTAGATGCTCCTTTGTTTGCAGTTCCAGTATTGACCCTGTGTGGCTTCAATCAGCATTAAATTTACAGAAAATGAGCCTGTTTGTAGTAAAAACTTTCTTACAGATAGGGGGGTTTTACTATGCAGTTCATATTTAGTCCTAATTTTAGGCTGCCTGTAATTCATGGAGCAGTTTGGCTCATTTTGTTGGATAAACAGTTAATTTAACTTCTTATTTAAAACAGCCCAGTTTTGCTACAGGTTTCATCTTAGAGGCTGAAATGTGACCAGCGTCTCGTCCCGTCAGTCTCAGAGATGCAGCAGGTTTATTTCCTCCTCGGCCTCTCAGCTCCACTAATTATCCGGCTCCATCCCTTCTCTTCTTCTCTGCTCGGTTTTCTGTCATTACTATCAGCGGTGACAAATAGGTTTAATCTCTCTCAGGCTCCCACTTTCTCTAAAGCTCAGCCACAAATTGGCTGCTGGCCTTCACAGCGCCGCCTCTCTCTCTCCACTTGTAGGAGGCCAATGGGACTCGTCCCTTCGGTTATAAATTAGGCGTAATCGTCCCGGGATGCAGAGGCGCCGTCTTCCCAGAAATGGGATCTGATTCGTCATTTAGCTGAATGTGTGTGTGTTTCTGTCACTGATTGGCTGAAGCTGGACACAATCCTCCACTGTAATAAAACCCTGATATTGATAAAGTGAAAATGTGTGGCATTTTTCTCCTCTTGTTTACCACGTTATAAGTTTAAAAGGGATTTTCACTGCCTGGATATCCTTAGCACAAAGACTAGAAATGGGATTATTTATTTTTTTTCACTACAAACCTGAGTTAAAGTTTAAATTTATAAGTTGCACTGAAATTTGGATTCTTTTTCTTATAGCATTTTCTATTTGACTTTATATTTTCTTGTGCCAATAAAACAACCAAAAAATAACAAAAGATGACCACAAAGAGGCACATAACAGCCTCAGAGACACAAACAACAAACAAAACAACTAAAGAAAGGCAAAAAAGACAAAGAAATGCAAAACTACAGCAAACAGACAGTTAAAGATTACAGATGTGAAATGACTGACAACAAAGAATTACTACAAAGAGATCCAAAACAACCACAAAGACACATAGAATAGGAACAGATTTGCAAAATTCATTCAAAACACAGACACAAACCAACCACAAAAAAGGCCTACAGGTGCAAAATGACTACAAACAGACAAAAACATGGCCACAAAGACAAACAAAATGACAGCAAATGTGCCATTTTGTTTTAAAATTACTAGCGACACACACATATTAACTGCAAAGACACACAAAATGAGAACAAATGCACAAAATGACTTCAAATTTACCAGAAATATACAAAAGACAAAACATAAGGATAGAGTGCTGCAAAAAAATAACCAAGAATCACTAATGGGTTGCAAAAGAGACAAAATGAATCAGGATTACCAGAAGTGCATACAAAACAACCAAAAAACACAAGAAATTTACCACAAAGAGACAAAAAACAACCACACAAGACACACAGAATGACAACAGAATAGAATATGTACAACACAGCCAAAGAAAACTCAGGGTAAAGAGCTGCAAAATGAACACAAAGACACAAAATAAAACCAAAAGAAGCTAATGGGCCATAGAGACACACAAATAAGGACAGATTTGCAAAATAATATAAAACTTTGGTGCTGATTCATTCAGTGTGATTCATTATTTGAGCCTCAGCTTGTTTAACTGCCAGATTATTATTTCTCATCTTCATTTTATCTGCTGAGCTGCAGCAGCTCTGAGAGTTCTGGTTTTAAAAATACACGCCGACTGTATATATTAATGTTGATTGAATGTTTTGGTGGGCAGTAAATAAGCTGTTAATAGTGTGTGTGTTAGTTACCAGCAGGTCGGGACGGCACGTCCTTGTGTTGTGTGTGTGACGCTCCAATTAGAGGTTTTACGAGGCTCCGCTCAACGAGTATTATGTTAATGTGACTCCAAACACGCTAAAACACAAGAAAACCAGCAGAGCAGCTCCTCCACAGCTGCGAAAACCCTCACTCTGTGTTTCATGTTAATCCCTGCTAACACACACACATAAACACTCACACACAAACACACACGCACACAAACACATTACACTCTGCTGCCCTAATTAGTGAGCTGCACATAATAAAATGTGGCCTTTGTAAGACGGGATAATAACGGAGAGCCAAATATTTCTCTTCACATCACCTCTCACCCATTGTTTCTGTGTGTGCGTGTGTGCTTGTTGTTCATGGATTGTGTGAATTCAGAGGTGAAACACTCACCTGTGGGTCGGACAGGTAAAGACTCTCTGCAGGCGACTCCTCATCCTCCGAACACGAGTCGAATCCGTCCTGGTTGTAATAAACTTCAGCAGCTTGAGGGTCCTCTGGGATTCCTGCACACACACAACAATAAAGACGAAACACAAGCGAAAAATGATGGGAAACAATGAAGACAAATGTAGATCAACCACAAAGGGACACAAAATCACTGCAAATACGTAAAATAAACATAAACAGACGTAAAAAAAAAAAAAACTGCAACTACACATAAAATGACCACTAAAAGACATTGAGTGGTGTCAGAGATTCAAAATCCTTACAGTCACCATAAACAGATGCAAAAGACCTGCAGGGACACAAAATGACCACAAACAGACTCAAAATACAGATATCAAACAGCTGCAAAGAGACATAACCACCACAAAGACACATACAAACTACAAACGGACACAAAATAGCCATGAAAGGGCATGAAACCACCACAAAGACACACAAAATGATAACAAAAAATGACATATAATCAGCTGAAAAAAATCAAAAACAAAGAACAGCTGTATGACAAATCCACTATGAAGAGACACTAATGTATTAAATTGAGATACAAAATGACCACAAATAGTCACAAAACAACCAGAAAGAAACTGGTTCTGTGCAGAACTGTATTGTAAAAATGGGAAACACCTAAAAAATGCCCTGCAAATGTTTGGAAAATGTCTGAAAAACACCCAAAAAATAGTAATAAAATGTCTGAAAAAATATCCTTTTGATATTAATTATTTTATAATCAATTAATTTTAAAACAATAATTTTATATCAATATAATACTTTAACATCATAATTTGAATATTTATAGAAATCTGAGAAATTCAATAAAAAATATGAATAAAACATCTGAAAAATCCCTCATAAATACTAATGATATTTAAAAGAAATCTCCTGTGAATATTAATAATATACCTAACAAATGTTCCAAGAATGTTAATAAAATGATGCAGATCCAAAAATCCAAAATTAACCCAGGGTATCTGCATAACAGCTGAACATCTCTACAATGAGATACAAAATGATTACAAATGGTCACAAAACAACCATAAAGACACACAAAATCACCACAAACAGATGCAAAAGAACTGGAAAGACACACAAAATGGCTACAAAGATATACAATGCTACTACAGCTATGAAACAGCTGCAAAGAAACATGACCGCCATTAAGAGGCACAAACGGAAATGTAACAGCTGCAAACAGACACCAGACAATTAAGAAGAGACATGAAACCACAACAAAGACACACAACGACCACAAAAATCACATGTAATGAGCTAAAATACGGTTGGACAATGATCTTTCAGCATTTTCTTCGATTTGTAAAAGTTATTCCTTTAATCGTCTGCTGTGAATTCATTATTCAGATACTGTGATGTGAATTTCCATAAAAACACCCACAGAGTGGTGAGTCACATGACTTTACTAAAGTAAAAATAAAGTTAAATCAGTAGAAATAAAGAGCTGATGAGCAAAATCGCCTCCCCGAGTCTTCAGTCTTGATGGATTTAATCTGTTTCAGTCGGATAATTATTCCTGCTAATGAGCTTGGAGAGTTTAAAAGAGCAGCAATGTTTAATTCATGGTGTCTCTGAGGTCCGACACGCTCTCTTCCTCCCCCGTCAGCCAATCACAGGGCTGGGATCAGGTGGAGGGCGGGGCTCTGGGAGCAGATGTGACGGGAAATTTAAATGAAAATAAAACTCTGACAGACCTGAGAGACACCTGAGAGGCTGAGATGAGTCAGACAGAAAATGTCCTCAACTCAACTTTATCTGTCGCCTCTCTGAGGAAAAATATACTTAAAGGATCCAAAAAAACTGAACTGACCTGAAACATAAAGCTGAGCAACATGTTAGTAGCACAAACACCACTTTTAAACAGATCTCTTAAATTAATGTTGCATTTTGATCAAAAGTCCAATTGGCTCCTGACTGGACTTTTTATTGGAAACACAATTTTAACATTCACTAGGGGGAAATGGAAAAAGAATGCAACAACACAGAAGAACTACAAAAGAAACGTCACAAAGGGATGCAAATCTACCAAAAAAACTGAAAAGAGACAGGAAATGACTCCAAAGAGATAGAATGACCACGGAAATTACACAAAACCATCACAAAGAGACAAAAACTAGCCAGAAAAAGACACAACACAACTGCAAAGAGACACAAAACGGACACAAAGAGGCACATATTCAGCGCTAAGACATAAACTTTTCATTTAAATATATAATAACAACTGTAATATGCAAACTACCACTTTAAATATACTATAAAGTGCACTGTATTCACTAAAACTAAATCAAACAACTGCAACCAAAGCAAATAAGCCAAAAAAAACACCACAAAGGGATGCAAATCTACCAGAAAGAGGCACAAAACAAATGCAAACACACAGAAAAGCACCATAAAGAGACATAAATATTCTCCAGGCTCAAAACAGCTGCAGACACAAAGCTACCAATAGGAGACAACAAGAAATGACCAGAACAAGACACAATACAACTACAAGTGAACACAAAAAAGGCCATAAAGAGACGTAAATTAATCATAAAGACAGAAACTTTTCATTTACATATATATTAACTGTAATCTAAAAACTAATACTTTATAAGTACAGAAGTGCACTACATTAACTGATGGAAAAACAAAAACAAAAAACTGCAAAGAAAGAAAATTGGACAAAAACAACACCAGAAACAGATGGAACTCTACCAGAAACAACTGTAAAGAGATACAAAACGACTGCAAAGACACAGTAAGACCACAAAAAATGCACAAAACCTCAAAGAGATGAAAAAATGCTATAAACGGACACAAAATGGCCACAAAGAGACAGAAATTAATCCCAAAGACACATGACAGTTCATTGTAATACATAATAAATAATAAAACACTATTTTAAATGCACAGAAATGTACTGCATTTACTAAAGGAAAAATGTGCAGATCTCATCTCTTAAGTTTGTGCCTATTATATTTCCTATTTATGAGAAAATGATCTGAAAGAAAAAAAAAACAGCTGAACTTGCATCCAAAACTGACTTGCTTCCTGTCGGAGAGCTTTTTTGTGCTTTAACCTGTAAAAAAAAACAAAAAAAAAAAAAACAAAAGGTTCTATAAATAAAGAGTGAAGCTGTTACGCTTCAGGCTACTTTCTTTAAAGTTCCACCTGAAAAACTAATTCAGTCACTGACAGCTGTGAGGCCAAACCTCAGGCTGAACGGATCAAAGACACTTGAATTTAGAAACACAAGTCACACTGATGTCTGAAAAACTGCAGTAAAAACTGACATTTCTGCTTCTTTCAAACAGTAAATCACAGCGTAAACAAGAAAAGCACTTCGAGAGCTCAGTACTCCGACAAGGCTGCTCATTCCTTGTATCATTTCCGACAGATAAAATCTTTAAAAAATCTGTGGATCCAGACTATAAGCTGCATCACTGCCAAACTATAATCAGTTGGTCCTTGTGTCATTTCTGACCTTCCCTGAAAATTTCATCTAAATCCTTTGGTCCGTTTGTGAGTAATCTTGCTAACAGACAGACAGACAGACAGACAGACAGACAGACAGACAGACAGACAGACAGACAGACAGACCAATGACGATCGTCACATAACTAGTAATAAGAGTCTGATAATGAGTCAGGAACACTGATATGACTGAATCTGTTGTAAAGACAAATCTGATGCAGAACAAATGAAACACATCAAGGCTGATTCCATTTTAACCTCTGAAGGCCAAAACCCACCACCAGGTTTGAAGGACATTTAAAAAAGCTACCAAATACAAAAAAGTGACCAAAAAGAGACACAAAATTAGCAGCAAGAGACCAGAAATGACTGTTAAGACACACAAAATACACATCAAATGACCTCAGAGTGACAGAAAACAACCACAAAGACAAGAAATACAGCCATAGACACAAAATGACCATAAAATCAATAGAAACCAATCAAACGGATACTATTTATCAGCCAGAAAGTATATATATTGTCAGACGTTGAACTCACTGTCCGTAAATGTCTAAATTAGCCAAATCTAAGCTTAAAATCATGGTATTTCATTAAAACCACTTTACTCAACATGGATAATTTAAAATTTATCCAAAAATAAAGCATTTCAAACTTTTAAGTTCTTCTCTCTTTGTTCCAACTGAATCTCCATGACTGACAGATCTGTGATCTATAGAGAAAAATTCAGACTGAAAGAAAAAAATAAAACATACTTGATCAATAAAATAAATGAAGCATGGCTCAAAAAAAGGGAATTATGACTATTTCTGCAACATAGAAACAGGTTTGTGTACATTCTAGTTGTGTATCTTGTATGCAGTGCGGCTACAACTGACAAATATAAAACATACAAACTGTGTTGATTTCACACATGTTGTGAAACCAAAAGAGCTATGAAAGTTTCAACATTCACTCCTCAGTGATAAATCCTCTCTGAGAGCTGATTGGCTCAAGTCCAGCACCATGTGACATCACACGGAGGCTCAGGTGTGCGTTTGTGTTTGTGTCTCTGAGGAGGTTCTGTCTGTCCGGGTCGAGTCGAGCTTCCGGAGAATAAAAACTGTTTGAGGAGCAGAAAAAAGCTGCAAACATCTGGAGAGTTTGAAGATCTGAAATCAGACTGTTTGAAGGAGGTGACGCCTCCTGATGAAAGACTGCAGCGACAAAGATCTGACGTTTGTGTTGGACAGTGAGCTGATAAATGAACAGCAAGTTATGAAGCATTTGAAGGAAATCACAAGCAGGCAGGATTCCAGATGTCTTTGTAGACAAAATCATAATTAAGGACAACTGGAGGAGATTTAGGGCAGCTTTTAAAATTCAAAAAATGTTCTCTGAAAGCAAAAAGTTCATTAATTGACAAAACTTACGAAAAATGAGGACATGTCGTGG
Source organism: Amphiprion clarkii (assembly GCA_027123335.1). NCBI lineage: Eukaryota > Metazoa > Chordata > Actinopteri > Pomacentridae > Amphiprion > Amphiprion clarkii. Next base: position 10,581,117 of record CM049573.1, on the reverse strand, counting down.
AACATGTGGACTTGTTAGAAAGACATTTTGATGGAGAAAATGAGGACAATTTTAAACAGCAAGAACCTCAATTAATAAAGTATAATATTAATATCCAAAAGACATTATTTGAATGTTAGAAAAAAAATAAAAATCTGAAGAATGTCTAAAAAACAATTAAAAACTTGAATAAAATGCTAGAAATTTGTATGACAAAACAATAAATTGTGAATAAAAGTATTAGAAAGTTCTTTTTTAATTGAAAAATGTTTCTCAAAAATATTTTTAATAATTTAAAAACAACAACAAAAATGTTAGAACGACATAATAAAATGTCAGAAAAATGAACTGAATTATGACGAAACACTTAAAAAAAAAACACACAAGACACACAAAATGACCAGATGTGCAAAATTTCTTCAACTTTACCAAGAATATGTACAAAATAGCCAAAAACTTAAGATAAAGGTCTGAAAAATGAAGACAAAAACACAATATAAAGTTTAATAAAATGTCAGAAAACTTCTGTTACAATAATGCTAGGAAGATGCTAATAAATTGCCAGAATTTTTTTTTTTTAAAAAAGCTATAAAATTGTTAGAGATATAATAAAATTATGAAGAAAATGTCAGAAAACTTCCCAAAAATTTCAGAAAGATTTATATTAAGGTATCAGTCATAAAATACTATAACTGTAAAAAAAAATTCATTTAAAAAATTAATAAAATGTCTGAAAAAGTATTAATAGAATGTCCAAAAATAGTAAAAAAAAAACAATAAAACAAAAAATAGGTTTTAGGGTTCTGAAGGTTAAAGTCGGGACATTTTCTGAATTTCCTGGGTTGTGAATATTTTAGTGAGGGACTTTTTCATTGATTATATATTTCAATCTAAAAACCAGTTTTAGAAGAGACACTTCAGTAAAATGAGAATGTTATGTGCAAACGGTTTCTGAAAGATCAGGATGTTATGCCAATGGTATGAACTTTTAAAAATAAAGTTTGTATTTTAGCACATTTAGTAAATTATGTGTATAACTAGTTTGCCTTTAGGGAGCATATTATGTAAATGTTTGAGGAAAAACACAAAATTAAAGACATATTTCTCACACGATCACTTAAATTTTTAATTATTCCCCTAAACTGTCTTTTTACTTTGGATTCCAGCAGCAGCAGAGAACTAGAGTTTCATCATGAGTCCCTGAGCACTTGGATGCAATCAGACCTTTATGAACTCAGTAATGAGCTAAATGTCTCATCAGTATTTTCCTCTGACTCTAAAATCCTTCCGAGCAGAACTCGGTGGTTTGCGAGTCGAACCTGCAGCTGCATCCTGAGCAGAAATTCACCTGTTCACCTGCAGATTCACTCTGAGCGCTGATTGCATCAAATTCCGCAGGGAAACAAGAAGCTGAATGAATAGAAAATGAGAAACTTCCTGCTTCTGACTGCTGCAGGGAAACGACCTCCTTTCTGACGCTGTGAAGTTTTCCTGACCTGGATCTGCATTTCTGTGTTAAAGGCCCTAGAGCCTCTTCAACACTGAAAACTGTAGAAAATCTAAATTAAATCTGCATCCATGAAAACCTATCAGCTGTTTTCACTCCATTTACAGTTTTCCTTTCAGTGTGAATTCCCTGCAGGAGCGTCTGACTCGCGACTCTCCTCCTGTTGAGTTTCTCACTTATTTAACGTCTCACTTGGATTGAACCAACTTGAAAGGATTCAGTTAAAAATCCGTCCTGTTAGATCTCACATCAGCGCCTCTTAAAACTCAGTTCTGAGACTCTAAAGGTTCTCCAGAGAACTTCAAGAGTTTCCGAGGTTCCAGGTGATTCCCAGTGAAACGTGTAGTGTTGGTTTTTACTTTCACAGCTGGTTTTAGTCATCAGGACACTAAAATGTGAGTCTCTGTTTGCTGGAAGCTGCTGGTCATCGTCAGGAGACTCAGCTGGAGCTCAAACATGAAGCTGCTTTAATTCCAAATATTCAAGTCAGAAGAAAAATCTATTTTATCATCAAAGCTACAGGGACAGACAGTAAAAAGCATCATAAACTTCGTAGAATCCTCGTTCTCTAGTAAATGTTCACATATACTAATCTTATTCTTTTGTCTTATCAATGTAAAATGACCTCTATATTTTAAAAAACATGATTTAATTTTGTCCTAAAGATGTAATAAAATTATGAGTTTTTGTCACAACTTTACATTTCATCATAATGATGTTTCTCGTAGTATTGGTCAGGTCGTTATTGAAAATGAGAATCAGTTCTCAATTAGCTAACCTGGTCAAATAACGGTTAAACAAAACTTCATGCAAACTTAACCAGAAAACAAACAGATTTTTTTTTAATGAAATCAAGGCTTAATGCTTTCAAATATTATTTTCCACACTCAATTACAACCTTATTTTGAAAAAATTGTTATCAAACTAGAGATTCTTATGGCAAATTCTCATGATATAATCTTTCTCCAACAATTACAACGTTATTCTTTAAATTATAATAATCTATTCTATGATAGAATATTATTATTCATATCAGAATATTACATTTATTTCTTTATTCTTTCAAATGTTTTTCTCATCTAATTAAAACTTAGCTTCAAACATTAGAGTTCGTCATAAAACTACAACTTTGCCCTCAGAATCTGTTAAAACTGTGGCCTTTTGTCAAAGTATTTTTTTCTTTTATAACAGCAACTTTGTTCTTCACTTTTTACTCCATATATGAGTGAATTTCATGAATATATAACTTTATGATTTTTGTGCAAGAAATTCTGACTTTTCTCATACCTTAACATCTTGGGACCCAAAATGTATTATCTATATTTAAATTATGACTTATTTTTAAAATTGTGATTTTGCATAAAATAATAATTTTTCCTCAAAATTTTCAGAATTATGTGTTGAAACAATGACTTAGGAGTTTCCTCATAAATGTTTTGGCTTTGCTCTGAACATTGTATGTTGTCATCACAACTACAGCTTTCACAATATTATTTTTCTCCTACAGTTACAAGTTCGAGAATTTCCCTCTGGGGATTAATAAAGCCGGTATGAGTCTAAGTCCAGGTTATTCTTAAAATATTAAGATTTTTTTTATTTGTCGACGTTTCTTTTTTTTTTTTTTTTTAATTAGATTTTTCTCATACAATTAAAACTTTATTCTCAACATATCTAGATCTCTCCAAATCACGACTTTATTATCTAAAGTTTTCTGGATTTTTCTCAAACGATTATATCTTCATTCCTAAAACATAAAATCATTTATATACTTACAGATACAGTAATCTATTATAAATATGACTTGTTCCCTGAAATTTCTTCTTAAAATGATGTATTTTTTTCTTACAACTAAAGCTGATTTTTACAATATAACTTTTCTTTACGAAAACTTTTACTTCATTCTCAAAATGTTCTATTTTTCTTATCTTCTTATTTACTTTGTCCTTTAAAATTTGGGATATTTTGTGATTCATAATAATAAACATGACATTTAAAAAAAATCTGAATTATAATCAAACTACAACCTTTTCTCCAAAGTCTAAATTATGTCATAATAATTATTCTTGAATGCTTTAACTTTATTACTAAAAATCATAAATTGAAGCTTTATTCTAAAAATTGTATATTGTTTTTGAAACAATTATGACTCATTTGCTTATAAAACTAAAGCTTTATCCTTAATAATTTACAAATTTGAAACATCAGCAACTTCACAATTTTTAAATGAAAAGTTTCCCCCTAGAATTAAACTTTATTTTGAGATTTTTCTATTTTTCGTACATTTGTGGCTTGTTTTCATCATATGAATTTCTCTCAAAATTCATCAAATCAATCATGATTTGTTCTACCTCATAAAACTAGGACATCCTTCCCAAAAAACTATGTTTATTCTAAAAATATGAGTTCGTTGTGAAAAATGGAAAGTTTTCCAGTGAGAAGTGTTGGCTGTGGCTTCCATGCTGGAAATATACACTCCACTTTGGTTTGCGTGTGTTCAAAACATGAGTCAAATATGTGGTTAACAAGAATATAACACATTAGAGGACAACACAGATGTATGAAAAACTGTCTTGTATTTAGAAACACTAAGTTGCCAGAACAGAACTGACGCACGGTTTCACTTTCAACTTCACACCTCTTATTATGTTACGTCCCCAAGACTCGAAGTGACTGAATTATACCAAACATAAACCAGCATTTAATCTAATTAATTTTAATGCTCCGTGTTCGTCTTCAGCTCTGACCTCAGTTCATTGTGATGATAAAACACTGAAAACTCCGGGAGAAACCTGAGACTAAAGCGGGATAACAAAAGACGTATTAGAAGTTCTTTGTCTCATCTGAACTAAATGTTTGAGGTGACACTAGTTTTAATGAGATTTATGACTTACGGCCTCTTTAATACCTGCCAGCTCCTCCAGGATTTTCTAGATAAACACATGATTAAGTCGACAAAACGCAGAAATCTTCAGAGAGCTATTGCTTCTCTCCAACTGTAAATTTCATTAGTTCAAGCTGACTGCTCAGTTTATTTAAGGAACATCAGTGACAGAACATGAAACTGAAGACAAATCACAGCTGCAAACTGATGAAACGTTCTCTGAGGTTATTAAAAAACGCTCACTGACACACAGAGACTGTAATTTAACTGTCCAGTGAGAAGGTGGCAGGAACAGAGTTTTGTGATCTTTATCAGCTTCTTTGTCTCAGAGAAGACCTGGTTTGAAGCTTCACAGCAGCATCATAGAGACAAAGACAGAATATTCACTCTGATTCCTGATTAAATAAATTAAATATAGATTATAGAAATTTACATTCACAAACCAAACTTCCACAAATCCACCAATGCATCGCAGTAAAAGACAGTTCAGAACCAGCCTGAGAATCTCCACATTTTCCACTTTTGCACCAGTTGCGTCTATATGTTTGGCCTCCTTAGCAACAGGAGCTAAAGAATAAAGCTTCACTTTGACACAGTGTGAGCAAATACAGGACTAAAAACAGGATTCAAACAGAGCAGCAACCTGCAGGACAAATGGACTGAATTTTTGTCACATTGATTCAGATCACCGACAGACTCGTAGCTCAAGATGAAGATTTGTCTAAAAAACTCGACACGACTGGATTAAAATTGGCAGCCAGATAAACTGTGGAGTATCTGACCTTTACCTGCAGGCGAATGATGAATTACAGATGTTAAATGCCTTCGACTGTACAGAGGAGCAGCACTCCCAGCATGAAAACAAAAGCATCATCTTTGAGATTTGTATCCCGTTGTGGCCATTTTGTGGATTTTTGTCTGTTTTTCGGATATCTTTGTGCTTGTTCAGCATCCTTTTCATGGTTGTTTTGTATCGTTTTGATTATGTTATGGTTGTTTAAGCTTTCTTTGTGGTAATTTTGTAGGTTTTTGCAGATGCGTTTCCTCTTTTGGTGGTCATTTTGTGCCTCTTTGCATCTCTTTGTGGTTGTTGTGTATCTGTGCTAATCTCTTTTTGATTATTTTGAGGTTGTTTTATCTCTCTTTGCAGTCATTTTGTGGGTGTTTCATGTATTTTTGCAGTTATTTTTGTGCCTGTGGTTGTTTTGCACATCTTTGAGGTTGTTAAGCATTACTTTTTCATCATTTTGGGTCACTTTGTGGTTGTTCAGCATCTCTTTCTGGTTGTTTTGTATCTCTGCTAGCCTTTTTAAAATTATTTTGTGGTTGTTTTGTGTCTACTTGTGGTCATTTTCTGTCTTTTGTGGCGGTTTTGCTCCTTTTTGAGGTTGTTATGTATCTCCTTTGTGGTAATTTTACGTCTTTGGTTGTTTTGCATCTCTGTAAATCTGTTTTTGCTTATTTTGTGATCCTTTCTATCTGTGGTTGTTTTCTACATCTCTGCTGTTGTTCTACTTGTCTACGTTGTACCTTTGCTAACTTTCCAACATCAACACAAGCATGTAAGAGGCTTTGGTCCTGTTGAACCTTTACCTATTGCTGTTCAATAATACAGCAACTGTTGTTCATCATCAACTAAAAATGGTCACTTTCATGATTTATCACTGCTGCTACTGACAAAAATGTGTAGAATGAAATAAATGAAGTGAGTCAGGATCATGTAGAAATAAAAACTAAAAAACAACAGCTGTGATGTTTTCGGATCATATGAAGATTTTTCTCACCTGGAGGCTCTGCAACCGATTCATCCTGCTTCTGGATCGACTGCAATCCGTCAGCGCTCTGGTGATCCTGGCTGCTGATTGGCCAGCTCTGACAGGCTCCACCCTCTCTGGTCTCCTATTGGTTGAAGTAAAAGAGTTGACTGTTTTAAAGTGACACCCAGTTTCAGGTGTAGTCCATATAGAGAAGCAGTGTGTGGTCTGAAGGTGTGAACCCAAAATAACACAAAATAGTTTCTTACATTCAGAACATCCAGACTGACTTTTTCAAAATGGCGGCTCCTCAGTTCTCTCCTGCGGGTGTGAATCTCCTCGTATTTCTCCTCAGCCAGTTTCCTAAACACATGTTTTCACTTTGTCATTTGTAGGAATAAAATTAAATCTAGTATTTGGGTATATCCTCAGACATTCATGTTGCATCTATACATGTCATCTCCCCAGCATCTTCTTATGAAGCCCCATATAATCACACTCCCACGTCTGTGCTTCACTGCCAGGACTATGCATTCACTGTGGCAGTCGGGTTCACACCAAACATGCTGGACACCATCTGAAGCCCAACAAATTTATCTTATCTGACATCTAAGAATGTGTTCCCAACATTCATCGGGAGCCTTTTCATGTTCTTTAGCAAACTTTCATCTGTATGTTTTGTTCTGAACAGCATCAGGGTTTTCTTCTTGTCTTCTGTCCGTAGTTGTTGATGTAATTAAGTGTCCTTCACACTCTCTGAGCTTCACAGAAACTCTGATGTCTACTGATAACCTCTGTGTTAAGTCTGAAGCAGCTGTTGTCTGTTTTTCACAGCTAGATAGTGAAAGCAGTGCACTGTCTGTGGAGTCATTTTAGGAGGACGACCACTGATTAGTGGAATCAGGGCTCCTTCTATACCTCGTGGTTTATGCTGCAGTTGTGTTTCACTGATTTTTAGATTCTTACTGATCTTCCTGCTTTCTTTTCCATCTTTGTGAAGTCTCACAGTCAGATTTTGCAGTTTACCTGTTAAATTCTTTTTCACGTGGAGCCATGATGTAAGCATGCAGATGGATACAGGTCATTGGTCCAAAACAGAGAAAGTTCTGCTCTTTGTAGCTCATTTTGAAACATGTTCATGCACTACAGGCTGTTTGGAAATCACAGGTGGACTCAGTTCAGTTGGATTCACACGGTTGCTTTCAGTTTCTTCTCTGGGGCATGAATTTTGTTCATATAAGGTAATAGGTGTAATGGATAGGCCATACTGGTTTAGTTTTTCTGGCAAACAAAAGAAGGACAGACATTCACAATCTAACAGATCTAGCCTTGTGCAGTTGGCTGTTTCTTGACTTAATCGAAGAAGTTTTGCCCCATTTTCAACACCATAATCCATCCGTGGTATCTCTCCATCTGTAATTCAGAATGAGTTCGGTTTGATTAACACATGTTCGGGTCGTGTTTCGAGGGTGAAGTCCAGCAGAAACGGAGTGTGAGCTGCCAAACTGTCCGTCTGTCGTCTCCGTCCTCTAACGTGATCTCCGTCTGTCCACCATCTGCACGCCACGTCCTCGTGTCGGCGGCAGATTCACGCCTTATTGCCCAGACAGCAACAATAATGAGCATTTAACAGCCGCTTGCCACCATGAAACTCGATTAACACAATGGCTCAGAGGGACGGAAACCTGAGTCTGTCTGACTCACTCTGGATAATGTCATTCTGAGGCTGCCGGTACTCAGGCGTGATGGAGAGTCAACAAGAACCGTGAACAGTGGCGACTCAGTTACAGCTTGTTGTCCTCACATATGTACTGGATTAAAGGATCATTCTAGATTATTTAAACCTGCTGTGTTTTCCATTAATGAGTCTGTTGTGTTTCTGTGTGGTTCATTGTAGAAGTCCAAGGAGACCCTAACAAAATAGAGTGTATCAGGGCAAAAAACTTGAGCTCACTGCAGGCTTATTAAAAAAAAATCTGATTTTCACATTAATATTTTTGGTTGGCCTGACCTGATCCCTGACATTTTCATTGAGTGGTTTGTTTCCATGTGCGACTTTTTGAAACTCAGCAGCTAACTGTGATATTGGATTTCCTCATGGAGAATAGTGAGTAAATTAGTTAAAAATTGTCCATATTGGTTCAAAAAAAATTGTCTAAAATAACAAAAACGAAACAAAATTCTCTATAATTACTCAAAATTTTCCCAAATTACTAAATTTGTCTAAAATAACAGAACTATGTCTAAAATGACCTAAATTTTCCTGAATAACTTGAATAATCAAAAATGACACAATGTTTTTCCAAAATGACTCAAAATGTGCCTAACACGACATGAATCTCTCTAAAGTAATGTGAAAAATTTCTAAAATTACATAAACTTGTACAAAATGACACATATTTATCTAAAATGAATCAAAGGTTTTGGAAATGGCTCAAAATTTGTTCAAATTGACTTGAAAGTTGTCCAAAGTGACAAAAAAAATTTAAAAATGCATTGGAAAGTGTCCTAAATGACTGAAACGTTGCTGAAAATGGCAAAAACGTCTAAAATTACTTGAAAGTTTTCCACCATGGTGCAGCTCTAGTCCAGGTGTTCCGGATGGAGAACATCTGGATATGAGTGTTACCTGAGTCTCTTGGCCTTCTCATCAGCAGCCTGCAGTTTGCGGAGCCTCATTCTCTCTCTGGGCGTCATCTTCTCCACCTCCGACCGATCCCTCAGCGTCTGCAGGTGAACCTTCGTCTGCCTGCACACAACCACACACATACACACCAAAATGAAAAAAAAATGTATCCAAATGACTTACAGCTTGCCTAAAAGTACTTAAAACAAGTCCAAGATGACCCACAATTGTCACAAACAATAAACAAGTCTCCAAAATGACACAAAAATAACTAAATTGTGTCTGACAGTGAAATAGAATTTACTTGAAAATGGTCTAAAATTACTTGGAACTTGTCTTAAATAACTCAAATTTAATTTAAAAAAAAAAAAAAAAAAAGACAAGAAAACACCTGTGTAAAACTACCAAACCTGTCTAAAATGGCTCCAGAGTGAACAATTTTAAGTTGAATTAAATTGAAACAAAACAAACACAAAGGTGGTAATTTAATAAATACGGTATCAAATGTTGGCTCCACTAAATTTCTGCATGCAGGGTTGGTGATGTTCAGGAGCTAAGGAAAGCATTATCCAAAATTACTAAAAATTTAACTCAAACATTGTCCAAAATGACAAAATGGTGTCTGAAATGGCAAAAAATATTTCTACAATGACTTCTACATTGTTTAAAATTATTTAGAATTTGTCAAAATTTATAGAAATTTGTCCAGAATGACTAAAAGACTCCAGAGTGGACATGATATGTCCAAAAAGACTCACAAATTGTTTAAAATGACTAAACCTTGACTAGAATACTGAAAATGTGTCTAAAATGACCCAGAGTTGTCCAAAATGACATTAAAAGTATCTAAAATGACGCAAAGCTTATATGAAATGGCTCAAAAAAGGTCCAAAATTACCCAAAAAAGACACTGTCTGAAACTTGTCCAAAATGACTGAAAAAATGTCTGAAATGGAAATGAAAGCATCCAAGGTGGCCCCAGATTGAGCAATTAAGGTTGAAATAAATTAAAAGAAAACAAACAGTTGTGGTAAATTAATTAATGGGGAATAAAACGTTGGATCCACTAAATCCCTTCATGCAGGGTCGGTGTTGTTGTTCAGGAGCTCAGGAATTCATTCTGACAAAGACAGAAATACAAATATGTGTCTGTGTGTTGTGTGTCTGTGTTGTGTGTCTATGTGAGGATGGATTATGTGTCAGCAAGCAGCGTGTTGTCCATGAGCGCACTGAGCTGGTTAACACTTGAACGCAGCTCGCTGCTCTAATTACAGCAGTCAGAAGAATGTGTGCTAAAGAAGTGTGTGTTTGACAGGAAGGAGGAAAGAAGCATAATGAAAAGGAAGAATAATATAACGTGAAGAAGGACAGGGAGGCAAGGAGCGAGGGGAGGAGGAGAAGAAGATGAAGCTGGGGAGGAAATGAATATCAATGAGGAGGGATAAAAAAAAAACAAAGCCAAGAAAATAAAGTATGAGGAGGAGGAGGATGGGAGGAAGATGAATAAGAGGAGAAGAGTGAAGTGAGAGAAATGGTGACATTGAGGGAAAAGGAGGAAGGAGAGGAATGTGAGGTGGACTAGGAGGAGCAAGAGATGAAGAAAAAAGAAAAAAATTAAAAAGAGTCCAATCAGATCAGTATGGAGGCAATAATTCTGCTCAGAGACAGAGAACACATACTGTCTAAGAAGGATTTAAGATGCGTTTAAGACTGGTTAAGACTGTTTTTTATACTTGGTTTTAAACTAGTTTTAGAGTGGTTTCAGACTGGTTTTAGTCTGGTTTGGGACTTGATTTTAGACTGGTTTTGGGATGGTTTCGGAGTGGTTTCAAACTGGTTTTTGACTTGACTTTGGACTGGTTTCAGATTGATTTTGGGCTGATTTCAGACTGATTTTGGACTTGATTTTAGATTGGGTTTGGGATAGTTTCAGGGTGGATATAGACTGGTTACAGACTTGACTTTGGACTGGTTGTAGACTGGTTTCAGATCGATTTTGCACTGGTTTTAGACTCGATTTTGCACTGGTTTTAGACTGGTTTTGGACTTGATTTTGGATTAGTTTTAGACTGGTTTTGGACTTGTTTCAGATGATTTGAGACTGATTTGGGAAATGGTTTTAGGCTAGCTTCAGATGTGGTTTTAGACAGGTTTCAGATTTGGTTTTGGACTTATTTTAGACAGGTTTTGGTTTTATAGTGGTTTTAGACTGGTTTTGGGCTTAATTTTGGCTTGGTCTTTGAATGGTTTGGAGTGGGTTTAGTCTGGTTTGGTTTTAGACTTACACTGTCCATATATGGCATTTCAGTAGGATTCAGATCAGGGCTTCAACTTGTCCATTCCATAACCTCCGTTTCTTTCTGAGCCAGTCATTGAAGAAACCCGATTTTACATTGGAGTACTGTTGGAGTTGATTTTAGATTGGTTTTGGATTGGTTGTAGACTGCTTCTGGATGTGTTTCTGCACTTGGTTTTGGACTTGCCATTCGACTGGTTTGAGTCTTGGTTTTGGATTTGCTTTTAGACTGGTAGTGGGCTCGTTTTAGACTTGGTTTAAGACTGGTTTTGGGTTCTGTATCGACCCTCGCAGACTTGAGCAGACGAAGTTTATGTCATTATGACCTTGTGAACATGAAGAAAACATGAACTGGCCTTTGGCTTTCCCAGAAGGAACACATTCAGTTTAAAGTTCTTCTGTTGGGTCCACTGGGAGCAAACATGCTGCTGCTTTTCTATTCTACTTTGGGTAGGAAGTTTAGTTGTTATCTTTGGTAGTTAACTTATCAAGTCGGATTTTCTTTCTTTTATTCATTTAGTACCACAGGGTATTTTTCTTCGCAGTTTGGCCTCCTTGGTTTGGTCATTTTTTTTAACATAAAATACAGTAAGTACCCCTTGCTAAACCAGCAATTACTAGTTTGGTGTTGCGCCCCTTTACTGTAGCAGAGCTGGCATGCAACAGATATGATGCAGGATTACTGTTCGGTCCCGGAGCTTCAATTTTTTATCAAGAACATCAGATTCTCATTCTCAGGGTGTCAAAAACTGCTGCGTTGTAAAAGTTGCAAGCCTCTCAGAAAAAAGCACAAGGTGTACTTTGGCATCAATATTCAATGCTGACAGACACAGAGGAGTTTTTTCAGCTTGAAAGGGACATTGTACCATTTTCTTCACAAAATTTCATTTTTTACTTTTCTTTTCTTTTACCGTTTAATTCAAATTTAGGTAATAAAACAAACTGAAAACAAAGTTCAGTAAAAAAATTCTGGTTTGGGTCAAATTAGACCCCTTTACAACATTAACCTCATTTTACAGCGCAAACATCCGGTTAGCTGAAAAGGGGACGAGGGTGGAGTGCAGCCGCAGATTTGTGGTTGGAGGTAAAATAAACAGAGCATGAGGTGACGGGGCACAATGAGGGAAAGAAGAAAGAGAACGAAGAGTACAAGAGTCTTACATGTTCTTAGCGATGAGTTCAGCATCTTTGTCTCCTCCAGATGACACAAAGACAAACCTGTCCTTCAACTTCTGTAAAGACAGAGACAGTGTGGACGTTTACAGCAGATACGAATACTGTCGAGGGTTTGGACTGGTTCTAGACTGGTCTTGGACACATTTGTAGACTGATTTTACAATTGATTTTAGACCAATTTTGGACTGGTTAACAGTGGTTTTGGACTTGGTTTTGGAGTGCTCTAGACTGGTTTTGGAATGATTTTTGGACTGGTTTTGGGGTTGATTTTAAACTGGTTTTGAACTGGTTTTAGACTTTATTTTAAACTGGTCTTGGGCTGGTTTTACATTAGTTTTGGATTTGGTTTTAGATTAATTTTAGAGTTCACTTTACAATGGTTTTGGACTGGTTTTAGACTTTGTTTTGGATCTGATTTTGGACTGGTTTTGGAGTGGCTTTACACTGGTTTTGGACTTCTCTCTCCTGGTTATTGACTTAGATTTTTAAACTAGTTTTGGACTTGCATTTGCACTGGTTTTACACTGGTTTTGGACTTCACTTTACACTGAGTTTGGATGGTTTTGGACTTGGTTTTGGACTTGATTATTGACTGGTTTTAAACTGGTTTTGGACTGGTTTTCAGGCTGTTTTTGGACTTGGTTTTGGACTTGATTATTGACTGGTTTTAAACTGGATTTGGACTGGTTTTCAGACTGTTTTTGGACTTTGTTTGGGACTTGATGCTACCCTTGTTTAAGACTGGTTTTGGACTTGATTTAAAACAGTTTTTTGCTGGTTTTAGATGTAGAATAATATTGCTGTGAATTTAGTGAGTTACACTGTGGAACAACTCAAGCTTTATGTTTTTAACCTGTATTTATTTACAATTTGGAAAATTCTGTGAGCTGGATTAGTGTTGAACAGTTGCTTTTACTGTTTACAGAATCACACCAGCTTTTCACGGCTGCAAACAACCCACCTAACCGAGTTTTACTGCCCAATTAAGACATAAAAGTGCAATATAATCCATCAAGGCTGCTACTTATTCCTGCAATTAGTCTTGTAATTAGTGAAGTGCAAGACTCTGAATGTTTTTCTTTACTTAATGCATTGCACTTCTGTATACAACACAATCCTGTCTGGTTTCTTTCTGACTTTTCTCACAGTGCCGCAGGTTGTCACATTTCCTCTTCAGCTGCTGCATTAATCTGTCCTTAAAGCTCTGAGAACGAATTAGTCTCAATATGCAGGTTCAGGGTTGAGTTTCATCTCTCGCTGTGTTGTGATTGAATTTTACTGGTAACAGAACTGTAATGGACCTGATATGGGATTATGAGAGGATATTAAAGGTGGACACCCAAAGGTGAACCTGTAAGGAGCTCCCTGGTTTTCTACATGTTTCCACACAGCAGAAGAAGAAGCTCAGCTGAAACCACGTCTCAGTGATATCCCACAGAGTCGCGGAGCAGTATGGAATAGCATTAACATAATGATATTTCAGTGGAAACCATGGCAACCGAGTCCATAAAAACCCCCTAATGTGTTATCGCTCTCCAGGTACCGTCGCATCCACACAGGAGGAGCTTCCAGCCTGCAGCTAGATGGATGGAAAAGTGTACGACAATAATCCTCTGCTGACACACACAATGTTTTCGACACTTCAGAGGACATTACGCCGACATACAGTCACTCTGACTTGAAACCTCACAGCAAGACTTCGGCTTCATGCTGACATGAGTCCTTTAGCCTTCAAGTTCAAGAAACTCTGACACCAGATTACAAGATAGAGCCGTCATTCGTGATGCTAACTTTTGCTTTTTCTGCGCCATCACAAAGGAATTTCCAATTACGTAAATGCATCTCGAGTACGGCTGCAACATATTGTAAAAATCTGATATTGTGATGGTTTCTTTTTCTGAGATATGAAAAAATGCAGTATTTTTTCACCAGATGATTTGAATAAGTTTGGAAAGAATAAATCATTGTAGAATCGGACTGCAAATGATTTTGTAGGGGAGTGAATATGCATAGAGAGTAAAAAACTTTTTCAAAATTAGCTCAAACATGACTTTTTGCTGTGGATGAGAAATGTTTGGAACCCTTTTCATAAGATCTAATACTGGCTAAGACATGTAAAATAATGCGGAGTACAACTGACAATTGGCCAAAATGACAATCATAAAAATTTATTTTGATCAATACTCACATCACATTTATTTATTGATTTTAGAGACTCAATATTTAATTTAATGTTCAGCTGAATTCATCTCCTAAAGGCTGAATATGAATTAAACTGAAGTTAAAACTCCTCACTGGCTGAACATCAGCTTATCTACAGACACTACAGGTTAAAGATTTCCCCTGAAAAAATAAATTAGGTGAGATAAGGCACTCTAACATCAGACTTACCAAAGTTGGAACCATTTTACCTACTGTTTTCTATGTGCAGCGTTTCCTGCAAAAGTTTTAAATGTCAACACCGCAGTTGATCATGTTCATGTCGTTGTGGGAAGTTAATGTCGTGAGTGAGAGTAGTTTTCTTTTAATTTTGCAACCCTGGAACTGCGTCTGCTTCTATGATTTAATATCGTACTTCTTCTCCGTCTGTATCTGAGTCAGACTTCTTCTTCTCTACCAGCCTCTCTGTTCTCATTTAGTTTTATAAAAATAACTAGCTACAGACGCTTTATTACTGAAGCACATAGCAGTTAAATGGGTAGATTTATGTCAACTGAGCCAGTGAAGAAGAAAAATTACAACTTTCCAATTCTATGGCTAAAACAGCTGCAGAAAGGAAGCAAAACGGTTCCCCCCAATCATAGACACTGGCTCCATGTGTTACATTAACGCCCAGCTTTCCAATGGGATTACTATTATCTTGTTGTGCATATCAAGTTGTTTACATGACATACTAAGTAACCTTGCACCTTCTCAGGCGATTCATTTGCCCTTTCCTGAACACTGGAAATATTTCTACTTTTTGTGACTCATAATCTATTGATTACACTTACTGCTTATTTGACACTCATGCAACACTGCCTCTTATTTGTCTTGTAAAACTTACTGCCTACTGACAGATAATCTATATGTTACTGTTTACTATTATGCACTAAAAGTCACATTCCTAGCATGCAAACACCCACCTACCTTTCTGAGTCTGATTCTGATTTATTGATAATAATACGCTCATTTTTGCTGCTCTTTTGGTTGTAGTCTGGAGCCCTTTATTAGCTGAATATTAACATTTCTGCTTTTCATATCGATCCTTGAGAAATTGTTTTGCAGACATTTAATAATGTTTTTAGGCTGCTATTGGTTTTTCTTCACTTCTATTTCAGATTTTATGGTTTCATGTGCTGGTTTTAGCAACCAAATGTTTATACAAATCAACTAATTTATTAGGATAATAGCAAAAAAAAATATTTACAACTTCTTTCATGTTCTGTGGTGGGAAACTCTGTATATGTGAGTCCAACCTGCATGTTTTCTTCCATGAATCTGCTGCGGAGAATCTCAGCTGCCGTCGGTCTACATGAAGGTTGTTTCTGCAGCATCCTGATTCACAGAAAAGACAAACAGAAGGCATCAAAACCAGCGGTGTAAAGTAAATGAGTACATTAGCTCGAGTATTGTATTTTTGTGGCAGGTGTATTTTCTGCTTCGTTTATACTTCTCCAGTTCAGAGGAAAATATTCTAGGTACATTTATTTGATCATTTCAGCTGCGTTGCATATTCAAATTTAAATTCTGAAATATTATCAACAAATAAATGATGTATTAATATTTTTTGACTAAGACGAAACTTTATTGACTAAGACGCTTCCAAACTATCAGCAGTAAATGCTAAAATCAGCTTCACTTTCACAGCCGAAGCATAAAAGTGATGAATACATGAATGTGTCAGGAACTACAATCCACTACTATAATATTGATTTTTCTGAAGTATGCCATGCTGCACAATTAGTGTGTTTACATTTAGTACTTTGTTTTGATGCTAATACTTTTTTACTTTCATTTAAATAATGCTCGATAGATTATTGTATCTGAGTATCTTAAAATTAAACAAAAGTTCAGCAAAATCTCTGCTGCAGGACTGCAAACACTGAAACAGCTCTTTAATTGTATCTGCATCTTGCTCAAAAGTAAATCAAGAAACCAGAACGCTAACATGATGTTTTCTGATATTTAGTGTTTTCTCTCAGATCTTCATGTGTTATTAATGTCACTGGTGCTTTTTGTTTCCACATGTAGGTCTGAAACATCAATATTTCTGCCTGCAGAAATTCTTTCTATTTGCATATTAATGCGAGCGGTCTGACTACAGCAGCACAAGCCCTCAGTGGCTTCACAGTGAAGTCAGTCCGGCGTCCTCCTCACCTCTTCATGACAGAGTTCAGGTCTGGAGAGTACGTGGAGGGCAGTGTCGGGGTTTCTCCCTCCACGATCCTCATCAGCACAGACAGGAAGTTGGGCCCCTGGAAGGCGTGAGTCAGACAGCACATCTCATAGAGGAGGCAGCCCAGAGCCCTGCAGCGCAACACAATGCAGAAACAGCAGGAAAACATCAGCTGCTTTCACACTATTTTTCTGTCCTTGAACTTGCCATCTGTGACGTGCACAGTTCTGTCGGGAAAATTAAGCAAATTTGAGCTTAAAATCATGATAATTCAATAAAATCACTTTAATTTAGAAGAAAGTAGCTATAAAAGTGATACAAAACACCTTTACCATCCAACAAATTAGAATTTAGTGTTTACTAAACTGAAGAACTTATGGTGGGACTAATAAAGTTTCATCTTATCTACCCTCAGACCTGCAAAACCAACCGATAGGTTTCAAAGTCATGTTATGTTTAACAGAATTGCCAAAATGACACCATTTTCCAGCCAGAAACTGTAAAAACAGAAAGAATCGCCATCTGGTTTTCAACTGTCTGACTTTCTGTCTTTGAACTTCATCATCTGTGACATGCAGTTCTGTCGGGAAAATCAAACAAATTTTTACTTAAATCCTGATATTTCATTAAAATCACTTCATTCTAGGAGAAAGTAGTTATGAAACTGACACCAAACACCTTCACCATCAAACATATATAGGAGAGTTAAGTGTTTATGAAACCCAAGAACTTCCTTCAAGATTAATAAAGTTTCATCTTCTTCAACCTTACTGGACCTGTAAGGGAGATATGAAGAATACACTTGGTTTCAGGTGACAGTGCAGAACCACACTGTCACCAGATTCACATAGGGAGTGTCCGCCAGAACACCACTTAAGACCAGTTTCTCCAGAGTATGGAATAAAAAGGCACCAGAGACTTCGTTGATTGTTACTTTACTTGAAGTTTTGGTTGTGGTTTCTTCTACAAGGAAACAATAATAAACATATCTTAATGACTTATATCTAAAGACACAATAGGAACAGAAATGTAAACAAATGCTCTGCAATCATAAACTTTTCTATAAACACCATCAAATACACTTACTTCAACTATTTTGCATATATTAACATACAACTTCCTCTTTGGCATTTCAAAATAAAACACTCTCAATACATAAACATGGACATGCTCTTATTTTGTAACCGGAAGTTCCTAATTTTCTTCAGGGTGCTCTGTAGGTGCTTTTCTTGTGCTGGAAAAAAGGTCTGTAAAGTTTGAGTTGTAGCCATTTTGGACATTTTTTGAGTCATTTTGGACAGATTTTGAGTCATTTTTCACAGATTTTGCCGTTCTGGACAGGTTTTTTGTCAGAGGTCCCTTTTTGTAAGGGGTTTCCTTCTTTCCTTCAAAGCATTATATAGCTACTTTTTGGTGCATGTAAAACTCCAAACTTGAGTGTGAGTTATATTTGACTTTTTATTTGGTCATTTTGGGCATTTGTAGGACATTTTACACAAGGTTTGAGTCTTCTCAACAGGTTTTAAGTCATTTTAGACAAACTTACGACCTTTTTTCGTTACTTTGTGCATTTTTTTTGAGCCCTTATGACAATTATTTCACAATTACAAATTTTAAGTAGTTTTGGACAATTTGTCAGTAATTTTGGACAAATGTTTGTCAGAGGTTGAGAGTGCAAAGTTGGAATAACACATAGATGCAATAAACACACTATATTTAGTGGCATTTATACTGTTTATTTGTGTCTTTGCTCTGTGATATTGGAACTGGGGAGCTTCCTGAGGGTATCTTTCAGTGTAAATAAAATCTGAAATATTTTTCTTCTGCCATGATTCAAAATGCTGCAGCAGAGACAAGATCAAACGTCTGGTTCTGAACAGAATCCAGAACATAATATCTGGTCATTACTTGCTCCACACTGTGAAGTGAGTCAAAAACTGACTTCGCTGATTGTGCTTTAATCTCATTTCTGCTCCATGGCTTATAACATGAGACACATTGCAGCTGTTGTTTTGACATGCGCTATATAAATGACTCTTTACACATCCTTAACTTAGAACAAGAAGTAAAACAGCTGATTTACATTATACAGAGGCTTTGAATTCCCTCATGTGACTGCATAAAAACATCTAAGTCCTCACAACGCCAGTAACACAGGGGTGCAAAACACACACGGCGTTGACAGCAGTCGGAGGTCAGCTGTTGTAATTAGTGAAGAACAGATCAGAGATGATGATGATGAGGAACTAATTAGCAGCAGAAAGTGACAAAGGTTCCTTCACTTGAGTCGTGAAGTTGTTGAAGCTGAAACTTGAGCTGTAGTGTGAGTTTTACACGGAGATCAGGAGGAAAAGCATCATGGCCCAGGTGTTCCTCCATACCAAGGTGAAGCTTTATTGTGTTGTTCAGCAGTCAGGCTTTGCTTGTTGCCGCCTCTCTGACAAAGAAATAAAGTGAAGACAGTCTGTGGTGGAGCTTCAATACTGGGGATGAGTGATAAAATTGCTCAGCAAAGGAAGAAATTTCTTTGAAAAGTTTTAAAACCTACAATTTTTCTTCATGTGTTTTGTAAACAAAGCACCAAAAGTGGTGGAACCAGCACTAAGATCTTTTGTGCAAGTAAAATTACCAAGAGAACAATGTAAACACACAAAGAACCAGGGCATGAAGACGACAAGCCTCAAGAGCTGCTCTTATAAACACACCAGTAGTTTCCAGGATAAAATCTCAGCTCATGAAGACAAAATCTACTAGAAAACCTTCAGCTGCAGAAAAAGGAAAGAGGAGAAGCGACTTTCCAAAAAGTGATGGAGCTTCTGACAATTTCAGCTGAAAAACTCCCACATCAACGATCACCATGTCCATGCTTGACCACACAACAGCAGCTTTGTTCAGGCAACAACTACTACGAAAACCTGATCAGTGATTACTGTCTGACTGATTTGTGGTAGAGCAGCTGTGAGCAACACAACAAGCAGGAAATATATCAGTCTGACAGGGTTTAATTAAAGTCTGACAGGGCTCAACAAAGGTTATTCAGGATTATATGTAATAAAAATCTTACTCCAATAATATTAGTTTGGTTGAAATCTGCAAAGAGAAGGAAACTGGCAAACAAGGAATCCATTAAATCCATTGTAGGAGGATGTCATTGCAGAAGGCTGAGATCCTGTTCATAGTTTACTTCTTTGTTATTTTGGTCCCAAAACAAGCGTCTGCAAAAAATATTGTGTTTTCAGACCGAGGAATTTTACGATTTTCAACTTCAAAAAAATCTAAGATGCCATTTTAAGGGTTCAGTACCTCCAGATATATGACACACACAGCAATGACACTGACAGAATAGTTTCCAGCAGATACAAATGACTGAATGGCTTCACCAGAAGTCAAATTTTTAGATATTCGTTCTTGAAAAAGTTAAAAAAAAAAAAAATCATATCTTCAAATGGTGGTTAGCACTTTCGCCTTGCAGTGAGAAGATCCCTGGTTCGCTTCCCGGGATCTTTCTGCATGGAGTTTGCATGTTCTCCCTGCGCATGTGTGGGTTTTCTCCGGGTACTCCGGCTTCCTCCCAACGTCCAAAAATATGCTGAGGTTAATTGATGATTCTAAATTGCCCGTAGGTGTGAATGTGAGTGTGATTGTTTGTCCCTATATGTGGCCCTGCGAGAGACTGACAACCTGTCCAGGGTGTCCCCTGCCTTCACTGGAGTCATCTGGGATAGACTCCAGCCCCCCGCGACCCTAGTGAGGAAATTTGACTACATTTAGTGGAAGATAATGTATCCTGGATTGCTCACTTCTAAGTCCTGGTCAAACTCTGCAGCCAGTAGGAGGCAGAAATAAATTTAAAAAATAAAAAAAATAAATATATAATAATAATAATATAATATGTTTTCCTCTGCTGACCTCACATGACATCTCTGTTCATAGAAGTAATTAAAGTAGAGCGGTCATTAGCAAAAAACTGAGACGCATGTTAACATATTAATAACGAAACTGAAGAATGGAGTTAATTAGTGGTTATTGAGTAATAAATCCGATGTTTGTTCATGTAGATAATTGCAGACAGACAGCAGAGCTGATGGATGTTTAGTGGGTTGTTAACATACAGACGGAGGTAATTAAGGAGGAGACGACAGGAAGTAAAGAAGGTGCTTAATTAACTAAACAGAATGAAGACAAGGGAGAGCGGAGGACAGGATGGAAAAACAAACACACAAAGCTTTTGTTTTTATACTCTTTCTTGATAATTTATGCCTTTAAACTAATGTTGGTGTCGCAGATAAACATCTCAACATCTGCTGGAGACATTTCATCAGTCAAAAGGTTCTCTAGGAAATTAATCTGCACCACATATGATGACAAATGATGATATGTTGCTGTAAATCAGATGTTACAGCAGTAAGAAGAGCTGAGTTTAATCAGACCTCAGATCAGCCTCTGCTGCCCTCATTCCTTCCTCATGAAGACTGATCTGATCTGAGTCCCGCAGTTTATCTTCATTAACGAGAGTCTCTCTGTTTGGTTTGTGGGGCTTTTATATTTTAAAACTAATAATTCTACTGCACTGTAGTTTAGGGCTGGTGTTTTACTGGAGTATTTCTAATATTTTGATAGAAAATCAGATTATCCACGTGTTTATTTGTTGCTATCAGGCTAAAAGGATCTTGATGACAATTAGTCCTTCAAACACACACTTTAGTTTCAACCGATCAATTTATAGATCAAAAAATATCTTAACAGATCAATAGATGGATAAATACCTTGGTAGCTTTGTAAATATCCATAGACACAGAATGATAAATATCTGAACAATCAATAGATCTGATCTTGTTAGATTGACAAATATCAATAGATATCAGGGTGATATAAATGTATGAACAATTCACTGTCATTTTACAGATTTCCCTCATTTTGTTAAATTACTAATAACTATTAAAATCACACAAAAATATTTTAAATAATCTGAAATATTAATATATTTATTTATATTAATATTTATTGTTGTTATAAAGTGATTTTTACTGGATTTTTCACAGTATACAGAGAATAACGGTGTCATCCTTCACTTTGTGCCTCAAGCTGATTTCCCTGAAACTGTGTTGGATTTGTTGGTCGTCCTGCCTTAGATCTACAGCAGAGATCGTGTTGTCTTCACTGGATTCTAGTACAGGCGTTTCTGCATGTTGAACTCCCTCAGCTGTGGCCCAGATTCAACCGTAAAGTGGAACAAACATCTGCAGCCGTGGCCTCGATCTTTGGAATAAATTACCTTCATCAGGGACGCTTTTAGGCTGCAGGGGCGCCACAGAGGATGAAACCAGACGCCCTCTCTCTGTTTAACCCTGAAAGGCACACCTCAGGCCTTCAGAGTCTGTAGCAGTGAAAACCCACTGAAATGTTCTTTTTCACAGCAAAAACTAAACTGAATACATCTCACATGTTTCATATTTTAGTGGATAGAAAATAATGTAAAGATGAATAGACCAATGAGGTGTCTGAAGTCACACAATGTAGATCCTTATTAGTGGAGTAGGTTCCTCCAACAGCTAATAAAATCTCTGAAACTGTTTGATCTGTTTGACCTGTTTGTTCCACAGTCTCCATCAATAATACTGTCTGATATTAAAAAGATCACTGGTATATTTCAGGCGGCTGTATTTCACATTAATGCGTCCTTTAGCTCTGTATTCTGCACGTGTTCTGATCCACTGATTGGTGAATCTGCTCTCATCTTCCAGGATTAACCCAATATTATGGCGGCAGGAAGAACAAACTCTGTGAACACCCCTGTGTTTTTACAGCTTTGAACCAGTCCAACCTGATGCAGAATGCCAGTTCTAACTGATTTAACTGAATGTTCACTACACATTTACTGGGAGTCGACTCCCAGATATAAAAATATCAAAATATGCACAAAAAGACTGTAAACCTACACAAATTGACCACGCAGGGACAGAACCAAATACAACTTTAAAATCTTTGATTTGCCCTGTTTGGAAACAGCATTGACTGTACTTTAGGATGATAAAGACACACAAAACAACCACAAGAGCCACATAAAGACACAAAACAACCAAAAAGTAACACAACAACCACAAAGAGACACAAAAAGGCACAAAATGACCACAGAAAGACTCAAAACAACCACAAAGAAACATAAAACAGCTGCAAAAGGACACAAAACAACTGCAAAGACACAAAACAATCGCAAAGAGAAACAAAAAGAAAGAAAACAACCACAGGGACACACAAAGAAAAAACAACCACAAAGAGACACTAGCAAAATCGTAGAGACACGAAACAACCACAGAAACACAAAAATCCACAAATTGCTTGTAGACACTTTAAAGTGCATTTGATTGTGTATGAATAAATTTTTATTAATTGAACCGTCTTGAAGCATGACAAGAGACTGGTTCGTCTGGTTTTTCTAAAGTATACAGTCACAACAGGCCACCGTCAGCACTGTTGAACATTACTGAAAATATTCCTTAAATAAATTCCTGCCCAACGTTGCAGAGGCTGCTATAAGCCCGAGTTGTAACCAGTTATTAGGATTTATCACGTATCCATCAGTAACCAGATACTAGTATTGATGTGTTCCATGTTAAACATCTGCATCTACACAGTCACGTCTCAGTAAATAAACTCCAGCTTCAGGAAAGCAAACGTCAGCGTCTGCAGCGTTCAGGCTGCTCGACTGATCACAGAAGATAAACTGCAGCCGAAAGAGAGTCGATGTTTGCTTTCCTCCTGCAACATCAACAACTAAATGAACCCCTGTTTCCACCTGCAGGAGTCCATCCATCCTTCCCATGATGCACCTGTATAGCCTCCAGCTCCAAACCAATCACAGACGAGAACAATGAAGCTTTTACAAGACATTTGAGGCTCACAGCAGGTTTAGTTTGAAATTCACTTTAACTAAGGTTTGGGCTTTTTCATCTGAGTCCACTTCGCCTCATTTCAAGATGACAAGGAAAACGTTTGAAAAACATCTGAGGCTCAAACTTTCTGCACAGAAAGCAGCCGACCTGCTGAAGTGCCCTGAAGCAAGACTCTGATCTGACAGTCCGTCTTAAAATCTTAAAACTCTCAAAGTGGTGAAAAGTTCTGGAAGTCCGGAGAAACACACCGACACTGCAGGTTT
The DNA here is from genome assembly GCA_027123335.1 of Amphiprion clarkii. NCBI lineage: Eukaryota > Metazoa > Chordata > Actinopteri > Pomacentridae > Amphiprion > Amphiprion clarkii. The sequence continues at coordinate 10,557,364 of CM049573.1, read as the reverse complement.
GAGTCCGAACACGACGATGGACAAAAATATGAACCACTACAAACTGAATCTAAACCATTTATATCTGAATTTGATCTGCCCAATTTGAATATTTGTGTTAACATTTAATTTGAATACACTGAATTAAACTTAATGTGGAAGTCCACAGAGAGTTGGATTTTCACCAAGAATCAAATACAGTTTTGGAGCAATTAAATTCATTTTCAGTCTCATAAATTCAATTTCAAAATATGTGATTCAAATGAAAATTTTCATTGCAAAAAGTTAAACAATTAAAATTATGTGATTCAAATTAATTTCAAAATACAATTATTAAATGGAAACAATTACATTTTTATAGTTTTCCAAGTTAAACATTATTAATTTTAATTGCTCGATTCAAACTAATTTTTAAATTAAAATAATAAACTTCTACATTTTTTGGTAGTTATTCAAGTTAAACAACACAGATTCAAATTCTGTGATTCAAAAGGATTTTTTAAATAAAATTATTCAAGTTAGTTAATGAATCAATTTTCTTGTGGTTTCTAAAGTTAAACAGTACATATTTAAGTTATGTGATACAAATCCAAATTGTAAATAAAATTACAGTATTTAAGTTAAATAATTAAGTTTCTTATTGTTTCTTGAGTAAAACAGCATAAATTCAAATTATTTATTAAAATTGAGTTTTAAAAATACAATTATTCGAGTTGAAAATTTTAAATTTTTATAGTTTCTCAAGTTAAACAATGCAAGTTCAAATTATGTGATTCAAATGGAATTTTTTAACAAAATGACTGAAGTCAATTAGTTAAATTTTCTACGAGTTTCTCAAGTTAAACAGTACATATTGAAACTGTGATTCAAATTCAAATTATGTGATTTAATTTAAATTATTTAATAAAATTATTCATGTTAAACATTTAGTTTTTTTCATAGTTTCTGGGAGTTAAACAATAGAAATGTAAATGATGTGACTCTAATTCATAACTGAAGCAATGGTTAAAATTCAGCGGCACATATTTCTGCATAAACCCCACAGACTGACAGGGTAAAGAGCACTTACCAGATGTCGGACTTGGAGTCGTAGCCCTGGTGGTTCAGCACCTCTGGACTCATGTAGAACGGAGTCCCAGTGAAGGTGGTCGCCAGGTCACATGACCCCATCAGCAGGCAGGAAACGCCAAAATCACCTGGAAACACGAGAAACGTCAACTGATGATTGATGACTTCAGCTGTCCTGAAGACAAACATCCCAATGATTGATGCAGCAATTTGACCTGCAGGCAAATATTCAATCATAAATGTTTACTGATTCACATCCAGTCAGAATTCATCCTCATGTTGTAACACATGAACTGGTGTCACAAATACAGTCACGTGAAAACACAAACACATCCTGAGGAAACTGTTTTTAACACAGGTAGCAATAATACAGAGAACCCCACATTATTCATCCTCATGCCAAAATCTGACTTAAAGTGAATTTTATTTGACCAATAGGTTTATCTTGGCTGGAAATGACAATAAAAACTGACATTGTCTGTCTCTTTGTGATTGTTTTTGTCTCTTTGGTTGTTTTGTGTCTCTTTGTAGTTGTTTGGTGTCTCTTTGTGTCTTTTTGTCATTGTTTTGTTTCTCTTTGTGGTTGTTTTGTGACTTTTTGTGTCTTGTTGCCGTTTTGTGCCTCTTTGTTCTTGTTTTGTATCTCTGTAGCTGTTTTGTGTCTCTTTGTAGTTGTTGTGTCTCCTTGTCGTCGCTTTGTGTGTCTTTATAGTTGTTCTGTGTTTCTTTGTGTCTTTTTGTTGTTGTTTTATATCTCTTTGTAGTTGTGTCTCCTTGTGGTTGTTTTGTGTCTTTGTAGTTGTTCTGTGTTTCTTTGCATCTCTTCTTGGTCGTTGTGTATCTCATTGTAATCGTTTTGTATCTGTGTGTGATTTTGTGTCTCTTTGTGACTGCTTTATCTCTCTTTGTGTCTCTGAGGTTATTTTTCAGTCTCTTAGTTGTTGATTTGCATCTCTTTGTGACAGTTTTGTGCCTTTTTGTGTCTGTTGCTGGCCATTTTTCCATTGTTTCTCTAACTTTTTGGAGGTGTTCTGTACAAATCAGCTGACATTATCAACAACGCTTCTTGCCCTTCTCCTTCAGCTGTAGATAGTTTTGCAAACGGTGACTCTGTTCAACAACCATCCGTTTCTGTTCCTGAGCCTCCTCTGTGAATCCATTTGTGTGTTGTGGATCTTCAGCTTTCAGACAGATGACCACGTGGCATCAGTAAATCACCTTTATCTGTAGTTGCTGCATGCCAGGGTCAAATGTTTGTGTGAATATGTGACAACCAGCCATGAAATGAACTTTTTCACTACACTGTGTTCAGTCCTATTTTGTGACAAAGCTGGGGTGTTTGTCCCTCTAATCTGCAGCATCTCTTCCCTCTGTGGAGTCGGTCTTCGGTCTGTGTGTGCAGCTGGCGATCAGCAAACTAAAAACTGCCATCAGTGAGTTTTGGCTGAAGTCCAAAAAGTGCAGACGGCAGCAGCAGCAACAATCTGCTGAGTTTACACTCCAAACAGAACCGGCTCAGAGTAAATCCTCCTGTGTTAATGTGGACTCATTATTAACCGGAGGCACGCTGCTATTTATGGTTCAGGAGGTTTTGTTGTTGTTAGTCAGAGGAAAGAGCGCTCTTTGGCAGCATGAGAGAATTTGTAACACAGAGGCAAACACAGAAAAAGCGCCACAAGCTTTTACAGCACTAGAGGAGGAAACTCACCGATTTTAACGAGGTTTCGTTTCAGGAAGACGTTTTTGGCCTTCAGATCTCGATGGAGGATTCGCCTGGATTAAAAATACATCTGTATGAGTTTGAAAGACGTTAGCCTTCCACAGTAAAGCGATGAAGTCACACATGAAGCCAATTTTTGACAAAATGTGCAAGACGAAAAGCCAACAAACTTCAGCATATAGGGAGGGAGTGCATGTTGCCATGGTGACCGCATCCTCACCTGTCATGCATGTAGTGAAGGCCGAGGAGCAGCTGGATGAGCCAATCAATGACCTGGTTCTCGGGGAGACTCCGCCCAGCTCGCTTCACCTCCTGCAGCTTACAGTCCAGATCCCGATCCTGAGAGACAAACAGGAAATTTAAGTCTTAACCCTGAAGGTGCTCAGGAATGACATTAACCGTTTCATTGAAGCTTCCTGCAGCAGCTGCTTTGGAAACACTTTCACTGAGCTTAATCATCTCTATTTAATTTTCTCACCACAAAAACCATGCTTAAACTCAACAAATTTTGCATTTCTCTCCATCCCTATAAAAATGTTACTAATTCAATACAATTTTCTGTATTTGGTTTTCCGCACTTCTTGTCCATAAGTTTACTAAATTTCTGGCTGATGTGTAACAATACTGAGATCAGGTAGTACAATAAACACAAACTATCACCTGCTACTGAGAGACAATTGGTCAGGATGGTCAAGAGTCAACCAAGAATCACCAAAAAGCAGGTCTGTAATGAATTAGAAGCTGCTGGAACACAGCTGTCAGTGTCCACAGTCAAGTGTACTTCATATCACCATGAACAGAGAGGCTGCCATACAAGAAGGAAGTCCTTCTTCTAGAAGCAGCATCTTAAAGTTCTTCTGAAGTTTGCTGCTGATCACGTGGACAAAGACAAGGCCTTTTGGAGGAAAGTTCTGTGGACAGATGAAAGAAAAATGGAGCTATGTGACCACAATGACCAGAAATATGTTTGGAGGAGAGAAGGTGAGGCATTTAACTCCAAGAACATCAAACACGATGGTGGCAGTATTATGCTCGAGGGCTGTTTTGCTGCCAGTGGAACTGGTGCTTTGCACAAAGTAAATTAAACACTGAATGAGGAGGATTACCTCCACATGTTCAGGAAAACCTAAAATCATCAGTCCGAAGGTTGGGTCTAGGACACAGTTTGGTGTTCCAACAAAACAATGACTCAAAACACACATAAAAAGTGGTAAAGAAATGAAGCAAGAATTAGTCAGGTACCCTCAAAGTCCCAAACTTAAACTTGTACTGCACTACTTCCGACAAGAGGAGGTCAAAGATACAACCAGAAGCTCATGGATTGAACTTTCAAAAATACAAATCCTGACGTTATAAAATTCAAATCACATCATTCCAAACTGTAAACCATAACAGTGTTAACTGGTGTTCCAACACCACACTGACCCAAAACATACATCAAAAGGCCTGCAGACCTTTTCAAAAGTGGTAAAGAAATGGTTATATCAGGCGAGAACTAAGGTTTTAGATTCCCCAAAGATCTGACTTAAACTCCATCAAGACTGAGATGCAGAAACAAGATTGTCTCAGAAAGGCAACAAATTTAGTTTAGCTGTACCGATTCAGTCAAGAGGAGGTCAAAGATACAACCAGAAGCTTGCGGACAGCTACCAAAAGCTCCTAGCTGAGGTGAAAATGGCCAAAGGACATTGAACCAAATATTCACATTGCTGTATTTACATTTTTGACCCAAAAGATTTTGTCCAATTTACAAAAGACCTAGAATGAATCTATGAAAGAACCAAAATGCATATATTTCACATTGCACATTCTGAAATTGAAATCCAAACATTTCAAAATTCAAGTCACAGTGATCTGTAATTCAAATCTTTGCATTGGGAATTGGAATTGTCAAATTCTGTATTTCTAGAAGACCTATAATAAATCAATGAAAGAACCAAAATGCATGATTGTTTTGTGTAACAGAGACACATGTTTCAGTGATTCCATCATTGAAAATTCTGACTTAAAGGGCCATTAGATGCTGAAGACAAGTGCATGGAAACCCCAGTTCAGCACTTTGTCCAACTTAAGGTTTTGCATAAATGAAGCTGATAGTTAATTCTGAAATATCAATGTGCATATCAGACACATGTATTCTGTTTGATATGTGCATTGATCTGGATATAATCAAGTTTGCTCTCTTTACTTCTTTTTTGCCTTTTCAACCCTCAGAAACAATGTTTTTCTGTCACTGACATTATTCTCACTAGAACACATTTCTGGGTCGTGTTCACACAAATCAAATTCAACAGAAGTGTGCTGAGTACGAGCTAAAGATGCTATAAGCTTGATTACAAACGGCGCGCATAAACTCCAGGCTTCCGTACATTACACTACATTCGGTGCTTTCATTAAGCGCTGCTGCCTCTTCTCCAGTTCTACAAATCTTTTATTTTTCACTCTGTCAACCTCTGGTCTGCTTTTCTCTTTAATTTCACCCACACATCTCCAACTAGCTCGGTTGGGTTTTCCAGTTGGTGAAACAACAGGCGACGACGTGACTCTCTGTGCAAATCTGAGAAGAGCTGACCGATTCAGGGATGTGGAACAAAGCTAATGAGATATTCTTCTTGGAAAATCCTTCAAAAGCCGCTTTACACATGAAAGTCGGTTTAAATATTATTAACATTAAAGCACGCTCATGCTCCTTTCTGCATTTCCCTGTGAACACTCGGAGAACTGACTTTTTTTTGTTCAGTCTATTAGGCTGCAGCGAAACCCCAGAGTCCTCCACAGCTCTGCAGGGGATTGTGGGTAATGGTCTGCCAAGAAACAATAGCTGTGAGGGTCTCGGAGTGCACAGGCTATTTGATTGGAGAGCCTCCGACTTCATATTTCAGTGTTTGGAATCAGAATAAATCCCCACAATACACATAATACAGTTTTCTGGAGCTGCTGCGTTTATGTGCTTATACTTGCGTACCTGTAGGAAAATAAAAAACAAACAAACAAAAAAAAACAGCCAGTTAGCAGCAGAGAAATGAGTGCAGCTCTGAATTGTTCTGCAGAGGAGAGCGGGTAATTAAAGCTTCAGGCAACGCTTGAGCTTCAGAGTCTCGGTGAGGAAGCGGGAGGCAGAGCGGTGCTGCAGGGGGGAGGAAGGGGGATAACGATGAGGGAGGACCACCGCCGTGTGACGTGGACGAAGAGCCGAGGAGGACATGCCGAGTGGGAGGCGGAGAAAAACCCGAGTGGAGGCAGAGTGAGGTTCATTAGCGGAGTGTGAAGATAGTACCTGCCGTAACCGAGACAGCAGCGATGAAAACACAAAGACGGAGAAGCTGTACTTCCACGTTACGGCTTCATTTTCTCCTCCAGCTCACATGCAGCAAATTGGAAAAAAAATGAAAATCTAACAGCGACGGTGCCAGAAAACAGACATAAAACCTGGTGGAATGTTGTAAGTATAAAATTGTAAAGAAACTGAAAACAATAGTAAATATTTGCAGAATATTGAAATTTTTAGGCGATTTTAATATAGTTGAACGGTGTAATTTTATGGCCAAACATTGCAAATAAACAGTTTTACTCACAGTTTTTACAATCAACATGTAAATGAATACCTTTTTATGTGATTTTATGACATCATATCTTGAAATAAGAAAATGTGTCAAATAACACTAAATAGCTAAACTGTTATAAAAACTTTTTTTTTTTACAGTGCAGTTCTAAAGCAACTGTGCACAGGTTTGCTTGAGTCATCTGCAGCTCATCGTATCAATTACATTTCTGTTTTTTGAAATTACTGTAAAAATGCAGTCAAATTCTAAGGATAGATAGATAGATAGATAGATAGATAGATAGATAGATAGATAGATAGATAGATAGATAGATAGATAGATAGATAGATAGATAGATAGATAGATAGATAGATAGATAGATAGATAGATAGATAGATAGATAGATAGATAGATAGATAGATAGATGGAGGTACGGACAGAGACAGACAGACAGACAGACAACAAAGACACAAAATCAGAGACAAAACTGCTTGCAGAAGCTGTCAAAATGTAAATAGTTAAATATCTACAGCATGTGGAGCCTCCATTCGTTCCAGTGTTTGTAACACCTGTGGATATTTTGGAAAATGTTGAACATATTGTTTCTAGATTTTTCACATTTCTTGTAACATAAATAACTATTAAATAGTTTTATTGTGGGTGGGTGCAGGACTTCAAATTGCAGTAAAGAATGAGCATATATGGCGAAAAAATTAAGCAAAATAACAAAACAAACCGCTCAGAGTTCAGGGAGTTATTAGCTTCTAAACAGTTCAGTGTTTTAAGACTCCTGTGAGCTGCTGCTGTTGTGAACATTGTGTGGAGTTAATGAAAGGTAATAACCAGCTTTAATCTCTGTTTAGAGCCACATTGATCATGTTGTCTTTATTGGATATTGGAGCTGCTCTTCTTCCTCGCTCTTCTCCTGGTTTTTCCTAATTTTACATTGCATTGTCTTTCTTTGTGTGTTTGTTTGTTGGATGAAAAAAATCAATAAATAATTGATCACGATGAAGTGGTGAGCTGAGAGTTCGACGCACAGCAATTAGACAAAACACATGAAAACTAATAAAATGTTATCGACGACTCCAAGTGAGAAAATAACCGAAAAGAGAAACACTGGGGCAGCACAGAGTACAATGGAAATCGGGTTTAAAGCAACAGGGGAAACAAAAAAGGTCTTCATTCTGGATCTGTAGAGGTGGTTGGTTTGATAGATGTTGTTTGGTTTGGTTCGGGATCAGGAACCCTCAGGTCTCACTGTGGTACTAAAAAGACTAAAAGAGGGTGCCCGTATAGCTCAACGCATTGAGCGGGTGACCCATGTACAGGGGCTGGTCCCCGATACAGCTGGCCCAGGTTCGATTCCCGCTCGCAGCCCTTTGCTGCATGTCTTCCCCCAACTCCTCTCCCCTGTCTCTCTCTCACTGTGCCTATCTAATAAAAAAATAACTTTAAAAAAAAAAAAGACTAAAAGAACAGAACCTGATGCCCCTCCTGACATTTTTAAAATTTCAAATGGTCCTATTTGTGTGAGCGTGTGATGATCATGGGGCTAATTTGGAAAGCTAGCTTATTTTTGGCAGCTGGTGAGTTAACTATGTGGTTGAAAATAGAACTTCTTTTTCCTTACTGGCTCAGTCAGTCTTTTCCACTTCACTGTTGCCAAAGACGGATTATTTGAAAAGAGTAAATGTGGAGAGACAGAGGTCCAACTTGGACACACCTGATGATAAAAAATGCAGATACAGACAGAGTTAAACAGAAAAAATAGCTCAATCCACTCAATCACGATGGTGAAGGCAATGCTGGAGCTGAAAAGTGAAACTGAAATTAATCACAATTTTTGTCTCCTACAATCAAGTGAACATTATGTACATTTTATCACTGCATTTTTAAGCTCTCTTATTCTGTTTTTATAATCTTTGGCTTCTATTTCTATCTTTTTGCAATTTAAATTTACTCATTCTCTTATTTTAGCTCTTTTTATTTAATTTGATCTCATCTAGTGTTTTCTCATTGCATGTGTAATTTAGGACAGCGTTTCCTCAGTTCCATAATCCCTGTGTTTTAGAGTTCTTTATTTCTAACATGACTTTGGGCATGGGGTAGGGGTGAAGGGTTGTTATATAAATGTTATATAAGTTGAAGCAAAACTGTCCCAAAGAGACACAAAATGACTGAAACCAGACAAAAAACAAAAATGAGACAAAAAATTTGACTAATGAGACACAAAACGACAGGAGGGAAACATAGACAAAAGAAAACGACCATAATGAGACAAAACTGTCCCACGAAATGACATAAACAAGACAAATCATCAAATTTTTGGTAAAAATGTACATAGTTGAATAGCTATAGTGTCTGGAGACAAAACGACTACAGACAGGCAAAACTGCCCCAAAGACACATAAAACAACAAAAATGAGACACAAAATAATAATAAATACAAGGACAAACTGACCACAAAGACGAAAAATTGTCCCAAAGATACAAAATATGCCAAAAAGGAGACACAAAACAATAAAAATAGGACCGTGAGCTACCAAATACAGACTTAAAATGCCTAAAAAAGACAAACTGTCCAAAAGAGACATGAAATGACCAAAACAAGACACAAAATGAGAAAAACAAGAGACGAAATAACAAAACTGTCAAAAAAGACAAAACTGTCTCTAGAGGCTACAAAAATGCAAATAGTTTAATATCTATAACATATCAGAGAAAGAGTGGTGACAAATTCAATGCTTTTTTTTGAATAAAATATTTTACCAATTTCAATTCTCAAATAGCTGATGATCTTTACATCAACACCAAACCAGGTTTGCAAAGTCAACAATTCATCCGGATGCCAGTTGGATTAGTGGTTGTGGTGATGCTGCCTCGAAGGAATGGAAACGTCGGCGCACCAGTGCTGCTACTGAATAAGTTATTCTGGAGCCATGAGTGGGCGTTACCTGGCAGTACTCTGTGATGATGCAGAAGGCGTCTCGCTCCAGGAAGCTGTGGTGGAAGCTGAGGATGGCCGGATGGTGCAGCTGAGACAGCAGCTGGGCCTCCTGAGTGGCTCGGACAGTCTCGTCGGGTCGGAGGTCGCCCAGAGGAATCTGCTTCAGCACCTTCCTGCAGGGAAGACGGAGGTCAGAGGTCAAAGAGAATCAAAAGAATCAAAGGAGAACTCAGAAGAGTCAGAAAACGACCACAAAGAGACATCAAACCAACACAAAAGAGGTGCAAAACAACCACAGACACAAAACGACCACAAGGGGATAAAAACGTACGAAGAGACACAAATTGACCACTTCTACCTGCTGTGGCTAAACAAAGGTTATTTGCATAGCGACAATATAGAAAAAGCTGTGGTATAATTTAATATAACTGATGTTTGTTGCTCATTTTTGTCAGTATGTTGTTTGTTTCCTTTTATGATCCTAATTAGAACTCATTTTACATGAATCAGTGACTGTCACATCCAGACTGACGGTTAACGTTAGCATGAAGCTAACAGAGGCGTAATAAAGTGTGGGTATGAAAGGTCTGTCCTGAGGGAGGTAATCAGCTGCTGCTCGACTCTTCAGCTCTCGTTACAGCGGTGAGCAGGTCAGCAGGTGAAATGGAGGATCTGCTTTATTAGCTCGCCGCCTCTTTCACCACCTGGCTTCACCTTGCTCCGAGCATCAGAGTCAAACTGCTGGAAATAAAACCCGTTTACTGGGTTCAATATATCACAGCAGTGGCTTCACACACATCCTGTGCATATTCTAACTGTGCGTTCAAGGATTATCAGCCTGAAGCTATCAGATATAGTAGTTTAAAAACCTGCAGTTGGTTTAATTTAGAATTCAGAGTTAAATAAGATGAGAAATTGACTGCCTGTTTTTTACTAAATTGTAACCTTTATTTAGCAAAATATAGTTTCATGTTTCCAGGATGGAGACAGTTAAATCATGTAGTTTTTGCATGATATTGAACTAATTACCATTCATTAGATTAATTTATGTTGAGATAAACATTTAAATGAACATTAAAAAAATCATGGAGTGTATTTCCACAAAATTAAATAGCTTTCTTCAGCATTAAGCAATTCTGCAATATTTTTTCAATTTACTTTCTAGTATAGGGTCTGATTTAATTTAATCAAGTTGGACCAACTAGTTTTACAGTAATAATTTTAAATTACACCAATAAACAAAGTTGATCTAACACAACTAAATTAAGAGCATCCAACAGAACTGTATAATGCTGAGTTTTGACTGAAACTTGGGCATGATTCTTTAAAGTTATTTTTGTGTAAGCATGTTCACAAAACTACAGAACAACCGTCCCACAGAGATATTCGACCACAATGAGGCAGGGAACAAAAAATGACAGAAGGGGGATGACACACAAGGAACACAAAAAGACAAAACTGTCCCAAAGAGATAGGAAACGATATAAAACAGACAGAAAACAAAAATAAAACAAGACATAAAATGAGAAAAACGAGACAGACAGACAAACCAACGCCGATCATCACATAACTCTGCCACGTTCCTTGGCGGAGTAACAACACAAATCAGCATAAACAAGACATGAAACAACCACAGTGTAAAAATTACTATTAAAAGAGGCTTTTTTTCACATTTTTGTACAATAAACAATCAAATAAATGTTTCTTTTTTGAGATCTCTGTAATTATAATTGTGTTATACTGGATAGAAGACATTCTTTAGCTGTTTCTATAGAAGTGCATATTCCAATAAAAAATGAGCAAACAGTGAGTAAAAATAAAAAGATTAAAAGGTTTAACAGCTAAACACGTTTAGTTCAGGTTAGCAAACAGTTCAGTTAATTGTGGTTGTTAGCCAGAAGTGATGAAATGATTAAAGATGTAGATTTTTGATGAGGTTATTATTGTTTGTGTCAGTTTAAAAGTCTGTAATCCGTTGTGGCTGAAAGGTAATTTGCATGTAACAGACTATAAAAGGCTTCACTTAATATAACTGATGTTTTCTGTCTGCTTTTTTGTTCGTTTTTGTCATATATTGTTTCCTTTTGTGATCTTCATTAATGCAGGCATCAGGCTTAATTTACATTCCGTGTCACAGTTTTTACCTCTTGTCTATTTAATCTTCCCTGAAAAAAATAATTACAAATCAAAAAGGACTAAAATGAAACGCAACAAGACGGGATTGTTTTTGAAATGTCATCTTAGGCGAGCTAAAGCGTTTTAGTTCAGGCTGCCGTGGCTCTTTGTCTTCACTAAATCCTGTCTGTCACAGCTGCAGACCCGTTTGTGCTGCATCTCTTCATGTTGGGATGCTGCGGATGAGACTCAGGCCGTGGATGTTCCATGAGTGTCGGTCCTCGTCGACCTCGTTAACACACTCACACACCCACGTAACATCAACAGATGTTGAATCATGGAGCTTTGATTCATAAAGTCGGTAAAAAAAACACCAAACGGATCAGATCAAAGATATCTGAGCTCTGATACCACAAGACTGGAAGCAGCAGAGGAGGTTGTAGGCGATTTGTGCTTCTTTGTGGTTGTTTTGTGTCTCGTTGTGGTTGTTTTCGAACTCTTCCATTGACAATTTGTGCCTCTGTGATAATGTCTTTGCGTCTCTGTGGTGATTTTGTTCCTTTTTGTAGTTGTTTTGTGCATCTTTATTGTCATTGTGTGTCTCTTTGTGAGGGTTTGTGTCCCGTTGTGGCTATTTTCAGATTTTTTTTGTCGTCATTTTGTCTCTGTGATAATTTTGTCTCTGTCTGTGGTACTTTTGTGTGTCTTTGTGGTCCGTTTTTGTCCTTTGTTGTCATTTTGTATCTGTTTGTAGCCGGGTTGTGTCCCTGTGCTTGTTTTGCGCATGTTTGTGGTCGTTTTGTGTCTCTTTGTGGTTGCTTTGCTGTTGTTTTTTCCTTTTTGTGTTTATTTTTGTCTCATGTTTGTTTTGTGTAAGTGAGTGGTTGTTTTGTGTCTTGTTGTGATCATTTTGTCTCTGTAGCTGGATTGTGTCCCCGTGCAGTGGTTTTCTTCATTTTGTGGGTCTCTGTGATCATTTTGTGTCTGTTTGTGGTCCTTTTGTGTCTCGTTGTGGTTGATCTGTATCTCTTTGTGGCTGGACTGTGTCTCTGTGGCCGTTTCCTGACTGGTTTTGTGTCACTTTGTGGGGGTTTTGTGTCTCTGTGAGGGTTTATGTCTTCTTGTGTATTTTTTTTTCTCTCTCTTCGAAGTCATTTTGTGTCTCTTTGTGGTCATTTTGTCTTACTTTGTAGCAGGATTGCGTCCTTTTGCGGTTGTTTTCTGACAGTGATCATTTTGTGAGCATTTTGTGTTTCGTGTTGGGTCTATATTTCTTTGTGGCTGGAATGTGTCTTTTTGGTTTTGTGTCATTTTGTGAGAGTTTCTGTCTCTTTGTGGTTGTTTTCGTAGTTATTTTGTGTCTGTATGGTCATTTTGTCTCTCTCTGTGGTCGTTTTGTCTATGTTGGTGGTTGTTTTGCATCTCATTGTCTTGGTTCAGTGTCTTTTTCATCATCTTTTGACTCTTCTGAGTCATATTGTGCTTCTGTTACTATTTTGTGCGTCCCAGTGGGGGTTTTGTTTCCCTTAGTAGCGGGTTTGTGTATCTTTATGACCAATTTGCGTCTTTTTTTCGATCATTTTGTTTCTATTTGTAGTCATTTCATGTCTCTTTGTGGTAATCGTGTGTGTCTTTGTGGTCATTTTATGTTGTTTGTGATCATTTTGAATATTTTTTTAGTTGGTTTGTATCTTTTTGTTGTGATTTTATGACAACAAATGTCACAGAGGCTGTTGCTCAGGGGCCTAATCAGTGATCCTTCCATGCTGTGAGGAAATAAACAGTTTTTTCTTCATTAAAGATTTCAGCACTCAGTGTCATTATTTCCCAGAAAAAAAGCCATTAATCAATTAGTCACCTAAGAGCAAACAGAAGTCCAACATTCTCTGGTGTGAGCTTCTCAGATGTGATCATTTCCAAAATTTCTCTCACAATAAAACATCTGAGGTTTTCCTTCAGTAAATGACTGACACACAGAAAACACCACAGTAATGACACAAAACTCAAACAGTTCAGTTCCCCAAACTAAAATGATACAGATTTTGTTGCAGTTAATGCAGTGAATCCTCTTCTATAGCTGTCATTTCCCCATCAGTCCCACTAGGACTAGTTTTGACGTTTTGAGGGACACACAAAAAGAGAGAAAGTGTTGGATCATGAACCTGCCATCAGCTCAGTGTATCACTACCTGCTGTGATTCTCTGTCGGAGCCAAACGGCTGCTGGGAAATTAAATGTACAGCCTGGCTTCATAACGTGCAGGCATTTCATTCAGTTCATTCAGCCTCACAGTGATGTGCACTGAGAGGCTTTTCTTCAGCGAGCCGGCAGCGCCGACTCTCCGTTGCTATGCAACTACAGTGAGAGGCTGTTTGAAGTGAGACACTCTGATTAGTGCCGAGATGTTTCAGAGTTTCTTTCTGCCGGCTGAGAGCAGAAAAATACGAGCGCCAAACTGCAAACCAGGACCAGAGTCTGAAGGATTTTAACAGACAACCTCAGAAAGACTGACAGTGAGATACAAACACTGCTGAGGGGTAATGTAGAAGTACAAACGGGGAATTGTATTACTTTACGTGCCACAGCTACTTATTTTACTCAGCTTCAATCTGACGACTTAACATACTTCACAAATGACAATTTTAACAAAGCATATGACAAAGACACAAAACCTCTGCAAACGAACACATAACAAGCACAAAGAGACTAAATTAAACACAAAACACAAAACAATGGCAAAGAAACACAAAATGAACAGAAAAAGACACAAACAACACAAAGACAGAAAACAAACGAGACAAAAACAAACACAAAAAGACAAAACAACCACACAGAAACAAAACAACCACAAATAGGCAAAAAAACAACCACAAAGAAATGCAAAACAACCACAGAGCCTGTTTGGAAAACAACTGCAAATAGACATAAAACAACTACAAAGAGATGCGCAACACTGGCAAACAGACAAAAATTAACCACAGAGACACAAAACCACACACACAAAACAAACATGAGATAAAAATAAACACAAAAAGACAAAACAGCAAAACAACTACAAATAGACACAAAACAACCACAAACAGACATAAAACAAGCATAAACCGACACAAACCACAAATAGACACAAAACAACCACAAATAGACACAAAACAACCACAAATAGACACAAAAGAACCATAAATAGACACAAAAGAACCACAAGTAGACATAAAACAACCACAAATAGACACAAAACCACAGAGACACAAAGCAACAGTAAAACGACACAAAACAACCACAAAGACACACAAAACGACCACACACAGACACAAAACGGCCACAAAGAGACGCTCCTGGTGTCAGTTTGGGCCCACCTGCTGTCTTAATATACGTCTACATGGGAGATAGTTAACTTTGTGTGCAGCTGTGTGTTGGTCTCCCACCTGTCGCTCAGGTGAACATCTGCACAGTGAATGAAACCCATCACATAAATACAGCCGCACTGACAGCAGGAAACCGCCGTCATCACGCTGCGACAGCTTTAGCGTCCCAGTTAGCGGCTAACGGAGGAGATAATGGAGGCGGACATGTTTGCTTGCTACCTCTCTGGGCGTTAATGGCGGCTCAGCGGGAGATGCCACAGCTCCGTGTTGCCTCGTAGCAGGCGTCCAACACTCGCTGTGATGGGAGGACGGCTGGTGGCGCCTACAGCTGCTGCTTCGAGCTCCGCCAAATGCTAAGTGAATGGATCTGCACAACATGGCGTCTGAAGCGTCAGCGGGGTGCAGGTGGGCGAAGAGGGAAGTCTGAGAGCTGCAATCGATCATGCGGTTCGTGACAAGTTCACATTATCAGAGTTCCTGTAAACACTGGGAAACACAGCGACAAGAAGGGATCAATTTCACTCTGAACTCCGAGCAGTTTATGGGCGTTTCTTGCTTCTATTTTTTCTCACCAGGGGGTCATACGTCACTGCAATATAAAGTCCTGCACCTCTATGGAAACAGCACAACCATGAAGAGAAGTAGAGAAAACTCAGAATTGTCTTATGTGGCCTATGACACAGAATGATACAGATCGGTGAAAAGAATTTCTTTGGTTATTTATGTCATAAAAATGAAAAAAAAAACTAGATCAACATGTCCTACATTTTTCCAAGAGTCCCCAGATGTTACCAACACTATAACAAATGAAGGCTTCACATGCTAGATATTTTACTAATTACATTTTTACAACCTCTACAAACGCTGAGAGACAGTTTTGTCTGCTTTCGTTGATTTGATGTCTCATTTCTATCATTCTGTGTTTCGTTTCGGTCATTTTATTCTCTTTCGGACAGTTTTGTGGTATTGTGGTCTCCCTCTGTCTGTTTTTGGTAATTTTCTGCCCCATTATTTATCATTCTGTGTCTATATGTTACGCAGTTTGAACCAACTGTCTTTAAACATGAACTTATATTCCAATATGTTCGCTGAATAACACAAAAAAAACCCACAAAAATAATTGAGCCACACCATCATCAAACTATTAACCTGCTGCACATCGAAACATCTTCAAACTCCCACTTCATGAACTGATAGCAAGATACTTAGGAAAAGTCGCAGGTAATTCATGCAATGAAGTCGGGAAAATAACAGATCATGACAAGAGCTCCAGAAAACTTGATGGAAATCTGACATTTTGCTTTCATCGATAACTTTTCCATCTCAGCTGAGAGAAGAAATGATTATTTGGATGATTAATATGTTTTTCCTCAGCCTGACCTTTCTCTCTTCACGTCACAGGAAACACGAAGCACTGATTACTGGATATCTGCTGTCCAGGCTGAGCACAGGATGCTGCTGCGTCAGTCTTATTGTGAAAGTGTTTTTGTGTTGGGATGATGGCTAATAGGCATCTGAGTGAATAAAAGAGAGAGATGTCTGTACTCGGATTATAGAGGCACTTATAAGGAGCTGAATGTGACTAAACCCTCTATGCACATCAAGCTAGTAAAAGAGAATTTCGTCTGATTAACTTCAGTTAGCATTGAAGATAGAATTTTCCCTTTCAGAGCAGACAGTCAAAACCGCTTAACGTATGAATTTATAATGTTGCTGTTCAGGTTTATATAAATGTAAATTAAAAATAAGCATTAAACAGGTGGAATATTACATATACACAAAAAACAACCACAAGGAGACAAAGACAACCACAAAAAACACAAAATGACAACAAAGACCCAAAAATACCATAGAAAGACTTAAACTGACTATAAAAGGACACAAATTGACTGCAAAGAGTCACAAAATAAGCACAGACTCAAACTGACCCCAGAAAGACATAAATTACCAGAAAAAAGACACAAAATGACCACAAAAAGGCACAAAACCACCAGAGACCCAAATCAACCACAAAGTGACACAAAACAGCCACAAGGATACTAAAAAGAAACACGATACGACTACAAAAAGATGTTAAATGAATACAAAAAGGCACAAGATGTCTGCAAACAGACACAAAACAACCACAAAGACACAAAACATCTATGAAGAGACACAAAACAAACACAAAGAGACGCAAAACATCTATGAAGAGACACAAAACAAACACAAAGAGACGCAAAACATCTATGAAGAGACACAAAACAACAACAAAGAGACAAAAAACCCACAAGGAGACACAAAAAAACCCACAAAGTGATATGAAACAACCACAGAGACACAAAGCAAACTTCAACGAAAACAAAACAACCACAAAGAGACAAAAGGCATTAACGAAGAGACAGAAAACAACCACAGACACCGAATGACCACAAAAGGAAATAAAATGGCCACGAAGATATAAGCCCACAAAACACGAAACAACTGCAGACACAAAATGACCAGAAAAAAGACACAAAACCACCAGAAAGAGACCCAAATCAACCACAAAGTGACACAAAACAGCCACGAGGAGGCTAAAAAGACTACAAAGAGACACAATTCGACTACAAAAAGATGCTAAATGAATACAAAAAGACACAAGGTGTTGGCAAACAGACACAAAACATCTATGAAGAGACACAAAACAACCACAAAGTGATATGAAACAACCACAGAGGCACAAAGCAAACATAAATAAAAACAAAACAACCCACAAAGAGACAAAAGACATTAACGAAGAGACACCCACAGACACCAAACAACCACAAAAGGACACAAAATGGCCATGAAGATACAAGCCCACACAACATGAAACAACTGCAGACACGAAATGACCAGAAAAAAAGACACAAAATGATATTAAACCACCAGAAAGAGACCCAAAACAACCACAAAGTGACACAAAACAGCCACAAGGAGATGAAAAGAGATGCAAATTAATACAAATAGGAATGAATACAGGACATTAAACAACTAGAAAGACACATAAAATGGACACAAAAAGCCACAAAATGACCTGAAAAAGATGCAAACTGACTACCAAGAGGCACAAAAACGTCATCAAAAACACAGGCACATTGTTCTGCACTGTAAAATACAGTAAAAACAAAGAAAAACTCAACTGTTGACAGACAGTAGATACAGCACAGGCATGTAAAACTCTTCACTGTCTGAACATTAACTGTCACACTAACTGCTTCCTCGCCGCTGATTCTGACAGTTTTCCTGAATGAACTTGTGCTGTGAGCCTCAGCCGGCTTCTTTGTTCAGTCAGAAACTCCAGGAGTGATGGAGGTCGACTGGAACATTCATCAGCGAGGCCACACAGCTGCTCCGAAAACCTCTGAGGAGTCGCTTCACCCACACAGACTCACACGCATCACCTCAGGGAGAGACGGAACATTTTTATTGATTCAGTTCGTCCAGGAAAACACGGCCAGAAGTATGTGGACACGAATAGATACGAGAACCATTTTCTGCCTTCTTATATTCCGAACAACCGGTCAAATACTAAAGGAAATAACAGCTAACTATATATACATATGCAGTGAAAATAAACGCTGGCTGCGGCTGCACAGTGGAAATAGTAAATAACACAGATTTTCAAGGCCACGACATTGATGACATTCTTCTTCAGTGGTGCAAATTAAATACATTTCTGGTGAAAATGTGGTTCTGCGCAGCAAAAAAGTCAAGCAAATCCTATTAGGTTCAACAAATCAGCCAGACTCTTCATCGTGTGACTGAAAATATAAAGAGTTGACTTATTTGTTATTTAACAACTTAAACTAAGTTCTAAGTATCTGTATGGTAACATTCATTAGGGCAAAAATCTGCCTCATGTTGATAAATTTCAGGATTAAGACAACATAGAAGCTGCTCGAAATTTAGTAATATATAGACTCCTAATGAGTCCACATTAACATTTTATCAAAAGAGCAAATAACTGACACAATAGAAAGAGGAAAAATAGACACAAAACAATAGGAAGGGGACAAACATTTAAAAAAAACAAAAAAAAAACAAGACAGAATGACCACAAAGAGATACAAAACAATCCTAATGAGACCCATGTAGGTCGACAAACCTGTATATGACAATAAATAGAACCCTCAGAACACTAGTTTTAGTCCATTAACATTAAATCAACATAGAAGCTGCTCCCAACTTAGTAATCTATAGACTCCTATGAGCACCAATTGTTGTGGACCTACCAATGAGTCCACATTAACATTTTGTCAAAATGGCAAATAACTGACACAATAAAAAGAGAAAAATGAGAAAACAATAGAAAGGAGACAAAAAAATTTTAAAAAACAAGACAGAATCACCATAAAGAGATATAAAACGACGCCAACGAGAGCCATGTAGCACCACAAACCTGTAAATGATAAATAGAGCCCTATGAACACCAGCTTTTGTTCCTGCCAATGAGTCCACATTATCTTCTTGTCAAAATATCAAAAAAGTGGAATGTTGTCCTGCCAAACTTGCCACACATGAAATTCTAGCGATGTTCGAGAGCTCCAAAGTTGGTAAAATAACAACCAAAGACTGAATGTTTAGTAGAAACTATGGAGACATCCAAATATATACACTTACAGGAACTTTCTGGGGCAACTGCACCACCCTTGTTTGAAGGTTTAGGACTTGTTTCAGTTTTCAAGAACCAATATTTTAAAAATTGTCCTCTTCTGGAGTAATTCATCAATCATATGAAACTTGGACAAAATTCCAGAGAAAAATTTCAGTGTTTAACTGTAGCTTTACTCTATTTAAATCAGCTAAAAATCATCATTATTAATTACTATTATTTAACAAATATTAGTCATTATTTGAAAGGTTTAATTTAAAAATAGTAATTTAAAACTACACAGTCCTTACTGTATTTAAATAAATAAAACATTTTATTTCAGATATTTGTCCTTATTTAAAGAAAATATTAAGTCTATTAAGAATTAAAAAATGGTAAATGTGTTTTTACTTGATATTTTACAGAGTTTTGCTAAATATCTAGTAAAAGTTTTACATGTGTAAAAAACTAACCATTCTTTTACAAAGGTTGACCATAAAATTAATTCTTAAAATGTACGTACATTAGAACAAAATATTTGCTGGTATTTTTCACAGGTTTTGGGGATATTTTTCTGGCACCTTTGCAACCAAGTGCCGCCATTTAAAAAAAAACAAAAAAAAAAAAAAAAAAAACAAGTTCTTTGATTCATTTTTTACATTGCATGTACTTTGTCACAGGACTGTGCATGAAGCTTCACAGGCTGAAGTCTGAGACAACTAATTTGTTGCCTGACTAACTGAATACTCAGACAAAACAAACTAAGCCCGTACTGTCATTCAGTCTGATTAGAATGAAACAAACACTTTCTGGTGGCTGGAAATCACTCTGAGCTGCTGACTGTCTGTTGTTTGATTGATAAATTCTTCTCTCTGTGTTTCTCAGGAGGACAGTTTGTGTTTTCAGTGAAGGAGAACTCCAGAAAGCTTCATCTGCTGGTTTTTAGCGTCTCGCTGAGACAAACTGAGCCGTGAAAGTCGGGATAACAGTGAACAGGCGCTGCACTTCTGTCACCATGGAAACCGCATCCAGACGGAAGGCCTGGGGATGAAGCTCTTTTTGTCCTCTAAAACCTCCTTCTTTCTCATCTGTAACCCGCTGCAGCTCTTTTCTTCACACCTGACGAGCGACAGAAAGGAGACGCCATTCGACGTTCGTCTCAGAGACATCAGAGATTTATGAGGAAACGCTGACACATCGATCAGGGCGCCAGGTCTAAATTTATCAGGGGAGGAGAGACGGGGGGGAGGACGAGGGGTGAGAAGGCCTGTCAGATGGTGAAAGGGCAGAGATGATGACTCCAAACACCGACTCACCATCTGCTTTCTGACAACACAGAGGTCCTGCAGAAACAGAGTCAGAGAACGGCTTGTCCTGACGCAGTGCCCTTGAGCAACATACTGACGCTGTACATACTCAGCTGGTGGAAAAGTTTGTAGGAAAAGTTCAGGATGGAAACTTGGTTCCTTTTACCAAAGTGTTCTGTAATAATCAGGACACACAGAGGAGCTTGGAAATAGATAAGAAAAGGAGTGATAGAAGAAAATTAAAGTCAGTTTTTAACCTTAAGAGGCAGTTTTGAATTTTTTACAGTCTGTAATAAACATCTGAACCCCAAAACCCACGTTTAACGACATGTTTCATGACCACAATGACACCTTCTAGCAACCAGAAACTGCGACCACAGAAAGAATCGTCAACTTTACAACAGTCAGTGAACGTCTCACTTGTGGTTCCATGGTGACAAAACAGCCAAATCTACTGTAAGTTTAAAATCTTTGCATCTCTTTTACACCTTCTGCAAAAAAAACTAAACAAGCCTGATACTCTAAAAAAAACAATTAATTCTGAGCTGCACAGCACAACTGACTCACCAAGACTTACTCATATCAGAACAGTCATTTTTGCGCTTGACAACAATTCAGAAAGTATTCAGGTGAACTGCAGGCTTTAAATGTAAATGAATAAGCTGTTTTAGGGAAGTTATTCTGCATTAAACATAAAATGCCCCTGAGAAGTTGAGAAGTTTAACCCTCTGAACCACAAAAACTGCCAGCAGTTTTGAAAAAAATGTTAGCGTTTTTAAATCTAAAACTCCAAATCTTCAAAATTACACCATTTATCAACAAGCAACTATAAAAATAAAATGAGTTGTCAGATTTCCATCTTTCCAATGGTCCTTGAACATATCTGTGTAGTTTTATCAGAAAAAAATAACCAAATCTAAGATTAAAATCATGACACATTCATCTGAACCACTTCATTCTACATGTGCCATTTAAAATTCTCCAAAACTAAACTGTTAATTGTGATAAATTCATCACAGCAGCCCCTTTAGTGAGTGCAAACACATCCTGAATAATTCCTTACAGTGTTTCTTGACGCAGCTGCTCAAAATGAAAGGAAGAAGCACAGTTTAAAGAACATATATTACATTTTCTAAAAAGAACTATCAGCAGCAAGGTTGAATGTTTTATATGTCATCAAGAACTGTCACACGTTCAAGGGCTTTTCATTCTTTCTTTATCTGTAAAAAATCTAACAAAAGAAAAACTTATGAATCATCTCAGCCTCAAAACCTACAGCAACTTTGAAATGTTAATTATCTGTGAATAATAAAAAAGTCAAAAACAGAAGAAAAGATTAGATTTTCATCTTTCTGACGTCTGTTTCTTTCAAAATCTAAGCTTAAAATCGTGATATTTCACCAAAATCACTTTATTCTGTCACATTTAATAATTAACATGCTATAAAATATAACATTTAATATATATCAGTTCCTCTAACCTCCTCCAACATCAGATCCAGATGATTGAATTTCTAATTATTGACCCTTTAAAGTGGGAAAAAGGGTGCAATGTTTAAACAACAGTGGTATCATTACCACAGAAAGCTCCTTTAAGTGTATATAGAAAGATGTATCCATATTTCCTACTAAACATACAGTCTATAGCAAAATTCACAAAGTTATGGGGCCAGCAGAATGTCATGTGTGTCAAGACAAGGTTCCAGTTTGTTTTTCTTCTTGACATATTTTGACAAAATATTGATGTGGACTCATGGAGAACTGGTGGTCTATATGTTGTCATTACATGTGCAAAGATACAAGCTGCTTCCATGTTGTCTTTATGTTGAAATATAAGAACACGAGGCTGATTTTGCTTTAAAAACTGACCAATGCAGCTGCACAAGAGGGAAATGTGATGAAGAACAGCTGGAGTTTGGCTTCACACAGAACCCAGGCAGCTTTTTGATCTCTTAGCGAGCCACCTATTTTAAGGTTTTATCGATTAGAAGAAATCCACTACTATGTGACAGAGAATTCATTTGTTCTTCAAGAATCTCTCCTGAGTGTTCACCAAAACACCAAACCCTTCGTCCCACTCGCTCTCCATGAGCTTCATCCCTCTTTCTGAAAAACCACAAATGCCTGACAGCAGCTGGAAGCAGAAGACGGATTGTAGCTCCAGCTGGAGACTTCATTAAAGAGACTTCCAGGAGATAACAAGGAGGACGAAGAGGAGGATGAAGACGAGGGCGCACCTGAGATTGAGCCGCAGGACGAAGAGTCAAAGTGCAGGAAAATGAAAGAGACGCAGGAGCTGGAATATCATACAGCAGTGCTAAAAGTATGTAGACACACACATTATCACAGGTCCAGACTCTTCCCAGAGCTTAAAACACACTTCCGAACCTCCGTGGTAAGTTCATCAATGACAAAAAAAATATTCAGTTGCATTTTTTTATCACGATTAAAACCAGACTAAGAGACAATAAAAAGAACCAAGGCGATAGCAAAATATTTAGCTTTTTTGTCAGTGAATAAAAATGAAACTTTGCAGAATCTCACCTTCTTTTGTACATTCTTTACAGTTTTATTTGGGCTCCTACACTTGTTGTAGTTTTAATCTGGTATTTAGCAGATGGTTAAGCAAAGAAAATTGTTATCAATTGAGGATTATGTTTTATTTTTTAATAGCTTTGATAACAGTAACTGTATAAAATGTTTCTGATATGGTATTTACATGACCTGAAAGTTCCTTTGTCCTTCTATGAGTTTAGACAGCTAAAGGAAGCTTGTTTTCAAGACAGTGGTTACACTCTATGTTTTAGAGATGATTGTATCCAGCACATTGAAGTCTTGGAATGTGAACAGTCTGTATTAATGGAAGAAAAGAGAGACAATATTGCACTTACAAGGACATTGGTACCAGGATGTTTGTACAAAATGATGGATGTTTCCTGTTAATTGAAACCAAAATAATACAGATGTAACCTGGAGGACAGAGAGAGAGGACATTGTCAGCTTTGACACGACACGTCGGCCTCAAACAACTGTTTATCTTCGATGATGTGATGAAAATACTGCCCGTGCTGAATAGAGCGCTTTCGATGCTGAGGCCAAAGGCCCCAACGTCACTGCAGGAATCAAGGCCTTCAGTAAAAAAAAAAGACATGAACAGCAGCATTTCGAGACAGTTTAGCCGTCCTGAGTCCCTACAACTGGGACATGTTCGGCAGAGCAGGAAAAGAAGCACAGTTGAAACAGGTGGTGGAACTGAAGACTTGGCTACAAAGAGCCCAGGAAGGCATTGTCTCTCTGGAGACAAAGAACTCTCTGAACACACTGCAAATCAGAAGACAAAGATCCAGCAGCTCTCTGAACACACTGCTGTGAATCAGGAGACAGAAATCCAGCAGCTCCAAGCCTGCCTGGAGTCTGAGGAAAATGAGAACATGACTCAGAGGAAATAAATCAAATATTTAATTCTGGAGCTGGACAAAGCTAAGAAAACGACCAATTACTGTAACGATCTGTACCACTGAGAGTCATGCATACAGAGGACTGACAATGGAAGATGGACCTGGAGGAAGATGGAACTCAACAGCTGCAGTCTGAGCTGAGCCACAGAAAACTGCTGGTTAAAGAGGAAAAGCAACTGAGAAGAGAGCTCAACAAGCTTCGTACCAAGAGCTCCAACAGCGGTGCAAGATACAGCGCAGAAAACAAAAAAAGTGGCAACTGCAGAGAGAAATCATTTCCATGCATCAAAGTGTCCCTGAGCAGACTGAGCTCATTCAAAGTCTGCTGGCTGAGCAGCAACACTTAACAGCAGCATCAGACTCATGCAACTAGCTGTATCTGAGCTGGAGAAGTCCAGCAGGAGTTGGAGGAACTGAAACAGCAACTCCACCCACAGAGCTCTCTGAATACTGAGAAGGACATCAGTCAGCCCATCCACACTGAAGAGCCACAACTTCTCCTCCGTATTTCCCACCAAGAGCAGGTACAACATCTGAACCAGGAGCTGGACTGAGTGGAACCCTGAGGTCAACAGCAGAACGATCTGCTCCATAAACAGGCAATCCGGTATCTAAAGGAGAGAAAACGGAGGCTGCAAACAGCTGCAGAAAACAAATGTAATACTAGACTTGGGATTTGTGCCTTAGATATTATTTCATTAATTATTTAGTCAGATATTTTGTTATTTTATGTTTACTTCTTGCTCTGCTCTATGTCCCAAATGTTGGTTCCTACTTTCTATTTGCTATAACCCACTATAATAAATAAAATAAACTTCGTGAAACTGTCCTGCAGTTTTGGTGATTTTATTTGCACGGAAGATAGCAAAATATAACAAGAACATAAGACAATTGCAACCCGCCTGACCCATAGCACTGGAGGCAGGTGAGCCAAACAACTTTTTAGGGTTACACAAAGAAGCCGAATGAAGGAACTGCTGCTGGGCCAAGAAAAAGACACAAAGAACCAGCCGGAAGCTTTAAATGCTTCATAGGAGTCCATCCAGCAGAGCTACAGAGTTCAGAAGCAATCTGTTTAAGCAATCTCTTTATAACTAAAGCCAAGGAGAAGGGTAGTGACATTAAAAGGGCACTGTTCCCTCTTTCTCTTAAGGTCAGCACAATTTTAGCTTCTTATAATGAAATGAAAATGGTCGACTGCATTAACTGAAGCTTAAAACTTCAGCATGTGGAAAACAGCCCATGTAGATACAGTCAGTCGGTTTCATCTTGGGGAAAAAAGACTTTAAAACATCTTATTTTCACATTGTGTTGAACGCCTGTGTAACGTGTACGGTAGCCTGCATGTAAAACATTTAGGAAACAGCGTTAATTGTAAAGTTAAAGTGAGGAGTGTTGTCAGTTTATAGAAGCTATTATGTGACACGAACGAGTCAGTCATTTAAACAGCTCTTTTAAGTGAGCCGTTCGTATGTGCAAATCGCTCACGCTTTCTTCACGTCACCTGTGTCTCCCATGAGTCCGAACTGTCCAGGCTGCCTTAACATGAACGACTAATGACGTCTCTGAGTGTGAGCTGTCCACAGCACGCTCCATTCACGTGAACGCAGTTATACATGTGCAGCTGACTTACAGGAGCGTGAGCGCCACCCGAGACTGCATTGAGCTTTCTTTTAAAAAACTTTCCAATGGCAGCTTGGATAAAAGCGTGGTTGTGTGCAAACTGTGCATTTGTATTGCTAGCTATTGGAGTGAGCTGTAGCACAATAATTACATTTCAAAGTATGATCTTCAGACACTGATAAATCCGTCTTTTCCGTTTGGTTGTAAGCAGTTAAAACTCTAGCTGTTGATTCGAACTGTCACTGGTGCGCAATGAATTGTGGGATATGCTGGGCTGCTAAAGATCCACTGATTAAATTTAAGGATGCATTCGTCGGCTACATTTGAAGGAGTATTCATGTCTTAATGAAACCTTCTTCGCTTTCACATGTAGCCTTTGAATTGGGACACAACTTCTAACATTACATAGTCCATGGAGGCAGCCGTGTTTGATACTAAACTGAGAAGAAAGATTTGTTGCTATGGTGATTCCCGCCTTTTAGGTCAGTGGAAAGAGGAGACAAAGGGCAGAAACTAGGATTTACCTTCTTGAACAGTCACAGCTCAAAAACTATAAGCTGTATTGAAAAAAAATCTTAAATCGTGTCAAGCACAATCTTGTTTTGAACACATTGTCATGTACGTATTTGGCGGCAGGTTAGAGAAATTCAACGTTTCACATTTCCGTATGAAATTTTGGAGCTCAGATATAATGAGACTCAATTACAGTTTTGATTGTGCACTCTTCTCTACTCTCAGGCTACTTATGAAAAAACTTTTAGTCTGCTGGTAATGAGAGTTACTCCGGGTGAAAGAAGACAGAAATGTCAAAATTTCTATGTAGAAATTGTATAGGGAGAGGGATCAAGCTTAACTGCACCATTTTTTCATAAATCTTTTCAGGTCAAAACTTAGAGTGGGTGACATATCACACTCTAACTGACGGAAAGTTCAGGATTTTCATAAAATTCACAAAACTTAAACTGCGACTGCGTAAAAACCATGAAAGATATAAAAACACAGATTTAGAAGAAAAACATTAAAATCCTTGTGACCCATTTAAACTTTGAATGAAGTTTCTACTGTAATGTAAAACAGGGCTACATGAATCTAAAGGTGGCTTGATTTTGGCAACTGTCTGACTCCCAATTCATTCTAATAGGGATGTTTACACAGTTTTTACGAATTTCATAGAAACCGTACAAAGAACCGCTAAGAAAAGACAACACACCATTACCAATCAAGCTGCACATCTCATATATAACCTGTGTGGGTTTTCTTAAAGCTGTGGGACGAGTTAGGTGCCAAAAATCTTGTTGGAAGAATCTAGAATAACAATAAGCCCAGGCAACAGCAATAAGCTTGCCTCAACGCTTATACATTGGCACTTTTAATATATCTGTAAATCTGTTCTGCTAACTCTCAAGCTAACTCTGACGCAACAAAATGATTTTCGCAGTAGCTCTCTATGTTCTCTACATGCTGGGACATATAGCCTGGTTTCTCTCTGAATAAAGTGATGCGAAAGAGCTAAAAAAAAAAAAAACAACGCAGCATCCTGTCTGATGAATGACTGTTACAGAGTCCCACATATCTCTCCCACGTTCAGGCCTGGCTCACAAGTTTCTCTGATGAGTTTACAGCGTGAAAACAAATGAGAGAAGTTGGAGTTTTCATGAAGATGACTCGGATGCAGAAACAAGTGATGAGAATTCATCATTTCAGCTCGTGGGACACATCCATCCGCTGCTGATTTCAGAGTTTTGGGAGCCCAGAGAAATTTTGTGTTATTATTCTGAAATGTTTAAATAATCCACTTTCACCAACAGACAGCTCAGCATTGTCCAACGATGTAACAGAAAAATGTGCATAACGGATTCATAAAATCATGCATAAGGCTTCTATGTGGTAAGAACTCAGCAGCACAGTAGCAGACAGCAGTTTCTACCGTCAGAGTTTCATACTCTGTGGTTTACTGCTTCACAAGGAGGCTCTGATGTTTCAACATGATCTACGCTGTGTCTTCATCTGCCTGGATTGTTTCTCTGCAGCTATAAAGCGGTGAGTCAAAGTTCAGTCAGACGGCTCATTTCACAGCCTTACGATAACGTGCTTCGCCTCATTTTCACGGAGACGTGAACAGGTCTGACTGCAGCATCAAACACAAAGACTCTATTCATGATGTGAGTGTCCACAGCAGCGGAAGACACAGTAAACCCACACAACATTCATGTACAGCACTGAACAGGACACTGGCAGCGAGAACAAAACAACACAAACAGTACAAGAGAAGCAACAGAACCAGCCCCCAGTTTTCTGCACACGATTCTCAAATTTTGTATTGCACGTCAGCGTTTCCACAGACGATGGTTAGATGAGTTTAATTATGTGTAAATTTTAACCCTATGAACCAACCAGCAGGTTAGAATGACCTCTTATCTTAGAAAAAAAAGATCTATCTGACACCATTTAACCGCAAGAAACTGTCAAAACAGAAAAAGTCATTGGATTTGAAATACCTGACAGTTTTGGAGCTGATCACGTGTGACGAGAACCAAATCTCAGCTTAAATCGCTATATTCTACATGTCGCATTCTTAAAAATCTCCCAAAATAGTGAAAAATTCTAAGCTTTCAGCGGAACTGTAGGCAGTGTTTCCACAGAGCGGAGAAGAGAAGAGACGACAAGAGGAAAATAAAGGCAGCATGTCTCAAAAGCAGTGTACAGAGGAGCAAGTAGTTGAAAGATACATTCAGCATGGTGAAACATCTTTCTACAGTTGATGAGCAGAGCGGAAAATGTTGAGTTAGCAGTGAGTATAAATGTAAATAGTTAAATATCTATAGTATGTTGCAACATAACAACCCCAAAGAGTTAAAACTGTCACAAAGAGACATATAAAACAAACAAAATAAGACCTAAAACGGCAAGATCAAAATGCAAAACTACAGAAGGGAGCCAATGATGAGAAAAAATTGCTACTAAAAACAGAAAAATGTTTTGAAGAGACACAAAACAACAGGAAGTAGGCACAAAATGACAAAAACCTGGCATTAAACACAACACTAATGAGAAAAATGAGACACAAAACAACAGAAAGTAGTCTCGCAGAATATACAAACTCTGTAAAAATTTAAAGAGCTAAATATCTGTAGTATGCAAAGCCTCTATTCCAGTTTTAGAAAACTGGCGGTCACATGATGATTCCTATTTTAAAAATTTTGGTAAAATAACTAATTAATTCGCCTTTCCCTCTGTGATTTGTGTCATTCTAACTGTGTCTTACTGCAGAGAACAACAGGGTTAAAAAAGTCTGAATACGCAAATTGCTCCTAATGCATCTGTGAATATAAATTCAGCCCGTTTAAACTTCATATTTGAAGCTTTTTGTTCAGACAGTGAGTTAAATTGGCTCACTGAGATTTGGAACAACTGGTCCAATTTTCAGGTCCATTTTATGCTCCTTTAAATTTCTACTCTTCAGTATTTCAGACTGAAACTCTTCTTTATCTGATAACTTCGGCGACTAAGGAACTAAGTAAACTTACGATCAGCACATGAATTATGATGCAGTTCTTCGAGTAAAGCAGATGAATTAGTTCTACCTTGGTCACCGACAACATTAAAATTCTGCTTACATGTTAATGTGGCATCAATAATTGAAAATATAATAACTCTCTGTTCTTTTACTCCAGCAACATGTTGAAGATTGTCACAGTCACAGACATAGTTACGGTTCATTCAGTCATGTTTTTCTTATATGAATTCATCAAATAAGAAGTGAAGCGCATTGACATTTCAGGAAAGAATCATCCTTTGTTGTGCGCTAGCTGCAGGAGTTGCTTTGTGGTTCTCTTCCTTTTCAATTTACAAGATTAAAACAAAAAAAAATCTATAAATTATTAACAATAATAATCATTAAGACCCTCTGGGTCTCAGTGGATGATTTGATTTTTATTCAAGCATACAGAGAGCTGATTAATGAATCCCTGATCTGTCTGATCTCTGACCAGTGAGGCTGCTGTTTGCACTGAGTTTGATTGTTTGTTTGTTTGTTTGTTTTAGGGAGTAACATGATGCTGACCTGAAGACAGCGTGTCATCTTCTCTTCATTGATCTGTGATCTGCTCTGACAGGTTGGAAGACAGTGCAGGTATTTACAGATCGATGCTGCCATCTAGTGACAGTCTGCAGAACTGTTTGTTTCCCTTCTACAGCTTCAGAGCTGTCCAAGTTGTTTTTTTATTCAGTCTCTGATAGCAAATTGTGCATGTTCTCAGGTCTGAACCAAATTAGAACGAAACATTAAATGTGTATTTGACAAACCCAGCATAAAACCATTCTGTCTTAGTTTTTTTAGTACTCTGAACTGCCTTTGTGCGTCAAATGTTTTCTACAAATAAACTGCAGCCTCCAAAAAGAAGTTCAACGGCCTCCGATTAAAGCAAACAGGATCACATTTGTGTTTATATTCTTCTGTAATTCAGACTGGATGAAAATAGAGGCCCTGTTCAGAACATCAGCATGTCCACTATGTGGTAAATCATTTTGTAATGCTGTTCAGTTTCTCTTCTATAAATGTAACCGCTATAGAGGCACTACAAAATCACGAAGAGGCACCAAATTTTAGCGTACAGCAGATCGATTGAATTACATCCATTATGCATTGCAGTCCAGAGGAGGAGCCACTAGATGTGCAGCTGATGGAGTAACAAGATATTCTGTACAAGTCAAAGCAGCATTTTTAGGGTCCGAGCACCGAACGGTGCGAAGACCCTATTGGAATGCAAGGAATTATTAGGGTCCGAGCACCGAACGGTGCGAAGACCCTATTGGAATGCAAGGAATTATTCTTATTATTATTAGGGTCCGAGCACCGAATGGTGCGAAGACCCTATTGGAATGCAAGGAATTATTTATTGTTATTTTACGGACTTTTGAATTGCATTTTTGGCGGCCTTATCATACCCCAAAATGCGTCAAACTTGGCATGCTCATCAGGACTGGCGAAAAATTTGATATTTTATGGGAGTTGCGCATGTGTGTGGCAAAATGGCTCCATAGCGCCCCCTACAATGTTGCAAAAAATGGTCATTAGGTCAACTGGCAGAGTGTTTCATCTACAGCTACAAAATTTTGTAGGCATATTCAGCACATCAGGAAACCCAAAAAAGTCAATCATGACCACGCCCTAAACCCAACAGGAAGTCGGCCATCTTGAATTAGCTGTAAATTTTTTAAAATTAATAACTCATTTGGGATGAGTCCGAGACACCTCAAATTTGGCAAATATATGCAACAGTCCTCCCTGATGAAAAGTTATCAAAATGCTCCGCAAAAGTCAAAGGGCGTGGCCATGGCGACTCCCAAAAATACTGATCCTTCGCCATGAAACAGGAAGTGGGGTCTAAACCTCTTGTACATGCTCCAATCTGCCTGAAATTTTACATGTATGATCAGTGTACTGCCCTGACGACATCCATGTATTTGTATACATTGACAGGCATAGCGCCACCTTGTGGTAGCAGGAAATAGACATTTTTTTACACTTTGATGTACTATTCTTAGCACGTTGATCAGATTCACCTCAAATGTGGTGACATAAGACTGAACATGTTGATGATGATTCCCAGAGAAAATGGTGACTTGTCGTCAAGGGGCGTGTCTGTGGCAGCACGGCGAATTTCGATTTCTCGCCATGAAAATTGAATTTATTATATCTCAGCTGGAAAGGGTCCAATCTGGACCAAACTTCATGTGACGGACACCCGTCCGGTTCTGAACACATCCACACTCATAAATTTAGAAATGCTCATAGCGCCACCTATTGGCAACAGGAAGAAATTGTCATTACATTTGCACATGCCATTGCTGGAAACTTTGTCAAATCATTCTGAAAATTGGTCAGCTCAGTGATTCCCCCTTGACGATGCCACAGTGTGAAGATTTTGACGATTCATAAAACGTTGTTGCCGTGGCAACGTATCGTTATCGTAATAAACAAAGTACTTTTTGACAGGTTAGGAACGCTCATATGCTCACTAAAATTTCCACACACATCAGGACTCCTGAAATATTTCATATTTTAGATAAATTGTCCATGACTGTTGCAAAATGGCTCGATAGCGCCACCTGGAAAATTTCAAACATTTACTAAGGGCCGTATGTGTCACCTACAGTTCTGAAACTTGGTAGGCATATGTAACTCGTCAAGACGCACAAAAATGTAATTGACACCCATGCCCAAAACCCAACAGGAAGTCAGCCATTTTGAATTATATGTCATATGTTTTGATGAATTTGGGTCATTTTTGTACATTTTCAAAAGCTATAAAGTCAAACAGGGTAACAGCGAGAGAGCTGAAATTCGGCCAGGATGTATTCCAGGCATGGGTGATCAAAAGTTATCAAAATGCTCCACAAAGGTCTGAGGGCGTGGCCATGGCGGCCTCCTGAATTTTGATGCTTCGCCATGAAACACCAACTGCTGTGTAACTGCCCTAAACATGCTCCAATCTGCCTCAAACTTTACATGTATGACCAGAGTCCTGCCCTGATGACATTCACATGCTGAAATACAGCCACAGTCATAGCGCCACCTGTTGGATGGACAGGAAATGCTGTATAACTAGCGTGTACATGGTCCGATCTGCCTGAAATTTTATATGTGGGATCAGAGTCCGACCCCGATCACATCCAGTGGCCAATATACACTCTCGGTTGCAGTGCCACCTGGTGGATGGACAGGAAAGGCTCTATAAGTAGCCTGAACATGCTCCAATCTGCCTGAAATTTTACACGTGTGATCGGAGACCGGCCCTCATCACATTTAGAGGCCGTCATGCACTTTCGGTCGCAGCGCCACCTGGTGGACATGCGTGGATTTGCCGACCAGCAAGGATGCGAGGACCCGTCCAATGCTGCTTGCAGCTTTAATTGTATAACTTTGCTCTTCAAAGCGGTGTCAATGTTTTAAAGCTTTATACCCATGGGAGATGACTTTTAATATTTGCTTTTCATCCCACCAAACAGAGGTGGGATATTTGTATCCATTGCACTTATCAGCCAGGAATAGAGCTATAAATGAAATAACCCAGGATTGACTCCTCTCTCAGTAAAAAGTGTTTATCTGTACAAACTGTCTGTTAATGTTAAATGAATGCATTTAACTTGCATATGAACTGTTCCATCAGTCGCTTTGGTTTGACATCAAACAAACAGTTTATTGGCATTTCAAAATGAATGCATCCCCTTCCATTTGACAAACAAAGGAAGTTTTTCTCTCAGCAAAATATACGCTTTGTTTTTAAGATCCCTATCAGGAGCAGAAAAGTGTTCATGATAACTTACAATACATAATTACTCATAATTCAATTCACAATGTGGCAACATGTAACAAGAACGTACAGATGACATCCTTTCATTATTTAGCAAACACTGGCGGTGAAGGATAAAAGGCATAACATACAAAAGAGTACTATACAAACAAAGAGTGACAAGTATTCTGGTGAGATGAGCCTAGAGCCAGAAGTAGTGTGCATGATAACTGTCTTCCATTCAGTTAAGTGTTGGGTTGAATCTGAAAAGGCTGTTGTAGGAGTATGTTTTGTTCAGCTTATTAAAACTCATCTTGGTCAAACACACATACAGCTCTCAGGCTTTTCTGCCTATTCCTTGCATTGTTTTAATTCCTGATTCCATTTGAATATAAAGATAACAGCACGATCTCTAGGTTTAAACTAATCTACACTGATGTCCAGGCAGTAGTCTGTGTTTTTTAGCCATGCATTCAATATGATTCTATGGATTAAAATGTTGCTCTTTCAGTCGCTCCATTTTGGTCTTGTCTGGAATCCCATTGGATAGGTTGTGCAGTGAAATTTAGTAAAAGCATTTACGGTTCCCAGAGGATGATTCCAAAAAACTGTGGTGATTCTTTGTGCCAACAGTAGTTTGGAAAATTGGCCTCTGAATGAAATAAGCTTGGCTAAACCTAAGCTTCCATGTAGCTCCATTATCCAAGCAAAATGTGAATTTCTCAAATACTTATATGTTAAGAACTTTGAGTGTTTTGACAAAAATATGGCAAATTATGAGGGCAAAAATATTTAAATGTGAATACAAACTGGCACTGTATTGAACCATCAAAAACAGATGTATAAAATGTGTGATCTGTCATTTCTGGCGCACGCTAACAACCATGAGAAATGTTAGGGTAAGCTTGTTATCATGCTGATGTTAGTACGTACAGTAGTGAAAAAAAGCTTACATACACTTGTGAAGACCGTGCATATTGTGGCAATCTTGAATTTTCAGTGACTGCTATGGCTCTTAATTTTCTATGCTGGAATGAACGAAACATGTGTCTTTGTCTCAAAAAACATTCATGCATGTTGGTTCTTGTGGATGATTATCTCCACATTCTTCAAGAAAACCTCAAATCATCAGCCAGAAGGATCTTGGATGGAGTTAAGTGTTCCAACAAGACACTGACCAAAAACATGGTAAAGGAATGGTGAAATCAGGCAAGAATTAAGGTTTTAGACTGGTTTTAACTCCTGACTTTAACCCCATTGAGAACCTGTGGACTGTGCTGAAGAAACAAGTCTGTGTGAGTCAACAAATTTAGTCGAACTGCACCGATTCTGTCAAGATGGGTGGTCAAGGACCCAGCCAGAAACTTGGAGATGGCTACTGAAAGCATCTAGTTGAGGTGAAAATGACCAAGGGATGTTTAATCAAATATTCCCATTGCTGTTTGCACATTCTTTTTGAAGCAGTGGATGTTGTCATATTTCCAAAGTACCTGTCATAAATCTATGAAAAAACAACATGCATGATTGTTTTTTGTGACAGAGTGTGTTTTAATGATTCCATGACAATAAATTCAGAGTTATGGGAGTCACTGGAAACTCAGGACCACCATGACATACATGTTCTTTGCAAGTCTTTGTAAATCTTTGTTCACAAATGTAGTTTGTATTCATGGTGCAATGCAATGCATAGCCCTGAGAGCTATGAGTGTTGCTGAAGAAGAACTGGTATCTGTCTGTACATATACAGCGAGACTTAATGAAGAGTGTCTGCAGTGGGTGGCCAGGTGACTTCCACCAAAGATAGGCACAGAGTCGTGAAAACTCAGCAGTGCAGGCCGGTGGGGTGGTGATAAACGGCAGCGTTGAAGTTACTGAGATGGCAATCATGCAGATGAAGTAGATAAAAAAGAGTACAATGGAGCTGCTGTTTGTACAGATTGGTGGTCAGAAGCAGTGTGAATATGTTTTGAAATCCAGGAAAAGGGGTAAAAAAAAAATCTTCTTCTGCATTTTTATCATCAACTTTGAATAGAACGTCTGATGAGTATTCAGTAATGTATTCTACATCTATTTAATAGATGTATTTTTGTATATTTTAATATAATGTATTTTCCTTTCACTGTGTAAGAATGACTGAGCTGAGCCAGAAAACAGTCCTTGAAGGAGGGCTGAAAAACAAAAGCAAGAAATTCTCTTGAAATGGAATTGCAGATGGAATGACGTGCTTAGCCTGCTGGAACTGGTTATGTGGAGGGAAATAAACGAATGGATGGATGAATGTGTCAGCATTGAAGAACAGTCTGTGTGCACCTATTGCTATTCTGCTGTGGGTGGAAATACGTCCCGGTTTCTTTGTATGTCTTTACCCCAGTCAGTCAAAATCATATTAGGCATGCAGCAATGATGTCCCTGCAAAATCAGCTCCGAGGTAATTTGTTTTGGTGGAACATTTGTGCATATAGAAGTGAGCACCTTCATTAAAATGGCTAATTCACTGAAAGAACCAAGCGGACATGCCTGCCATTTTCAGCATGGTGACTAGCACTGTGAGTGTTGCTTTTTCCAAAGTAAATGGGAAAACAGTAACACTTGAATAGCAAAAGGGGAAAAGAATATTACATGAAATGCTGCTGGAAATGGCAGGCACCTACCTGCAACAGCACATTTGGTGAGTCAGACTAAAAATGTGTTGAGAACATGTCCAATGTTCAGGATTCTTTTTTTTTTTTGCTGTCTAAAATGGGGAGGAAGTAGCTCAAGGGACATTCAGATTTGTTAATGAAGAGTTATTGGAGTCTTAATTCATTCTGTTTTGTTAATGAAATGAGTAAGAAACCACATTTTCAGAGATTTGAGAACCGATGGGACTGATTATAGAGTTGAATCTATGAAATCAAATCTTTCAATACTCAGCCTTGTTTTATCATCCTGTTTAATAAAGCTTTAAGTCTGTTGTTTTTAGACTTTCATAGTAAATGACTCCTTAAGTGTTTCACCTTTTTGTCCTGCTGTTTATTTTTCTTTTTTTGCATTTAGCCACACTTTAATCTGTAATTAAAACTTTCTACTGTGTCTCTCTGCTTCCTGAATCTCCCACCTGCCTGCAGTCTGATTGCAGCAATGAGAATCAGCTGCCGTAATTGGCTCACACCAGTCACCTGTTTGCAATTCCACCTCCCAGCATATAAGCCAGCTCTGTCATTCACTCCCTGCTCCACCATGGGCTTGCACATCCTGTGTCAACTCACGACCACCAGAGCTTCTTGGACACGACGCTGCCCTTGTACCCCTGTTTGGGTTTCCTACCTACCCCTTCAGCTGAGTTTCTTCTCGTTGTAAGTATCCAGTTTTGATGGATTAGTTTAGGTTATTCATTTATGGTTTTCTTAAATTTCCCCTCTGTTGTTAGTTTAGAGTCTTTGTTGAATTTTGTAGTCTTGTCTGTTTTCCTGTAGGCCATCAGGTGACCCCCAAAAAAGTGGCTAGAAAATGAATTCTGCTCCACGGAAGGGGGACTACTTGTTCAATGCATTTTTTGATAGATAATACCCTTCTGAACACTGGGTTAAAAGTTCACCCAAACTATCCTGACACCATTTTTATCTGGAGCCATAAATGTGTATAGAAGTAAATAGGCAAAAAAGGAAAATCTTGTACTGCCTTTTTTGGATTTAAAATGTCCTATATTAAATTTAGCAACATGAAATCTGTCTGAGATGTCATAAACACATGTACTTAACATCAGAAAGAAGTGTTTATTTTTTGGGGTTTTTGTTTTTTTGCACTCCAATGTGAATTCAGATCATAAAATGTAGCTAATTTGTTCTTCAAGTAGTTCAACAGCAGCACATTAAAAACATGAGCTACATTTAGCTAAAAGATTATGTTTTATATGCTAAAACAACTCACAATCGACTCAGGTAAAAAAGAAGTAATGCATATATTTGCCCAAATGCCTGAATATATTACCATGCACCACAAAAGTGGACTAGGGCAAAAATTGACTAGATGGAAGAAGACTCATTGAGGGCTACATATTTTTTGCAACATATAAAACATTTATTGAGATTAAATATTGCCATATAATGTAAATCACAATAACAAAAAATGTCCTTTGTCAAATAATAATAGAATATGTGTTATATTATGGGTCTTTTTTGACAAGGGAGGAAGCAAGGGAGGGTATGGCTCATACTTACAGTAAATTAAAAAACAGTTAAAAAAAAATAAAAATAAAAATAATAATAATAATAATAATAACAATAATAACACAATAATAATAAGAAGAAAGGTAATGAGAAGAAAGGTGGAAGGGAGTACTTATGAAGAAGACAACTGCTTTAATCACTTAAAAGAAAGACTAACGTTATCTATAAGCACATTATTTTCATCCCTAATCTAAACATATTAGTCATATTTAGAATGTGTGAAACATACCTGCAGTCAATGTTTCTGCTTGAATGAGAGAATCCCTCTTTTGTAGTGTAGCTACATGGATGTATTTTGTAGCTCTTTTGCAGATAATGCAGATGGCTGGAAGGACAGGTCCAGCAGAAGCGAAGGCCAAACCTGAACGGGAACGTAGTTTTTTCCGGGGAGTTTCAGACTGTTCTGCAACTTCGGTTGTTGTAGCCTCCGGAAGGGCTGAAGTGCTCGGTGTTTCAGATGTATTGCCAATCTGTGCAGATTGTTTCTCAGCCCTGACCAATTTCTGCTTATCTGTGAAACGACGGTAGCATGTTGTATGGAAACCAGCATCGATGGGAATATTGTCAAACTCTATATCCTGGCAATGTCTTTAAATTTTGGCTAGGTCTCTGTTTATGCCATGAAGACAAAGCCATTGCTTTAAACAGGCTCTGTATGTGTCCCATCGCTGACAGGTAAAGTCCAACACGTCCTCGTTCTTTACGTTTAAAAGATGCATGCTGTAATTGGCTTACACCAGTCACCTGTTTGCAATTCCACCTGGCAGCATATAAGCCAGCTCTGTCATTCAGTCCCTGCTCCACCATGGGCTTGCACATCCTGCGTCAAGTCACGACCACCAGAGCTTCTTGGACACGACGCTGCCCTTGTACCCCTGTTTGGGTTTCC
Source organism: Amphiprion clarkii (assembly GCA_027123335.1). Classification (NCBI taxonomy): domain Eukaryota; kingdom Metazoa; phylum Chordata; class Actinopteri; family Pomacentridae; genus Amphiprion; species Amphiprion clarkii. The sequence continues at coordinate 10,519,256 of CM049573.1, read as the reverse complement.
TACCTACCCCTTCAGCTGAGTTTCTTCTCGTAAGTATCCAGTTTTGATGGATTAGTTTAGGTTATTCATTAATGGTTTTCTTAAATTTCCCCTTTGTTGTTAGTTTGTAGTGTTTGTTGAATTTTGTAGCTTCATACATATGCACTAGTGTGTGGCTTTCAGCTTTCTATAGTTTAACACATTTTTTTGACGTTTTCCTCCCCCAGACCATCTGCTACAAAGTGTTATTGGGTAACAAATGTACCTGATGAAGACCAGAAATGTTCAAGCAGAAAACTTCATCTTCCATGAAGGGTGAAGACCCAACAACCTTCAAAGCCAATTTGAAAATGGGTAAGAAATGAATGTACACACTGTTTAGTCTAGACCATCATTTGTGCTGATGTCTGTGCTTTTAGATTCTATTAAGATGGGAAAAATAAATAGTGATAAAAGTGTAGTCTGGGTAAAATACACCATCTGCTTAAGCATGACTGGCTGGATTTTTAACTGACCTGCTGATAAATGTTTCAAAGGTGACCATGGACCTTTCTGGAGGATGTTGCACAAGGAGTTTTGTCATTGTTGCCACATTCTGGTTTTGACTTGACTCCATTTGACTGCATCGATTGCCTTTTCTATTTATAGATTATTGTGAGAAATTGCAAGAATTGTTTTTTTTGTTTTGTTTAATGTTTTGTACAAGTTTGTTGTCAATAAAAACCTTTATATATTGAAAAATTGTTTGGATTGTGAACTATTGTTGCAGGAAGAACATCTGTCACTGCAAGTTGATGCTCTGTTTTTTGTTACAGGAAGGAAGGCTGTGCTGCAAGTTGATGCTGTGTTTTTGTTACAGGAAGGAAGGCTGTGCTGCAACTTGATGCTGTGTTTTTGTTACAGGCAGGAAGGCTGTGCTGCAACTTGATGCTGTGTTTTTGTTACAGGAAGCAAGGCTGTGCTGTAAGTTGATGCTATGTTTTTGTTGCAGGAAGGCTGTGCTGCAAGTTAATGCTGTGTTTTTGTTACAGGAAGGAAGGCTGTGCTGCAACTTGATGCTGTGTTTTTGTTACAGGAAGCAAGGCTGTGCTGTAAGTTGATGCTATGTTTTTGTTGCAGGAAGGCTGTGCTGCAAGTTAATGCTGTGTTTTTGTTACAGGAAGGAAGGCTGTGCTGCAACTTGATGCTGTGTTTTTGTTACAGGAAGAATGTCAGTGGCTGCAGCTTGTTGCAGGAAGAATGTCAGTGGCTGCAACTTGATTATTTCCTCTGGTTACAGGAAGAAGTCAGTGGCTGCAATTTGATTTTTTTCCTGTGGTTACAGGAAGAAGTCAGTGGCTGCAACTTGATTATTTCCTATTGTTGAAGGAAGAAGTCAGTGGCTGCAACTTGATTATTTCCTCTGGTTACAGGAAGAAGTTGGTGGCTGCAACTTGATTATTTCCTATTGTTACAGGCAAGTCAAGTCTGCTTGTTTTTGTTTTCTTTTATTAGGTTCTTTTTTTTTGTTTCTGTTAGCTTCTTTGTTTTCTCTTTTCTTTTCTGTGTTTATTCTTTTCTGTTTTAATTTTTTTTTATTTTTTTTTTATTTTTTTTTTCATTTTTTGCATTGGTTTTTACATTAGGTTTTTCGGTTGCGCGGAAGGGAGTCGGGAGTCGGGAGTCGGGAGTCGGGAGTCGGGAGTCGGGAGTCGGGAGTCGGGAGTCGGGAGTCGGGAGTCGGGAGTCGGGAGTCGGGAGTCGGGAGTCGGGAGTCGGGAGTCGGGAGTCGGGAGTCGGGAGTCGGGAGTCGGGAGTCGGGAGTCGGGAGTCGGGAGTCGGGAGTCGGGAGTCGGGAGTCGGGAGTCGGGAGTCGGAGTCGGGAGTCGGGAGTCGGGAGTCGGGAGTCGGGAGTCGGGAGTCGGGAGTCGGGAGTCCCAACCTGAACCCAATTTCAGCTACTGTGATATCGTTCATGATTCTCAAAAACGTCGGGAGTCCCAACCTGAACCCAACTTCAGCTACTATGATATTGTTCATGATTCTCAAAAACATACAACTTATTATAAAGAACAATTACTGACTAAGATCCAAACAAAACTAATAAAAACATTCAAGAGCACAAAATTCCACCAAACACCTGCATACTGTTTGTATAAATATGTTGTATGTACACACAATTCCATCCCTGTAACTGATAAAAAAAAGCAGCTCAATCTCAACCATAAACCAGTACAATCCCTTCACATTACATTATCATTTTTCCTCATAAATAAAAGTGTAACTTTCAAACTGACAATTTAATGCTCAAAAGATGAACTGTCAACAACACCACTGCAACACACACAATGGGATTTTCCTATACTTCTACATGTTTTGCAGTGAAGCTGTACTTCATATTAAAACTTTCCACAGTCAAACTATTTCAAATCATTTGCTAATTTCATTTTTTTTTTTTTTTTAGAAGAGCCAGGGGGTGATGGAGGGTTCCCGAAATAGCTGCCCATCTATGTATAGTTTGCCCACAACCAGTGCAGTCCGTTTACCTTTCTGTCTGTGTTCTTTCATGATGGGGTATAGTACTTTGCGCCTCTCATTGATTTCCCTGGGAAACTGGTCATTCATCCCGAACGACGTGCCTTTCAGCTCCCGTCCTTTGCTTCTTACGAGCACTTTCTGCTGGAAGTGCTCGAACTTTGCAATAATAGGACGGTGTCGGTTTCCTCCTCGGGGTCCGAGCCGGTGGACGCGGTGGAAAGTGATGTTTTTAACAGTTTCCGCAGGGATTTTAAGCGCCGACACCATGAAGTTTTTAACAAGAGTCTCTGGGTTATCCGGTGTGGACTCAGGGATACCAGAGAAGATCAGGTTGTCCCGCATGCTCCTCGACTGGATGTCCAGGACGGTCTCCCTCAGGGTTGTGTTTTCTTTTTTAAGCGTATCCACCTCTGAAGTGACCGCTGTCAGCGTGGACCGGAGTTCGTTGTTGTCCCTCTGCAGATCCTCTATCTGCTGGTGGGTGAACTCCAGGCTTGCTTTCAGGTGTTTTATTTCCTGGTGAAGCAAACTAAGGATATCGAGCTTCTTATTAATGGATTCTAGAACACTTACCTGGATATCCGTGACCTCGTCTGCCTTCTTCCTCTTGCTCGGGTTGGCGTCTTCCATCACGCACCGGACGAAGTAGTCGTCAATGAAGTTCTCAAGGTCCTCCACTGTGAGCACTACCGTTTCCGATCTTGCGCAGGCTATTTAGCTAGGTTGTTGGTTTATTTATTTATTTTTAATACAAATACGTCGAGATAACGGCGGTTTGTTTACTTCGCATCTAGCAGCTGGGAGCCGCCATGTTGAATTTCGTCACTCTCGCTGAATCTCGCGATCTCACAGCATCACGTTCCCTGTGTTGTTCTCATTTTTAGTTGGCAGGCATTAAAGTCACTCAATCTTTCCAATTATCTTGCTAATTTCAAACACTGAACTGATTTTATTATTTCCTACAAACAACTAATCTGTACTACAATTAATACCAGTGTTTAGCTGACAAAGAAGGTCTCTTCCCATCACACTCAAAAGTGTTACTTCAACAATCACATACTATACTCCACAGCTGATCCTGCTTTTCAAACATAAACTTGATGAAAAATTAATTTACTTATGGGGCGCCTGAAACTCCTACAACAATTGCTTTACAACTACAAATGAAAACATTATCAGTGAAACATACAACAAAAAGTATACCCCCTTTATCAATTCATAGCTTCAATTTAATTACATAATGACACACAACATTTTGCAAAAATACTTTATCGAAATATTGATAGACACAACTGGTAATATATTTTGACTTATTTCACCTATTGATCATCTTGTTCTATTTATCCTGCTCTCAGGATACTCTGTAAAACTTAAAAATAAATTTAATATTTATATAATTTCCTTAAGCTACACAAATTAAACATTTAACACTATTATTTACTACCAACGCATTAATTTACTTAATATAGTTAACTTTTAAGATCATAGTTAATTTTAATCCAGCACACATGAAATTTTAGTTTCTCTGTATGGACCACAGCAATACCAAACCATTACATTCTCAACTCAAAGCGTAGAAAAAATCCACTTTATATTACACAAATAATTTTACATTGACCCCTTTCCTTTTTACTACTGATCATATTAGATTTCCAATAGGAGACTATTAAACTCTAGTGTTTACAGAGTTCAAAACATTCCATTCTACTGACAAGCTCCTTACTACTCTGCAGTCTGTGGCCCAGTCTCTCATTCTCCTATAATTACCACATTGTCTGCATTTCAACTGTGTTCAGGGAGCAGCCTTCTGATAAAAACAACACCGGGGCTGATCTGTGAAATGAAACAATTATTTAACCTTAGCACATCATTCAGTGGAGAAACAACCATCCTTCTACATTTCCATCAACACATGCATTGAGTCTATCCACACACTACTATGCCATGACTGATTTGACACTCTATACCTGTAAGAAATCTCACGACACACACTCTAGAACTAAGGCAAACACCACTGTGATCTGTTAACCATGTCTGCACATCTAGCTCATCAGGTCACTGGACATTCTCAGTGGGAGGTAGATCAAAAGATTCCTCAATCACAGACCGCTCTGTGCCAAAACATACAGTGCAACAATAACTTCATTCTTCATTCTGGAGCCACAACATTAGACAATGTAGCTGTAACTCACAACCAATCAAGACATTTCATCAGACTAATGAAAGGATCTGGTGCACTAAACACTATATCTCGGGCCTCCACTGAACTCCAAGGCTGACACAGCTGTGTTAACAATCATGCATTTACACAAAGCTAGATTAGTTTCAAAAAGCTCTGACTCCTCCATCTTATCACTTTGAAGAAAAACACATGAAGAACATGCAGACTGTTAAACTTTTTTCATCAACTCATCATTACTCTGTCCCTTTTCTACACCACCATTTCCTGAAACTTAGCCTGATCCTCAGTCCGGTTCTGTGTTAAGTCAAGATTCAACCTCTTTATCCTTTATCTTAGTCAATTCTTCCTGAAGAACAGCAATGATCTTAAGTTTCTTACCTGTGTTCTTAGCTCTGACTAATGACTTAATTGCTGCTACACTGACCAGCATAAATGCATCAGATTTAATTTTAGCTGTTAATGCATCACAGTTAGATTCAGATTCTTCTTTAGGCAAATTATTCATTGATTTCACATTTTAACAACAAGTCTCACCTGATTTGGACTGATGACAACCCATGATTATTTTCTTTCACTCAAAAATAGGCATTCATAGAGTGTAGTATGACTGTGCAACAATGTAGACAGATATGGACAATAGCAACAAAGAGATATTTGCAAAAAAAATCATGTGTAAATGTTAATTAATTAGTGGTTGGTAGCTGCCTCCATATCTCAACTTCTGTCTGTTATGTCCACTAAGTGTTATCCTTTTTTTTAATAGTCACTTGTCAACAGAGTGGTTGTGTTTTGGTCACACTTTCTGGTCACTGTCCCTTAAAGTGCCATCTGACAGGTCAGTGGTTGAGAATTTGTCACCATTTCAACTGCTCTAAAGATTTTTCTGCATGATTGGCTAACTTCAACCCTTTTCTAAGCATCACATTAGAAAATAAATGTCTTTCTTTTGTTTCCTGCTGCAGCCACATTTGGTCTAATATCTTTCTATATCACATAACGGATGTCTGTGACCACTGTGCAAAAGTTCCATTTCACTTTGGAAGAGCATTTGCCTGTTCTCATTCCCTCAACCAAAGACATGTTTTTCATTCTCATATAGTCTCATTACAATTTGATCAGGGGGCAGGATGTACCAAATGATTGCTTCTGATGTTTTCTGAAAAAAAATCATGTTACCTGGCCGTAACAGTTATTATTGTGCAGGCTTTGAACAGTCTGACTCCCAGATAGTTAATTGCTGTTTATTGTGAAGCCACTGGAAACCTCGAAACTTTTATTCAGTACAAGCAAACAGCTAAATGTGTACAAAATGTGGCCACAGGCAAGCAAACAATTTAACTTGTACAAAAAGTAGCCGATCAATTGTTACAAGCTTTCAATTAGACTGAAACTATCTCAACTTTTCCACAGTTTTTTCTGTAACGAGCACCAAATTATGATATAAGTAATATTTGAGGGGAGGGGAAAACATTAGAAATAAGTAGACTTTTGTGTTGTAGAATGATGTTTCTCCTGTCCAGTTCAGTTCATCGTATCATGACCCCTCAGCAATCTTTGTATAAACTGTAAATCAATACTAGCTTCAAAGTACAGCACGAGTTACTCCACCAAATCCTAAAATGGTCCTTTCAGAGATGCCTACATACCAAAACAAACCAAAACAAATAAATATAAATTAGCTTTAAATAATTCCCCATTAGAGGAAAGTTGTCTTTCTATTTGTGTACTGCAATTTTATTCAAACCACACATGAAACCTGGTTCAGTTCAACATTCATATAAACTTTTCTTTTGGAACTTTTTAATTACATGAATCTGCTGAATCAGTCTAATGGTACTTTTATTTTCAGTACTCCTTCAAGGACTGTTGTGCGGCTCAGTCATTCTGACAAGTAAAATACAAACTGTTGTGTGGCTGCATTAAATAGATGTAGACACTAACTTGATGATTAAATGGCAGAAGAATGTTTGACTTCTTGGTTTAAGAAGCACAGTTATTCTGCTTCTGCTGCCACTCAACCTAACTGCATACAAATCCTCCTCTTTTTCTCCTTTGACCTACATTCAATTTAAATTCAAAATCCTCCTGTATACATTCAAGGCTATCCACAACCTCGCTCCCTATCGTCTGATCTCCATCACATCGCCTCCTCCACCCGCTCTCTCAGATCCTCTTAGTCCATCCACCTCACAGTGCCCTCCATCCGCCTCAGCACCATCATGGGCAGCAGGGTTTTCTGCCGCTCTGCTCCCAAACTCTGGAACTCACTCCCACCGGACATCTGTAATATCGACTCTCTGCTTCTCTTCACATCCAGACCCAAAACTCACCTGTTAAAGACTATTTATTCTCTGTAATTGCCTCTTTCTTGTATGTATAGTTTTTATCTGTTGTGTTTGTTTTTCTTATAAAGCATCCTTGGGTGTCAAGAAAAGTGCTTACAAATAAAATTTATTATTATTATTATTATTATTATTATTATTATTATTATTATTATTATTATTATTATTATTATTATTATTATTATTATTATATTCTTGTGACTTTGCAGCTCCTCCTATGGGATCTCCAGGTGTTCCTCAGCATGATAAGATATGCGGTCCCTCCAGCGAGTTCTGGGTCTATCTAGCGGTTGTCTCTCAGTTGGACGTGTCTAGAAAACCTCCAATAAAAGGCGCCCAGGAGGAATCACAGTCAGATGTTTGAATCACCTCGGCCGACTCCTTTCTACACAAAGAAAAGGCAACTTTACTGCAATATGCCCAAGCTCCTGTCCTTATGCCATCCTGACTTTGACTTTTTTTGGCAAAGATTTCCGAGAGGAGCTGCTGGCATTGCTTCCGCTGGAGGACAACACCACAATTCTCCACAAACGCGGTGAAAATGATGCCGTTGGACGAGGCGTCCATTCAGAGCGAGCTGGCTGAAATCCAGGCTGCTCTCCATGGTGCTGAAAACCTCAGCGCATTCTGGGTGTCTTGTCCCGAGGACTATGGCACATTGAAGACGCTGGCTATGTATGTTCTCACCATGTTGGGTTCAACCTACACCTGCGAGGCTGCGTTCTCCAAGATGAACTCGATAAAAACACTGAGAGGAACCGACTGTCAAACCAGTCTTTGGAGGACTGTTTGCTCATAAGTCTGACAGCGGCCAAACCTGATGTGGAAAAGTTGGTGTCAGAGGGGAAATGTAACTTCAGCCATTAAGCAGTGTGAGTAGCCCATTTCAGCCTTGTGATTTGAAATCGCTGTAGCCCACTTAACGTTTTATTTGATGTGCCAACATTATTTGTGACCTGTTTTGTTCTGCTACCAGGTTAGTATTTATTTACCAAGCTATTTTAACTTATGCCAGTTGGTTTTTCCTCCTTTTTTTGTCCTGAGAAGTCTAGTAGTATGAAGCATGTTGTTGAGACTTTGAAATAAAAACCAAATGTTAAGTAAGGGCATGAGGAAAAGTTATGTTAACAAAAAAAAGAACTGTGTGAAACAATAAATGTTAAACAGTGCAGCCTAAATAGAGTCATAAATGGTGGGGATTACTGATAGTTAAGAGTCTCAGTTATTGCTGTTTACCGGAGCATTGGTTTGGAAAAATAAGTAAAAAAAAGTCCAAGGATTCACCTATGTGGGCCCCTCAAAATTTTTCATTATCACTCCCTGTTTTACCTCTACTATTTTTTTCGTCATGTTTTTTAACGGTTTATTCAGTGTTATTAGGGTCCAAGCACCAAAGGTGCGAAGACCCTATTGAAACCCTGTGGTTTATTAGGGTCTGAGCACCAAAGGTGCGAAGACCCTATTGAAACCCTGTGGTTTATTATTATAAACCTATTGAAACCCTAAGAATTATTAGGGTCCGAGCACCACGAAGTGGTGCGAGGAACCTTTTGAAACCCTAAGAATTATTAGGGTCCGAGCACCGAATGGTGCGAAGACCCTTTTGGAATGCAAGGAATTATTTGTTATTCTTTGGCGAACTTTTGAATTGCACTTTTGGCGGCCTTATCATACCCCAAAATGCATGAGACGCGGCACACACATCAGGACTGGCGAAAAATTTGATATTTTATGGGAGTTGAGCATGTGTGTGGCAAAATGGCTCCATAGCGCCCCCTACAAAGTTGCAAAAAGTTGTCATTAGGCCAACTGGCACAGTGTTTAATCTACAGCTACAAAATTTTGTGTGCTTATGCAGCGCATCAGGACACATGAAAAAGTCAATCATGGCCACGCCCTAAAGCCAACAGGAAGTCGGCCATCTTGAATTAACTGTGGTATTTTTTGAGATTAATAACTTAGTGGGGGTAAGTCCGAGAGACCCCAAATTTGGCAAATATATGCAACACTGCTTCCTGATGAAAAGTTATCAAAATGCTCTGCAAAAGTCAAAGGGCGTGGCCATGGCGACTCCCAAAAATACTGATCCTTCGCCATGAAAGAGGAAGTGGGGTCTAACTCTGCTGTACATGCTCCAATCTGCCTGAAATTTTACATGTATGATCAGTGTACTGCCCTGACAACATCCATGTGGTTGTGTACATTGACAGTCATAGCGCCACCGTCTGGTATTAAGAAATAGACATTTTTTACATTTTGATGTACTATTCTTAGCACGTTGATCAGATTCACCTCAAATTTGGTGACATAAGCCTGAACACATTGATGATGATTCCCAGAGAAAATGGTGACTCCTTGTCAAGGGGCGTGTCTGTGGCGGCGCGGCGAATTTTGATTTCTCGCCATGAAAATTGAATTATTAATATCTCAGCTGGAAATGATCCAATCCGGACCAAACTTGATGTGATGGACACCAGTCCGGGTCTGAACACATCCACATTTATAAATTTAGAAATACTCATAGCGCCACCTATTGGCAACAGGAAGAAATTGTCATTACATTTGCACGTGCCATTGCCAGAAACTTTGTCATATCATTCTGAAAATTGGTCAGGTGAGTGGTCACACCTTGATGATGCCACAGTGTGACGATTTTGACAATTCATAAAACGGTGTTGCCGTGGCAACGCATTGTTTCTGTAATAAACAAAGTACTTTTTGACAGGTTAGGAACGCTCATATGCTCACCAAAATTGCCACACACATCATGACTGGTGAAATATTTGATATTTTAGACAAATTGTCCATGACTGTTGCAAAATGGCTCCATAGCGCCACCTGGAAAATTTCAAACATTTACTACGGCCAGTACGTGTCACCTACAATCATGAAATTTGACACACATATGTAACTCATGAAGACGCACAAAAATTTAATTGACACCCATGGCCAAAACCCATCGGGAAGTCAGCCATTTTGAATTATATGTCATATGTTTTGAAGATTTTCGGTCATTTTTAGACATTTTCAAAAGCTATAAACTCAAACAGGGTAACAGCGAGAGAGCTGAAATTCGGCCAGGATGTATTCCAGGCATGGGTGATCAAAAGTTATCAAAATGCTCCACAAAAGTCTGAGGGCGTGGCCATGGCGGCCTCCTGAACTTTGATGCTTCGCCATGAAACATCAACTGCTGTGTAACTGCCCTAAACATGCTCCAATCTGCCTCAAACTTTACATGTCTGATCAGAGTCATGCCCTGATGACATTCACATGCTGAAATACAGCCACAGCCATAGCGCCACCTGTTGGATGGACAGGAAATGCTCTATAACTAGCCTGGACATAGTCCGATCTGCCTGAAATTTTATATGTGTGATCAGAGTCCAACCCTGATCACATCCGTCGTCCGATATACACTCTCGGCCGCAGCGCCACCTGGTGGATGGACAGGAAATGCTCTATAACTAGCCTGTACATCTTCCGATCGGCCTGAACTTTTATATGTGTGATCAGAGTCCGACCCTCATCACATCCATAGGCCAATATACACTCTCGGTCACACCGCCACCCGGTGGATCGACAGGAAAAGCTCTATAAGTAGCCTGAACATGCTCCAATCGGCCTGAAATTTTGCACGCGTGATCAGCGTCCGGCCCTCGTCGCATCCGTAGGCCGACACGCACTCACGGTCGCAGCGCCACCTGGTGGACGTGCGTGGATTCGCCGACCAGCACGGATGCGAGGACCCGTCCAACGCTGCTTGCAGCTTTAATTTATTATTGTACTTTGTATTAGAGGATGCAGAGAACAGTGACTATCAGCGTGAGCAGAGTGCAGCAGAGATCATGACTTCAACTCGAACCACTTGAACTATTGACGTTTATCGGAAGAGACATATGAGCTTAACCTGAGATCATTCAATTTCACATCACACTGCTCAGTGTTGTGTTTCCTCAGCTGAACTCCTGAAGAAAACTTTATACAGACGTGAACAAGGTTTCCATACACTTGTGAAAGTAATTCTCCTCCTACTTCTTATTCCATTTACTTTGTGTAAAGCTCCACTTCCACTGGCACCAAAACATGTCCAGAGCATAATACTATCACCAGCATGCCTCACCGTCTCTCCTCCAAACATGTTTCTGCACGCTGTGGCCAAATAGCTAAATATCTGTTTCATTAAAACAAAACTTTCCTCCAGAAGACAATTCTTTGTTCACGTGCTCAGCAGCAAACTTCAGACGCCACTAATTAGAGGAAGTGCTTCCTTCTTGCACAGCATTTTTCATAAAGTGTAGTGCTTTGAAAAACACACTTGTACATTTAAATTTAGATATGAGATTTGAATAATACTTTAAAATGTTATAGTCATGTTATTTTTATTTTTTTTATATATATATATATATATAAAATAAATAAATGTTATAGAGATAAAGTTTTGCATTATTATTAACAAAAGCAACAAGTACTTTTCATCTTATTATTATTTTTCATTAATAAAAGCTAAATCAAGTGCTTTGTAAATGTTCTATCTTTGGATCTGATGACAAAACAGTGATCTCCTCCCAAGTGCACCTTTAGTAATTGTCCCACAGCTCCCGTCCTCCCCCTAAAACCCTAATGCAACAGACTGAAAACAAAGACAGTAATGACAGCATTCTGCACTGGATGAATGTTCAGGGTTAGCATGTAAATTGATCCACCCTATGCAAACCAACTGTCCCAAATACTAAATTACAGATGGACATGAGATAGACATGGAAGAGGAGCCAACATGACAACAGTGCAGGAACAAAAAACAGCCCAGTGCTGCTCCGACATCAGAAAAGGTTGGTATGACGATGTCAAATACTTCCAATGCAGATGCCGAAGAAAACGTTTTGCACTAAATGGCGCTGCATGGTGTTTAAGACTTGTTGTGTTAAAGTGTTGATTTGAATCTACTCACAGCTCTTCTCCGTCTGTAGCTTTGACGTCCTGCACCAGATAAACTGAACCAAAACTCCCTCGGCCCAGACTCTGCAGGATGTTGTATCGCTTAGCAACCAGACCACCGCTGCCACCAGCAGGGGTTGAAGTCTGGCCCCCCTCCACCTCCTGGAACCTGGGCATCCTGTGGACTCACCTGCGGCCGGAGGACAGCGGACTCAGAGACGCTGACAACAATAAACCAACAAGGGGACACAAAACAAGATCAAGGAGACACAAAGCGTCTTCAGAGCAGCTGATTTCAGTGTGTTCTGTTGGAGGGTTTACATGACCTGCCCTTTGTCTCATGAGCTGCTCATGTTGATATGGGTCTGATCCACACAAGTACATAATCATTGGAAAATTTAAAAAAAGTTTAAGTTGTGGCAGCTTTTGGTTCTCTGCTGTTTCACTGCAAGAAGAACTGGTAAAGTTAGATGTGTGAGGTGACAGTTGTATATGTATTTTTAAATATTGCCCATCAACCCACCTTTAGCAAATGTTTTTTTGTACATTGAAATTTGAGGCTGTTTGAACAACAATATCTCAGGAATAATTACACATACAAACCTGAAAAGTTAACTCTTATTTCTCTTGCTATTTTTTTACAGTTATTCTCAATCTGATATAGGAAAAGTCCCATATTTGAGCTTATATTAGTAAAAACAACACGTAATGCAGAAGTGTGATCAGCAATTGAAGCTAATAGAACTTTGAAAAACGTTCATTAACGTAGAGGATTGTATTTGTCCGATAATGGATCTCAGAGTTTGGAGAGTTCAGTATTTTAAAAAAATTTGTCTGTCAGTTATTCATTAAACAAACATACATTAATGTCACATGAACGACCCGTTACCTGGTAGTTTATCAGCTGTTTCTGTCCGTTAATGAGGTCGTTACTCCACGAAATTGATCGTTTCCGATAATGAACGCACCGGCTGAGTAAAGTCAGAAGTCGACGCTTCTCGTCTATTTTAATTTTTAAATGAAGCTGCGTCGGTCAAATGGACTAAAGTGACGTGGGGGTTGTGTTGTTTACCTGCAGCAGGTCTGGACGCAGCACTTCCGCGTTTGATCCCGTTTCCATGGAGATGAAAGTACACACACACACACCGCGGCTACACTGACTTTGCTTTAAACACACTTAATACAAATACATAAGAGCTTGTACTCACAGCAGAAGTCGTGCGGTGATAAAAACGGCGGAAACTGGAGCATCTGTTCATGTTGTTTCTGCAGGAAGCAAACAGCGACATTAGAAAAACGATATGTGAAAGGTGTCAATAGTTACTGATAATAATTCTAGGATTGTACAAAATTACTGGGACTTTGACAAAATAAAAATAGAAGTGAAAATAATTATTGAGTTAAACTTAATTTCTAATTGAAATCACAGTTTGAAACAATGTAATTATTATTATTGCAGCACATTATTTTTTTAAAAATATCATTATTCCTTTATTTGGGTTGATTGCAGAATGTGTATTACTGCGTACAGAGAGCCTTTTTTTTTTACTGGAATCTTTTAATTTGTTATTATTATTTAACTAAACACAGTCACAGTTTTTATTTACACTATGTTGTCTATATACCATTTAAACATACATGTTTGAAGTCATTTCTGTATTTAAGTTCTCATCTATGCATTAGAATATAGAGCAGTTAAAATTTCTATGTGTTAAAGCTTAATAACATATTTGAAATCTATTTTTACAATATAGAACTGAAACTGTAAATATGCCATATTTATTTAACTCCTGGTCTCCTGCTTGGACTGTCAGCGACCTCTTCCCCTCCATGCTAACCTTTTCTCCAGTCACCGTCATCACCAGGAGACAGGAGAAGAAAATGGGCACAAAACCTGGACACGGGAGAAAAACCTGGGAACACAACACCTAGAGACGGGAGCAGAACCTGGGGACGGGGGCAGAACATGGACACGGGAGCAACCTGGGCACAGAACCTGGGGACGGGCGCAGAACATGGAGACGGGCGCAGAACTTGGAGACGGCAGAAAAACATGAGCGCAAAACCTGGAGACGGGAGCAGAACCTGGAGACAGGCACAGAACCTGGAGACAGGCACAGAACCTGGAGACAGGCACAGAACCGGGGCGCAGAACCTGGACACGGGAGCAACCTGGGCGCAGGGTTAGTGACGCTTCTGTGCAGTTGGAATGACAGAGATTCAAAAAAACAAAAAATATAGAATTTCTCTGTAAAACTACAACACAGGGACACAAAAGAACAACAATATGATGCAACAACGCAGCAAAGAGACACAAAATGACCTTAAAGAGACGAAATCCAACAATAAATAGATGCAAATTGAACATTCATACATGTAAAAACTACCAATAACTACAAACAATAACTCCAAAAACAGACAGGACCAACAAAAAAGACACAAATGGCCACACAGACACCAAATCTCAACTATAAGATGTAAAAAGGCAGTAAAAGATCTAAGATCCTGCAGCTCTGTGGAAACAGAACATGAAGGAGGAGAGAGAACTCAGAAATCTCTTGGAAAAAGTTGGATGAATCAGGAGGAAAATAAAACATGTGCATAAACACCTAACATCACAGTTATTCCAGTCAGAGTCACAACCAGTTTGGTTAACTTCAGATCCACCGCTGGGAGCAGACATAGATCTTCTTCCTCTCCAGCTCTGTTCATCTTCTTGGCTTCTACCTGCAGATCTCCACATTTATCCTCCAGCAGCAGAGATGACTTCACCGAACGCCACCCCAGAGGCCGGTCGGGTCTTCAGATCCGTCTGGAGGATGGAGAACGTTTACTCTATTCGTCTATCTCCTGAGCATAGGTAAGAATCCCTCTGGGCTCTGACGGTTTCTGCAGGAACGTCTGACGCTAAACATGACAGAGAATAGATCTCAATCTCCAGAATACTGAAACTAAAACACACATTTAACACAATAAACAGATTTTATATCATCAGAAAGAACATTCAGACAAAAAACTGAAAAAACGGAAACGCACGTTTATCATAAACTGTTTCTCTTCATGATACACAGAAATCAGGATTCAACTCAGATTCAGCTGAACAGAATATAAAACAAACTGCAGTCCGTCACTCTGTTTATTCATTTTACAAGTTTCAGGACAGTTTGTTTTATCATTCGACTCTTTTTTTTTATAATTCTAGAAGATTAAACAAGAAGATCAGGCCTAAAAACTATTCACAGAAGAACTAAAATGTGTTAAAGACGTTAGAGAGAAGATTCAGTGTGCAAAAATGTAGAAAACCTGTAATCTAGAACTAATACAGGGTGAGCAAATTTGCATAAATTAGAAAAAAATTATAGGCATCTATCTTTAACCATTAAATCAGTTTAAGGAACGTTTCTTCTGTCTTTTCAATTCTAGAAGTTAAACATGTCTAAAACTGATTTAACAAGAAGATCAGACACAAAAATTGTCCACTGAAGAACTAAAACGTGTTAAAGACGTTAGAGCAAAGATGTAAAAATTAAACAACTTGTAATGTAGAATTAATAGAGAGCAAAAATACTTGCACGTATGCAGTGTGCAAACTTGCCTACATTAGAAAATACATTTGTATGCATCTATCTTTAACCATTAAATCAGTTTTAGGAACATTAGCTTTTTTAAAATTGCAATTCAATAAGTTAAATGTGTTTAAAATTAATTTAACAAGAAGGGTAGACATTAAAACTGTTCACTGAAGAATTAAATGTGTTAAAGACGGTATAGAAAAGATACAGTGTGCAGAAATGTAGAAAACCTGTAATCTAGAGCAAATATACAGCAACAATACTTGCATGTATGCAGCGTGCAAATTTGAATAAATCATCTTGAACTATTTACTCAGATTTAGGAAAGTTTCTTTCAGATTCAGACAATTATTTCTTTCAATTTTAAACGTTAAAGATATTTAAAACGGACATTCAAACTATTTGGATGATGTTCATTTTGTCGTTAACTATCATAGGATAACGTTATTTCTTTTACACCGACAACTCAAAGTAAAGATGGTTTTATCATCTGTCAGACCGGTCACCTGATAAAAAAGGACACGTCAGCACACGTCAGATGACGCTCTGAAGAGGACTGCAGTTGCAGTTGAAACATGTTAGCTAAGGTAAAACCATCTTTACTTTGAGAACGTTCCTCCTGTGTTATCGTAGAACAACAATTTGTGTTCCTGACAACATGCTCTCAATGTTGACAGTGAAACATTACATTTACTTTTTAGGAACATTATTGGAAATGAAAATACTCTTAAAACGTTACTTGAACATTTGATTGAAACATTTTCTTTAAAACATTGCAAGAACTTGGAGGTAATGTTAGCCGACGTGAGAACTTTCCGCGCTAACTAGGATAATTGTGTTTGTGTAAGGTCTTTTTTTTCTTTTTTTTAAATTGGATGTTCACTTTTTTGTGCTCTTGTGTTTTTTTCTGATTTTGTGCATCTCAGGACACCAGCATTTGTGTTTTGTTCAAACCTGAAATTAGCACGAGACAGAAATGGTGCAATGAGCCTTTAATTCACAACATGCAACAAATTACAACTTGTAGTTTAAACACACTTTTAAAAAAATGTAGAAAAACAACACAGGTCATGTGAGCTCTTGGTGATATGACTTATAATACTGCGGACATCTTTTTGTCTAAAATATAATAAAATCACTTCATGTCTTCATCTCACTGGAACCAACCGGAGACCGACCTCTTGCTGAAGGTGGTTCCACGTTGTTCTGCACTGAAACCGAGTGACCGACCGACACAAACAGAACATTAAGGCACTTTGGAGAAAAACCAAAATTATCTAAACTATCAGGGTGTCTGAGTCCACTGGGCCTCTTCTTCCTCTGCATGGGTTCACTGCAACCAGCTCTGATCCAGAACTGAAAATCGAGCTCCGAAAATTCATCACCAACTATTTTGAAAATCTATTTATCGTTTTGAGTAGTTTTATAAGACAAGAAAAAGCATCAATTGTTGTTTTTTTTACATTTTAGACACCAAATAATCAACAGATTGACAATGAAAATAATCACTAGTTGGATGTTTTCAATTAAATGGCCAATAAAACGACAGAAAACCTGCTGAGTAGAGGGTGACACCTCCAAAAAACCTGCAAATATTCAGTTCACAACAGAAAATGTTCTGCAAATATCAGTTGTTGTTTTTTTTAAAGTTCTGATCAAGGTGCAGGATCATTCATTTTAAAAGGGATAACATAAAAGAAGCTGCAGCCTAATATTCTGCTTGGTACTGAGTGGAGCTGCAATGATTAATCTGTTGGTTGACAATTTTTCAATTATTATTAGATTACTTAAACAATCAGATAAAGCTCAAGTCAATTTAAAATAAACAGTTGAAATTCTGTCATTGCAGTTTCTTAAATACGAATAATTTCTGGTTTATTTCCTCCTCTATGACAGTAAACTGAATATGTTTGAACAAAACAAGACATTTGAGGAGAGGATAGGCATTCGTTACCATTTAGAGACCAAACATGATTGAATAATCCAGAAAATATGTGAAAATCAACAGTGAAAATGATGCATTTCAGTCCAGTTGGACTCTTATTGTGGTGTGTAATTTTACCATGAATCCAAGAGAAACTACTAATAAATCTATATTTTGGAGCTAAGTAGAAAAGCAACTAACAACGATATTCATTAGTGATTAATCTAATGATTATTTTATTGTTTTGTCTCACCGGAATGAGAAAATGTCGATCACAGTGTCTTAAAGCCAATGGTGACATCTTTAAAAGGTTTGGAGCTGCAACCATTAATCGATTAGTCACCAAATATTAAGGTAGTCATCAACTGTTTCAATGATCAGTTAAAGTATTTTCAGTAAAATTAATACCTAGATAACAAGACATTTGTGTAAAATTAGATCAATATTTTTTACCATTTTCCGACAATTTAGAGACCAAACTGCTGATCAATTCATCCAGAAAATAATCATTATCTGCAGCCATAGCACAAAAAAGGAGAAAAGGAGAATTGTTCCTGCTTCCACACATTTCTGTTGACTACAATGTAATTTCTTACTGACACTTGATCTTCTGACCTTTTCTTGGCACTTTAGGACTCCTCGTCCGCGGCTTCTACATTATTCTCAACCTTGGTGACAGCGGTTGGCGAGAAAAATGTCACCTCAAGCTCCGTTTAGTTTGACCTCATAACTGTATCACCTGATCTTCTCTTAGCTACGTAGTATAACATTAAAAATTCATGTCTGGCTGCTGATTAGAGTCCAAACGGTGAAGCTCCGAGAGATTTCTTAAACAGATCGAAAGCTACACAGAAACCGCAAAGTTAAAGTCAACATAATACAGATTTCTTGTGCAAATTGTGTTTTTTGATCATATAAACTCTCCTGATTACATTAAACAGTTCTTACTTAGTATTTCAAAGAATCCAGCAGCAGCAGACTTACTGAACTGTGTGGCTACATGTGCAGTCGGTTCTGGATCAAAGCTGATCAGCCTTTAAGCTGAAAACCTGCCAGTGGACTCGCAGCCTTACATCAGGTCACTTTGCGTCGGTGAGAACAGCATCATTCAGCATCAGAAGATACAAACAGGCTAAATAAATCATGTAAACAGCCTAGTTTGGTTTGGTCTGGACACAGAGTCGATCACAACTTGTGTTTTGGGGATATTTCAGACTGTAAACAGTAAACAGTCTCACTTCTGGATCTTTAGAGGCTCAAACTCTGACTGATGAACACATTCACTCTGGATCCAAACCAGACATCCAAGCAGCAATTTTAAAAAAAAAAAAAAAAAAAAAAAAAAAAAAACAGTTTCAAAAATAAAGAATGCAGCAATAAAAAACATCAGACTCTAAAACTGGATACTGGGCTGATACTGATGGAAAACTTGGTATATTAAAAGTTCAACAATAGAAATACAAAATCTTAAATCAAATATAAATCTTAAAAGATTTAAATTTTTTGTCCAGTCATATTCAACAAGTGCTTCATTAACATCAGATTGGATCATCAGCTGTTGGCTAAAACCAAACCTTTGTGTGGCGTTCAGGAAGTTTTATCAGTGCATCAAAAACAGAAATAAAAGCTGTTATATGTAAAGCTGGTCCAGACACACAATCAAATACAGCAAAGTGAAGCAGCAAATACACAGCAAGTGTGAACACGTTGGACCGTCACAGAAACGCAGCAAAGTCTGACTTTGTAAAAAACTGCTTTTTAATAGTTGTGGTGAAAACGGTGTCTAAGTGTAAAGACCCCGACACAGTGTGCGACTTTAGGACGTCTCAGGCAAAAACTGACAATCGAGAGGGAGAATGTTTGGCTGTCTGAAGTCGACAAAAACGACAACTTCAACGCTTTGTGGAAGAAACTCAGGACTGAGCTTTGAAACGCTGCTGCTGCTGCTACGACCAGGAGGGTTTTCATAGGTTCACTTAGTACCTAAATGACAAGACCTGAAACCAATCAGGTCCAAATGAGGCGAAGCGATTCCACTGCAGGAACTTTATCTGAGGTTGAAGAACCTTTAAGGAAACTAAGTTCTTCTACCTGCATTTTCACAGGATTGTTTTAAGCCTTTTGAACTTTCAAGGTGATTCTGTAGTGTTGCCGTTGCTTCCTGACACTGACTAATCTGCCTGATCTTCAAACTGCGGCAGAAACACATATAAAGAACTGAAGGACATGTTAGTTTGTGATATTACAGTTATTTTCCTGCAAAGGGGAATATTTAAAGCCCATTTTTGTTGGTTTTATTCTACTCCAAGGAAAAATCACCAGCACCAAAATGAAAAGAATTGAGAATAAAAACTGCAATTAACCAGTTTGGATAACTAGAGTTTAATTTACTCGAGTATAATAGATGCTTTTGGTTATTACATGTTAAGAAAATAACAGAATAATGCAGAGATTTCTCTCAAATAAGGAAGCACAGGCTCGTTGGCTTTTGTTACTGTGTACAGTCACCCAATAAAGCTCGACTGAGCAGTAAAAAGACTTTGTGGAGGAGATTTAGGATCAGATGTAACTTGGTTTCAAGGTTCAGTCTTGTTTTTTAGCCACTAAATGGATATACGAAGAACCTTCGAGTCACATGAGGTCCTAGTGAAGCCACGTTTCCACAGGATTTTAGTTTTAACTCATCGACAGTCTCTGTTCAGGGACTCTGAAGGCAATTTTGTAGCTTTCCGACTCTGACTAATCTGTCTAAACTTCAGCGCTTTAAACTGCAGCAGAAGCGCAGATAAAGAGCGGAAGGACATTTAAGTTTCACTGCAGAGAGGAATTTCTGATGCCCATTTTTGGTGCTTTCATTGAGCTCCAAAGGAAAATGATCAACACCAAAATGATCAGAACTGAGGATAAAAATTGCTGTTTGGTTCATTGGGGTTTCATTTATTCCGGTTAACAGACGTTTTTGTTCATCAAACACTGAGAAATAACAGGAACATTCACAGATTTCTGTCATTTCCTTTCTCAGGCTTGAGACCAATTCTGCTTCCTGTCGTGTATTTACCTCCAAAAACTCCAATTTATAGTGACTAATTTAATCTAAAATGTTTCTGTAAACTGTTGCAGGAAACATCCAGAGAAAACCCCTGAATGGAACCTTGCTGCTGTGAGGCCACAGCTCTGACCACGTAAAATGCACCGTCAGTGTGTTCTATTGATGCTGCTGCCCTCCCAGAGAACCACACTGTTGTTCTCTTTGTTAGGACTAAACTCACAGTCCTGCTGCAGACCTGAAAGATAACAAGGAAGCATTCTGGATGGAAAATGAAGCTTAGCACTTGAATGGGGCAACAGAGGCACCGTGAACACGTTCACTCCACGTAATCTGGATCTGTGCTCAAATGAACTCACGGAAATTCAAATTTTTCAGCTCAAGTCTGTTATTTTCTAATTGCGTGTTGGGTTCTGGTTTGCATTTTTGTGCCGCTAACATTCATAGAGGTGAGCTGTTGAGACGCTGTCGTCACACAGTGTGTCGGGGCTTCAAGAGATGCACCAGGAAGTAAGATAACAATCTCTATTTAAATTAGAATTTGTCCAGTAAACCTCAACTTCCACTGTGAAACATTCAATTTGTGACCAATTTGACATGAATCCTTCACTCTGTGCTCCGTCACGGGAAATATTAAGACACATTCAGTGCAAAGTCTGAAGCATCACACTAAGATTTTTTGGCATCTGATCGACAGTAAGGCAGTAATCTGATCATTGCTTCTGACCAAAAGGTTTCAGATCACAGAGAGACGGCAGGAAATTTCCCACAAAATCAGAGACAGATTTTAAGTTTTAGTTCTGCAAACATTTCTCAGAAGCAGAGAGGAAATAATTCAATAAGTAAAACATTTAAGCCTCAAGACAATTAAATATTTCTAACTTGGTATCTAACTGGTAAACTGGAATTACAAAGAGCAAAATATGGTCAAAATCAAATCATAAATGCCACTAGATTCTGATACGTTAGCATGGTTGGTTGTGACTTGGAAGAACAGTGGATAAAACTGTCGTAAGTTTAACTGTAAGGTAAAACTTAATAACTGCTGTTGGAAAACATTACAAAAGTAATTCAGGTCAAACACATCAATAAAATTACTTCATCTTGGCAGCAAAAAAAATTCTTTTGCTTCTCTTCTTTCAGCTACAGCTGAATTTTCGGGTCAGAAATGTTTGTAGAAATAAAAGTGCATTTGAATCCATGTCAGCTGACACTCTGACTGGGCCACATGTGAGGAAATCAGCCTGAAAAGATTAATAAAGTCACTAAATGGAAGCACCACAACATGCAGGGATACGGTGCAGGACGGGACATGTGTTCTTAAATGTATTTTGTGCTTTAACAGTCAAAGACATTTGAATAATGACAAACATGCTGTAAGCAACTGTTTTTTTCTGTAAAGTGCAGCAAAGCAGATATTAAAGTATTTTCACTAAATGTAAGCATGTGCCTTTATTTAGCTGATATGACAAAGACATGCTGGTTTTATTTTAACATATTTCAGCTTTGTTTCTGACCATGAGATGCATATTTTCCAAAAGATCTGCATCAAAAAATCTGTGCATGTGTGTTTTATTTGTGTTCATTAGTTCCAACGTACAGTTTTCAATCAATATATGTATTCTTTAAAATGTTTTATTAATCCATGCAGACAGATTTCCACACCTGTAATTTGTTTTCCATCCGATCTCCTCTTGGGTTTAATTTGGACACTGCTTTCTCTTTCTTTTTTTGGCATCATTCAAAACCAGTGTGCTTTTAGAGTGCAGGATGAATGATAGAAAATTCAATTTAAATTCACCTGGTTTGTTTTTTCTTTTTTCTTTTAAAGCACCAAAGACAGCGGCACTGGTCCTGTCTGTTAGAAAAATTGAACAGCATTTTGTAGTGAAGCAGGATTTAATGCTGAGGGTAAAGGCAAATTGATTTCCCAGCAGACAGTGAGGCTGTTTTCTAAACTGTGGAGGTTAATGTGATGCTTCATGGGAGTTACTGAGACACCCAGACAAGGAAAAATCACTTCAGCAAAACTTAATGGTAGCTTTACCATTTATATAATAAATAAATCAATGACACAATCCTTGTAACACAGCAGTGAAATCACTGTTTGACGGATAATGTCTGTGCTATTCTATATTTTTCTTATTGTCAAAAACTCCCAGACGTAAACCATCGGTGTGTCTCTCATTACTTCAAGACTCTCATCTTCAAACTTGGAGATTTTAACTTTTAAAATCACCTCAAAAACATGTAGTTTAACTTTTAACAGCTGCTCATTGCTGTTTTTAGTGAACGTTACTCAAAAAAGAGGAAAATGTGTTTTTTAGGGACTATATTCAGTCTATATTTGGTGCACTGGTGAGTGTTTCAGGCAATAATTCAGATTTATTTCAGTCTGTTGTGTCTCTTTCTCAACTTGTCCACTTTCATTGTACAGATTCAGGGAAACAAAAACATCATACACTGGGGCAGAAAGCTCAAGCTTCCTGCAACTTTCCAAAAAAACTTTCTTCCATGAATATTTTTTTGTTTTCAGTTTGGAAGATGCACATTGCTAACTGCACTAAATGCCATTTAATGACCACTGACAGTACACATGGAGTTTTCTGACAATAAGAAAAATACACTTTAGCACCACACTTATGTTTTAACTGGAGAGATTCAGCAATTATTCTTGGTTTTTGTGTTGGTTTGCATTGTTTGCATGCTAACATTTTGTTTTTCACTGTTTCACTTAATTTGTTTTTAGCATGCTATTGTTTTTTTAGCCCCTGAGTAACGTTTTAGCATGCTAACAACGTCATTAGCTTCATGCAGGTTTTTTTTTTATCCGACAAATAATAGCTTGTTAAAATTTGTTAGCACACCAGAATATCTGCTTATTGACATTTTAGCGTGCTAGCTAGAGTTAGCGTTGGAAGCTAACAGGGCCGTATGGCTGGACATTGAATAAAAGTGATTAAACCCTCTGAACCCCAATACCTGCCAGCAGGTTTAAAAGGCATGTTTTCTTTTTAAAAAATAACTAAAATGACACATTTTTTTCAGGCAAAAACTGTGAAACTGAAAGAATTACCAGATTTTCAACCTTCTAACAGTCGATGAAGATATCACCTGACGTTTAGGTGAGAAACTTTATCAGAAGGAAGCTTAAATTTGAAACTTTACGTCTCAATTAAAACTCAACAAAAATAAACTCTCTCTTAAAAGATTCTGCAAAAACAAACAAAAAAAAGTCTGCACTCGCAAAATAAATTAAGAATGCAAATCCAGCAACTATTTGGCTGAACTGCAGACTGTGTTTGATGTTTCACCAGGAAAGATAATCAAATCTGAGCTTAAAATCTCTTTATTCTACCCATCTCATTTAGAAACTCATCAAAAGTCAACTCTTTACACTCATCTGTAAAACTAAAAGTCTCTGAGCTCATCAACGCAACCGAGAAGCTACGACTGACTCAGATGTGATCAACAGTCAGGTGACAAAAATTGACTTTTTGGTTGAACTGCAGGCTGTGTTTCCACAGAAAAGAGAGGAAAAAATAATATATAAATAGTTAATTATTTATAGTATGTGGAACCTCCATTATTTCCAGCTGTGAACACTTGGAAAAATGTTTGACATGATTCCATTATATATTATTTTTTTTTTGTGAAATAAATCATCTGTCATTGTAACTGTGCCATACTGCACAGAAGACATTTTGAGCTCTCGCTCTACTTCCTGTCATGGTTGTGCTGTTTCAACAGAGATGCAGGACTTGATACTGCATTTTTAAAAAGCCCACGGGGGGGGAAATGTGACAGGAGAAAAAAAAATACACCCAGAAGCTGCTCAGAGTTCAGAGGGTTAAAAAAAAAAAAAAAAAAAAAAAAGATTTTGTATTACATCCGTGGTCCAAACAGGTTTTGCAGAGTTAGGAATTTTCAAAGTAGAAAAAAAGTCGGAATGGATAAGACGTTTGTTAACAAATTGAGCAAATTAAGCTGTAAACCACTGAGAAGAACAAAGAGGCGACGCGGAGACACCAAGGCTGCTGTCAGACCTGCGAGAGGGAATTCATCTGGTTTGATTTATGGCACACATCAGCAGGAAGGCGCTGTCATTTTAAAACTAACGCAGCTTAAAGTTTTCTAAAAAGCTTCTGGTGGCAGATGGTGCAATGAAGGAAAAGCTTATAAGGTGAGAAGCAGCAGCGGTGATGGGAAATGTTCGTAATAAGACAACAACAGCATGTGACTGATTGTTTGCACCGCAGTGTCATTCACTCATGATGTGTTTGGGTAAAATGTGACACTGAGCACCTTTAACATGAAAACATGACTGTAGAGGTTTGACAGGATTCAATGAGGAATATAAAAGTAATACTTCAACTACTCTATTGCTTCAGCATTTCACCGTGATAATCAGGGACGTTTTTGTTTCAGGTTGTTGGAAACTGGTCCTGGATCAGTGCTTCTGTTACCTCTGCAGCTATCATCCAATCAAGCTGATTATCAGGGTGGTTGCCGGGCAGAAAAATGGACACAGCAAACTGCCGACTCAGCCGTCTGGTTCCTTCATGACGGATGTTTTTCTACACTGAAGCACCTGGAGAGGAAGGAGAGCAGGATGTTGCAGGAGATAGGGAAGAGAGAGTGTAGCAAAAGTTAGACTCTCAGCACGGCAGGGGTAATTCATATCATCTGACTCACATGTGCTTCAAAGAGGGGGAAAAAATCATCATAGTTCCACTTTAACTGCTTATTAGGACCGCTAGCATTGATAGCATTCCTCAGTAAAACCAGATGATGCGCTGTCCCCATTTATATCTTATACAGGACATCAGACACATAACGCTGCTTTTATTCTGTCTTTCAAATTCCACCCAACAGGACTTTATTCATAGATTTGACTCATCAATTAAATATTTAGAACACAATCTGAGATCAGCAGAGAGGCAAATTTAGATTTTTAAGAGCAACGTGTTAAATTTATACTTAATATTTCACGTAAATTGAAAAATTATGATTTTATGTGTTTCGTGAAACACACATGCAGAAATGCAGATAAAAAGTCATGATTTCTCATGACTTTGTGCCGAACCACAGTTAGGATCCATGTTTCTTTTTGTTGAACTGAACCGAACTCTGCTGTTCTCCCTTCTGTGACGCCATAATCAAGCTATGATTTTTGAGCTGGATAAAAACCACCAAATGTTAATTTACTGCAAATCAGTCAAGTTTATGCTTCATTTTAATGCACATTAAGTCACTGAGGTTGCAAACTTTCAAGATGGTCTTTCAGATCGACTTGGAAACATCTTGCAGTTTTGTATGAAAATTAAGGAAATAAATTTACTGACAACATTACTGGTTTTCAACTTCAAATTTTAACTCCCTGTCGAGGCCCCACAGTCTGAACACCTTGGATGCAGGAAATGATGCTGGTGCAGGAACTTCACACAGAGACGTCACGAGAACTGATACTTGTGTTGTTGCTATGCTGCTGCTGTTTCTCATAATACTGGGAAAAATGTAGAAACTTAGTGAGTCAATTTCTCAGTAAGCATCCCCCAATTATGTATTTTTAAAATTGTACAAGAATTCTACCTGAAAGTATCCACGTATTATATGAACTTAAGCTTTGTATTTTTTATACTTGATGTAAGTGTATGTATGTTATTGGTGTTCATGTGCTTTGTGTTACAGTGTGTCAGGATCGACATGAGGAGGATCAGCTGACTGCTGTGACATTCAGTTAATGCAGACCCTTTAAATAGTCTGACTGAAAAACTGCTGCATGAGTTGTAGCTGCTCTCCAAACACAACAACAGGCTAAAACACACATTTTGGGCTAACACAGAGACTGTTCATGCACATACAATCTATTTATTTTTCTATATCAAGAATCGAGGAATATCAGCAGTATCAGTGCAGACTACCATAATCCTGGTAGAATGACGTCCCTGCTGCACTCTGCAGGAAATAAAAACATCCAAACATCTGTATCAAATGTGAGTTCATGCAACTTTGGAGCAGACTTGTGAAATTATCTGAAAAGCAAAATAAAATGGTGAACTATGAAACTGTGAAGGTCTTATCATGCATGACTGATTCTATTTTTATTTTCGAAACAGAACACAGTGTCACATTCATGATGCTCAGCATAAATACAGGTGCTCTGGTGATTACGGATCTCTGAGGGTGCGTTTAGCTTCATCACCACCAGATGTAGAGACGCAGGTTAACTGACTCCCTGAAGTTGTTATACACGAACTTAAAAGAGTAAAATGTCCCAGATTTCTCGAGTTCTTCTGGATGGATAAAAGCAGAATTTTGCTAATTTATTTACAGAGGGCAGAAAACAACATTCTTTGTTTATCAAAGCAGTGAGTGTACGAGGGGTGTGACAGTTAACAACGGCTGAGTCACAGTTAGAAACTATATTTATGAAATCAGAGAATATTTTTATACCCACAGTGAGAACAAGGTCCCAGTGTGTTGGGACCTTATCCATAATGACTAAAGACAAAAGATGCAGCAATGTTTTAAAATATCAGTAGCGGCAGAATAATGGATATTTAAATCACCACAAAGATGAGAGCGGACAAGAATTCAGGGAGTTCTGCTAAAAAGCTATCAGCTAATAAAAGATCAAAGTTCAACAGAGACTTAAAAAGAAGGAAATTCATCACACAGTACTTGAGATGTTCTCATCAGTCTCAGGTGATACTGTCGTAAAGAGAAAAGGTCAGCAGCCTTCCAGGATTAATTAATTATTTTTCAGCAGCAGGAGGAAGCAGACTACGTGAACACCACCATGTTTTCACAACATCCAAGTCAAACTTACCTAGCATTTAATCAACATTTACTGGAAAGCACCTACAAAGTAACTGACACACCTGACTAATAACACTCAAAAGGAAACACAAAATGCTGGATGCAAAATGACCACCAAGAGGCACAAAAAAAACATAAAAAGATGCAAAATGAACACAAACTGATGCTGACTCTATGCAAAGAGAGTTTAAAACCACATCTTAGACACACAAAAGGACAACTATATGCACAATGGCCGCAAAGAGACACAAAACAACCACAAAAAGACACAAACCAATAAAAAAGGAGGCAAAACGACACACAAAAACATACAAAATTACTCAAAACAAACACGAAGAGACTGGAAATGGCAGCAAAAAAACAAAATAGATCAGAAAGAGAATCAAATGGACCAGAGAGAGACAAAAAAAACATCAAACTGACAGCTTGTCAAACAGATAAAACAAGAGGAAAAAGACACAAAACTGTGAAAAAGAGACAAACTACAAAGACTAAAAGAGAACAGAAAGAGTCCCAAACAGAGCACAGAGAGACAGAATCAAATACAATGAAGTCACCTCTTAGAAAAACAAAAGTATTCCTAGATGCACAATGGCCTCAAAGAGACACGAAGCAACCACAAGGAATCACAAGCCAGGCAAATAAGAGATGCAAAATGAACACAAATGAATGTTGAAGACACAAAAACACACAAAATGACCAGAGAGATTAAAACTGACTAAAAGAGAAGCTAATTCAAACCAACGCAAACTTTGGGAGCAATGACTGGGAGCAACTGGAACATAAGAAAACATCAAAAAAGTATTTCTGATTCTGATTCTGAAACAGAGACAACACAATCACAAAAATATACATAAATTTATTCAAAAACAACACCAAGACACACAACTACAAAGACGTCCAAACAGCGGCCAAAGAGACGAAATGGAGCACAAAGAAACAGAACCAAACACACAAAATGACACAAGTTGATGCTGATTCAATGCAAATCCACATAAAACCACTTCTAAGTCACACAAAATGATTACTAGAAACACAACAGCCACAAGAAAACACAAAACAACCACAGAGATGAAAGCCAAGAAAAAATGGAAGCAAAGCGATCACAAACATGCAAAGCACACACAAAATGACCAGAAAGAGACTAAAACTCACTAGCAGACACAAAATGAAAACAAACATATGCAAAATCAACACAAACAGAGACAACGCAGTGACAAAGAAACATACAATGACTCAAAACAAATACCAAGAGCAATAAAAATGCTCAAAAAACACTGAAACAGAAACAAATGGACCAAAGAGAGAAAAACTAACTTTCTGACATCAGGTCAAAAAGATAAAACAACAAGAAAGAGGCAATGCAGAGCCACAAAATGATGACAGAGAAGCAAACTACTACAAAGATGTGCAAAAAAGAACAGAACCAGATGAAAATTGACTACAAAGACACACTAGATGTAAATGGATGAAAATAGACACAAAACAGCCACAAAGAGATGCAAGCCAAGAACAAAAATGATGCAGAATCAAAGCAAATGAATGCAAAAGACCAATAAAAATGACCAGAAAGAGATTAAAACTGACTAACAGAAACAAAATCAACACAAACAGATGCGAAATCAATGCAAACAAAGACAATACAAACACAAAGATGCGCAAAATTTGTCAAAACAAATACCAAGAGTGATAAAGGTGCTCAAAAACAGATACATAAAACAAAAACAAAGACACAATGCAAAGAGAAACAGCAGGACTACTAGATGCAAAACTGATGTAAAGAGAAACAAAACAACCACAAAGAGACACAAAACAATAAAAAGAAAGATGCAATACAGCAAACACATGCTGAGATATCACATCGGCCACGAGTATCTGCTCTGGAGGCTAAAGTCGATGCGTTCATGTGAATCTTTGTTTATAAAGTGATGGAAAAAGTTTGACAAATGTGTAACAGTTGCAGCTGTTTACTGTTACGTAAGTCAATGTGGGCTGAACCCTGGTTTAGGCGTGATGTAATAACTATTTTCAGATACAGAGGAAAAAGTCTTGTGCTGTTAGCCGTTAGCAGATTGTTTCTGTTTCTACTGTCGGACCAATAAACAGAAACCTCCTGCATGAAGCTGTACGCAGCAGCTATGATGTTATTTAATTATTCATTCTGTATGTGCTGACCTACACAGTGAAGTCCAGACATTGAACTCCTGCATGCTACTGAATTGTCTCGTTGAGATTAACAGACTAGTCCGTGTTAAAGCCCTTTCTGTGGGTTCATTTTCTGGTATTTTCATGAACGTACAGCTTGTTGTGTCCAGAAGGAGATGAGGACTTTGCACCTTCTTTTTATAAAACACAGGACATGAAACAGCGGACACAGGAGAGACCTACCAGCCTGAGGGCCACAAGCCATACTGTAGGATGTCCACAGATTAACAGCCATCAGGAACGTCGCTATGAAGCCAAACACCTGCAGATACACACAGAATGGACTTCAAGTCAGCACGACAACACTTCATCACTTACTTAATTAATCAGACTATTTAAACAGAACTTTTCATACAACTTCAATGTTACACAAACTGCTTACTGATGAAAGGAATAAAGTCACTAAAAACATCACAACATATAGATGTAGATGAAACACCACAATTTGTGTCAGTCTGAAGTTATTTCACTCTTTTCAGACTCATTTTGGCTGTAACCGTGCAGCCTCACAGTCCTCATAGCTCCCTGGTGATCCCAGAGTCCGTTTGGTTTACGTACCGATCCGGCCACCAGCGCTGAAACTCCTCCGCTCTTCACCGAGGCGATGATGGAGGCAATGAAGAGAAGGACGCACCCCACGGAGTAATGGAAGAACTCCTGAAAAAGAAGAAACAACAGGCATTTATCTGACAGCTGGAGAGGCAGAAGATTTCTAATGAGCCTCTCACAGAGCATCAGGAGTGTTCCTCTGGACATTCCTTTATTGCCAACAAATTCATTCTGATTGAGCAACACGTGTCTGCAGCAGAGGAAGCTGCAATTTCAGGGTCGCAGCTGTTGAACCTTTGCTTTTCATCAACTATGTTGGTCCAGATAACATGGCGAACATTTGTTTACTCCAAAGGCTAGCTAACTTTTCTGGTTCACAGACACTGGCCAAAAAAAAAAAGAAGTCAACAGTTTTGAGTGGAATAAACTTTTAGAATCATAACTCATTTATTAGAAACTAGAATTTTAGATGGAAAAAACACTTAAAATTATAATTTGTGAGCTAAAAAGTATTATTTTGATGGAATAAACCTTTTAAACTTCAAGTACTTAGTCAGAAATTAGGATTTTGTGTGAAAGAAAATCTTTAAAACCATAACTCAGTTGTTAGAAAGTAGAATTTTGGATTGATCAAACCTTTAAAACCAAAATGTACAAGTTAGAAGGCGATATTTTGGTGGAATAAACCTTTAAAACTTCAAATACTCGGTCAGAAATTAGGATTTTGGTGGAATAAAATCTTTAAAACCATAACTCAATTGTGGAAAGTAGAATTTTGGATTGATCAAACCTTTTAAACCAAAATGTACAAGACAGAAGGTGATATTTTGGTGGAATAAATCTTTAAAACTTTAAGTACTTGAACAGAAACCAGTAATTGGGGGTGAAATAAATCTTTTTATTTTGGGTGGAATTAGCCTTTAAAAAAATAACTTGCTAGATAGAAAGTAGTATTTTGTTGGATTAAAGCTTTAAAACTACAAGTACTTGGACAAAAACAGAATTCAATTGTTAAAAAGTAGAACTTTGGGTGGAACAAATCTTAAAACCATAACTCATTTATTGGAAAATAGCATCTTGAGTGGACTAAAATCTTGAAAAACATAACCTGCAAGTTAGAAACCTTTAAAACCATAATTTGCACACTTGAGTGATTAACTCGAGTCGGTCCACAGCTGACAGTAAACTCACAGGAAACCTGAGCATGTGGGTGTGAAAATACAAATAAGGAAGTGCTGCTTTAATAGAAATTGAACTGACACCTGCAGATTTCCCTTTCTGAACCCTCTAAATTTACATTATGGGTAAACATCACACAAGTTCCTGTTAAATCACACTTAGAATCAGTCAAGTCTTCACTGCAGAACTTCAAATGCAGAGAGGTTAAGTTAAGATTAGCATTCGGAGGGGCTAGATGATGCACTTTTTTATTCTAGACTCACCATCAGAGGCCAGTTGATGGAGGTTTTTATTCTAGACTCACTGTGAGAGGCCAGTTGATGGAGGTTTTTAATCTTGACTCACCATCAGAGGCCAGTTGTTGCACGTTTTTATTCTCAATTTACCATCAGAGGCCAATTGTTGCAGATTTTTAATCTAGACTCGCCATCAGATAGCAGTTATTG
Source organism: Amphiprion clarkii (assembly GCA_027123335.1). Lineage (NCBI taxonomy): Eukaryota > Metazoa > Chordata > Actinopteri > Pomacentridae > Amphiprion > Amphiprion clarkii. The sequence continues at coordinate 10,487,555 of CM049573.1, read as the reverse complement.
CAAGTTTTTATTCTAGATTTAATGTCAGAGGCCAGTTGATGGAGGTTTTTATTCTAGATTCACCGTGAGAGGACAGTTTTTTGCTGGTTTTTAATCTAGACTCACCATCAGAGGCCTGTTTTTTGCTGGTTTTTAATCTAGACTCACCGTCAGAGGTCAGGTGTTGGAGGTTTTTATTTTAGACTCACCATCAGAGGTCAGGTGTTGGAGGTTTTCATTCTAGACTCACCGTCAAAGGCCAGTTGATGCAGGGCATCTTGCCCTGCAGCCTGAACAGGTGCATGAGGAGGAAAATTAAGAAGGCGAGTAAGAACCAGAGCGCCACCACCTCGAAGAAACAGAAGGCGTGCCAGCTGGGCCAGCCATGAACACAGTAGACGCACAGGAAGGCGATGAGCAGGGAGAGCTGCAACAAAACAAAAATACAACCAAATTTTTAACTTAATAAAGCCGTATGTGAGGCTGCAGTTTAACAGGTCAGTCTGCTTACATTCTACATTTTACTATATCATGTGCAATTCAAACTGACACTAAGTTAGTGAGTCTAAATATTTCTTCACTTTATATGAACACAAAATGACACTAAACTTCAAAAACACAAAAATTCCCACATAAGATGAAAAAAAAATCCAAAGAGAAGTTATAAAGACACTCAAAATTACAAAAAATAGACACAAAACCATCAGACATAAAACAAACACAAAGAGATAGAAAAGAACCACAGAGACCTACAAAACAAGTACAGAGACAAAAAACTACTACACAAAGGCACAACACAATTGAAGAGACACAAAACGACCACAAAGACACAAAAATCACCTAAAAAAAGTTCAAAAGATCAAAAAAAAAAAAAAAACACTACAAAGGCACTCAAAATGACCAATAACAGACACAAAGCCACCACATAATACAACTACAAAGACACTGACTACATGAAAATACCCAAAAACAAAATACCCCAAAAACCCGGGTGGGGCTCCAGGGGGCCCGGGGACTTCCGGCTGTCTGACTGTCCGTCCAGGCCCGGACTGGTCAGTGGCAGCAGACTGATGGAAGTTAGCGCTAAGATCAATAGTTGTCCGTTAACCGTTTATTGCCGTCATTTGTGGCCATCACACTGATTAATATCACTAATATTCACCTGTATTGATTCGCACTGACAGGTATTTCCCATCGACTGGCTCACAATAAAACACAAAACTGAAATAAATCATCACCATCTATAAACTCTACGTTGAACTCCTGCTATGCTAACAACTTAGCTAACGGCTCCGCTAAAGGCAGCTAGTCCCGGTGCGTCCCGGTGTGTCCGCTCAGCTCAGTCCGAGCCGGACTCGGTCATTCCGGGTCAAACTCCCCGTTCAACCCGCTAGAATCTGGGCGGGACCGACTCACCGTCTGTCCTATCTTGAGCATTCCCGGGATGGTGCCGAGGTAGCCCGTGTTCAGGACGCTGTCCCCGGACCGGACCGTCGTGGTCGTTGTGGTGATGACGGTGTGCGACATGTTGACGGTAAACGGCCGGTAAACGAACGTGTGAACTAGTTAAACGTCAGTCACCGACTGGAAACGGTAACTGCATCGACTGTATCAGCAGGTACCGCCCGTCTCCGTCCTCACCGTCAAGTTACACCGAGAAACACGACTGTTTCTGGGACCCGGTTCACCGTAAAATACCCGGATCACGCGCATATTATATTATATTATATTATATTATATTATATTATATTATATTATATTATATTATATTATATTATATTATATTATATTATATTATATTATATTATATTATATTATATTATATTATATTATATTATATATCATATCATATCATATCATATCATATCATATCATATTATCCATCCATTATCTATACACCGCTTAATCCTCACTAGGGTCGCGGGGGGGCTGGAGCCTATCCCAGCTGCATATCATATTATATTATATTATATTATATTATATTATATTATATTATATTATATTATATTATATTATATTATATTATATTATATTATATTATATTATATTATATTATATTATATTATATTCATGTAATTTAGTTTAGTTTTATTTTTTGTATTAAAATTCATTATATTATATTATAGTTTAATATTTGAATTAAATGATAAATTGTTTGGTTGACAAATCATCAGTAGAAGTGGAGTTGACAACATAAATATTCTTGTTTTGCTCAACTAAAATCCAAATATTTAATTGCACAATCAAGAAAATCAGCATATCTACAAATACTTGTCTTTTTTGTAGTTTTTTTTTCTTTCAGAATGGCTGAAATTTTAAATTTATTATCAGAATAGTTGATTTGCATGGCATAAAATTACAATAAATGGAATTTTTGTGGTGACTGTGTGTCATTTTGTGGCTATTTTGCATCTTTCGGTGGTTTTGTGCTTCAGCTGTCATTTTGTGTCTCCTCGTGGTTGTTTTGAATCTTTTGTCTGAGCTCTGTGACAAGATTCAGATGCTACAGAAAGTGATGTGCACTATTTAATGCATTCTGTTTAGGGTCTTTGGTCCTTAAATCCAGCTAATTTCCATCTCTGATCAGTGTTGACAGAGCTCTTTTTATGTCGCACATCTTAAACAAATGTACTTAGCTTTCTGGAGAATTTTCCAACAGTTTCTTTCTATGAGCTCTGACAGAAAGTCAAACGCTGATATTACTGAGTCAGTAAAATCTTTTTAACTGAACCTCACTGAGATTCATAATCAGATTAAAAGTCATGTGAAATACCATCCACGAACAAAGAACACATCACATATAATACATTTAACATAAGAGAAACACGTCTACTTAAGATGACATAAAATCTGAGATCTTGGAACATGCATAGATTGTCCTTGTATTCTTTACTGTCTATAAATCTTAAATAGGTTTACCATAAATGTGGCTGCAATTAAAAGTAAGCTGAAGACAGATATTTTTCCGATGATTTAAAGTAGTCATTTTCAATGTAATATACTTTAACTCACCTTTTGTCAGTTTTATTGTATGTTTTATCTCTTGCATGGCTGCATTTTAACTTTTTGGCATTTTAGTTTTAATTATTCTACAATATGTATGTGCACTTCATTCAACTCTTCCTGATGTATTTCATTGTATGAGTTTTATTTTACTCTGCTGAATTCTGTATACTCCTGTAGAGCACTGAATAACTTCTGTTTAAAGATGAAGTGAGGCTTTTATTTTGAAGGATAGGCGGTGTGTGTGCGGCTTTGTGGGAGGCAGACAGTCAAGTTTGAGCTCTAAGTGCTGCTGGAGGTGTGGTCTGTGTCAGGAAACACTGCAGCAGCAGCAGCAGCAGCAGACTCAACACATTGTACTTCAGTGACAACACATCAATACACACTGGATACACTGCAGACTGCTCCAGCACACACACACACACACACACACACACACACACACACACACACACACACACACACACACACACACACACACACACACACACACACACACACACACACACACACACACACACACACTGACTAAAATAAGCACTATCAAAGTCATTATTTCATCTACTTCATTTAAAGGAGACAAAACAACCACCAGGAGACACAAAAGGACAAAAATAGTACAAAATTACTATAATTAAACTTGATCTTTGGCCGATTTTCTTTCGCTTTTGCTTCTTAAAAAGAGATCTAAATATATTATAAAACAGGCAGAAAACAAAAGTGGGATAATAACTGTTTAAAAACTTGATAAAACCTGATAAAAAAAAAACATAGATTGTCAATTTTAAAATCAAAAGAATTTTTTTTTTTAAATTAGGATGGAAAACATGATAAAAAAAATGAATGAAACCAATTTTTAACATTAAATAAAATATTTAAAATATTTCAATTCATTAGAAACATTTTATTGGAAACATGCCTTCAAGTGTTTATTAAAACTTTCAGTGGAGGAGGAACATGTGACTAAAAGAGGAACCAACAAGTCTGCTGATACGTGTCGTACATTTATTAAATCTTACAGAATGATCTGTTGGCTCAGTGCTGAGCAGCTGGATGAGTCTCCTGAATTTTTGACTAAAACGCTCTCAGAACTCATTAATAATTCAGACTGCAGCGTCAGAAACTGTAGACCAAGAGGAGGAAAGGCCTGCTGCCGATGCAAAACACCCTCAAACACTAGCACAGCTCGGGGCAGAGCTGCCATCCAAACCTGCTGGTAGATCCTGGATGAAGGAAAGCAGAAATACATTCAAGTGCAGCTCAGCGAACAGACACAACAACCTGCGTCACCTGAATCCTGCTCACAAACGTCACCAGAAGCTGCAAAATGATGCAAATTGAATATAAAGACATGTAAAACGACCAAAATTCATAAAAAATAACACAAAATGACAACATGGAGACTCAAAAGTACCTAAATTAAACACTGATTTACTAAAAATAGATACAAAATGATAAGAAATGACAGAAAACAACCCCAAAAACACATATCAACCACAATGAATCGTAAAATTGCTGAAATGGGGCAAAAAAATTAACACAAAGAGATGTAAAATTACCCAAATGGGAAGCAAAATGACGTCACACTGTTAAAATAATTCTAAAAACTGACCACGACATTCAAAACAGTAAAAATTAAATGTAAATTGACTGAAATGAGACACAAAAGTATGCATAATTCTGAAAGTCAGATACAAAATGACAAAAAATTACTACAAAGAGACACAAAACAACCAAATAAATTTTTAAAAGACTAGAACAGCACAAAAACCATCACAGTAAATGCAATATTACATATATTACCTACATGACAAGCAAAATAACATAAAATGACAACTAAAGACACAAAACAATCAAAATCCATTAAAATAAGACACAGAATGATGCAAAATTACTAAAATGAAAAAGATTTCTTAAATGATACAAAGCAACCACAATGAAATGACTCTAATGTGGTAAAAACATGATGCAAAGACAAAATTAAACACAAATTGACTGAAATGAGACACAAAATGATGCATCATTTCAAAAATAAGATGCAAAATGACACAAAAATGACCTAAATAAGACGCCAAATGACCAAAACAAGTCAAAAAATGATGCAACACAACTGAAATAGAGTTTAAACTGAAACAAAACATCCCTAAAGAGGATTTTGGTGTAATGTGGCCGCCTGCACGGAGACAACACATCCACAGCTGGAGGTTAATATCAGAGTGGAGCCTTAATGAGCATTTAGTCCACTAATTTGACAAAGCACCAACTTCTGTAGCACAACTCTACGTTCAGACGCATTCAATGACTGGACTGTGGACTATTTTGGAAGCGATTTCTCTGTTGGGTCCTGGTCATGCTACGTGCCATGTTAGCATGTAGCCAAAGAGGCTAACATGAGAGAAGCTGTTGTTGAAGCCGCAGCAGCAGAAGGTGTAAAAACACCCCCGAGCAGCAGAAACGCCTTCAGTCCAACACAGGAGCTAATTCTTCAGCATTTTTATATGTCACCATGGAGACGCAACAACATGTTCTTCACACTTTGAACCACATCCTGTGGTTAAACACACACCAGCGGAAATGCATCCCCACACAGCCACACAGCATGAAGTGAAGCTGAACCCTGCAGCAGATTCTAAAACTTCCTCACTGCATTTTCAGGCCACAGGTGAAGCCTCATCGGCACCACAGCTGCAGCCGCTCACGAAACCACACAGAGAGTCAAATGAGCTTTTATGGGACAGTATCAAATAAACAAGTTCAAAGGGAACTTCTCAAAATGAAATGCAAACAACCTCAAAAAGAAAGAAAATGACCCTAAATTATTAAAATAGCAAGCAAAATGGTACAAAATGACCATAAAGACACACCAAATGACCAAAATGAGATGCTAAATTATCAACATTGATTATCAAAATGAAGTAATGGAAATGATCAAACTGAGATACATAATCACATAAGAAAAAAAATCCAGAAACAAAATGAAACTGCTGTTATTACACCTCATGTATTTGCACATTCCCCATCTTCAATACTGCTTTAAACGCCACGCTTAAAAGTGTAATTTTGCTGCTTATTTTACTATTAACACAATACAACACAACGTGGACACACAACTCTGAAAGAACATCTTTCTCCGGAGGGTGAAGGATTTCAGTTTCCTGAGAAAAACAGCTCGACTGGACGTCCTGCTGTTTCTGAAAATAAATAAAGACAACACTCATAAATGTGGTTTAATCTTCATGATTTCTTTTTGTTGATGCATAAGGGGATTATTTGGGCTGTTAGTTTTCATACCTGCATCAGTGATGAACGCTTGTAGAGTAAATAACACCTGAAATCAAAACGGTTCGGCCATTAAAACACATTTTCAGTAGTCGACACAGTAAAAAGTCCCATACGCTTGCAAAGACCATATGCATCCTGGCAGTCTTTAGTTGGTAATGACTCCTAGAATTATGAATTCTCTGTGATGGAATTATTGAAACTCATAGGTCTCAATCATGCCTTTTGGTTATTTCATAGATAAATAAAAACATACACACAGCTATGTTAATATTTGGGTAAACATCTTTTAGCCATTTTCACCTCAACTAGTAGCTTTTGGTAGCCATCTAGAAGCTTCAGTTGTGTCTTCAACCACTCCTCTTGGAAGACAGTTCAACTAAATTTGTTGGCTTTCTGACACAATTTTGTTTTTTATCATGGTTCACAGGTTCTTGAAGGAGTTTAAGTCAGAGTTTTGGGAAGACCAGTCTGAAACCCCAATTCTAGACTGATTTAGTCATTTTGTTTACGACTTCTGGTGTGTGTTTGGAGTCATTGTCTCGTTGGGACACCCAACTGCATCCAAGACCCAACCTTCTGGCTGATGATTTCAGATTTTCCTGAAGAATGTGGAGGTAATCCTCCTTCTTTGTTATCCCATTTACTTAGTGTAAAGCAGCAGTTCTGTTGGCACCAAAACAGGCCCAGAGCATAATACTGCCACCACCATGCTTGGCGGTAGGTTTGGTGTTTTTAGGTTTAAAGGCCTCATCTTCTCTCTTTCTAAATATCTAGACTCAAAATGCAAAGTACCGAAAGTTAAAGATCTAATTTTGCAGCATAATAATTAAAATGTAATTATTTCATGTTTTTCCTGGAGATATTTACTCATGCAGCCTTCTGAGATGAGCGGGTTGTTTTCAGTCACTTCATTTCTCTTAAACACAAAAACATCAGTACAATCAACACAATGCGTTGCTCATCTAAAGGACTGTGACACATTTTCAATTATCCACAAAGCTGTTCATGAAAATGTTCAATATTTTCTGATTCCAGCTCCTCAAATGTGATCGTTTGCTGCTTTTCTTCATCATTTACAACATTAAATGCACTTTATTAAAATGTTCAGAGTGTTGGTCAGACAAAACAGGCACAGTGAAGATGTTATTTTACTAAGTGATGTGGATAATCATCATCTAGGCTGGTAATATTTTTGGTTTTAGCCAAAAGATTAAGTTATAAATCAACCTTCAGATTGCGATGATACAAACAGACAGAAACAGGTTAATAAAACTAGTTTGTGCTGTTGAACAGAGGACTTGTTTGCATCAGATGTTGGCGTCTTGTTGATTGGATAATTAAGAAATATGATGCACCCTCAGACACACTTAGTGTTGCTGCGCATGTGAACACGAGGAAGGATTTGGGCGCCATTTGGTGGCTTCCTGCTACTGTTACTACAGTTTGAGCTTCACACTCACCTGGTTCTTCACTTTGCTGCACAAAATTCCCCCGTGAAACTGAAACAAACAGACATCTCATTACTCCGCTGACATGATTTATTTTATTTATTTGGTGTTAAATATTCTACTGCACTATGATTATCTGACATCAGATAATACTTGAATTATCAGAAAAAATGCAAATGTATAATTCAACTTAAAATTATGCACAAGAACATTCAAGATGACTTTTAATCAGTTGAGAATTTATGCCTGAAAGGTTTAGTACTTTCAGCTTCTTAAATGTGATAATTTTTCTTCTTTTCCTTTTCATTCTCATCAGAATTTTAATTATTGTTTAGTTGTTTTAAGGTCTGGACTGTTGTAAATGTGTCTCTTCGAACTCTGGGTAACCGTATTCTGAATTTTTACTGGCCGATCAATCGTTTCACAGAAAAATGAAATGAAAATAATCACGAGTTAAATTCTGTGTAGAAAATCTGAATTTAATTACAGCATAGTTGAGCTTCTACAGATGCCACATACATTACTTATACATCTATACTGAATTAAGAGCTTAAGCTTTAACTTTGATTTCACTGTTTCTCTTCACATTGCAGGTTGTTATGAAGCAGTTTTCTGATCAGTAGCGCAGAGCCTTAACCGCTGAGTCACCACTTCCCTTTAAAAATGACAAATATACTCCGAAATGTTCTGTCAAAGGTGGATTACAACATCCTCTACTGTGAAACACTCTAAATGTTTGCATTTCTGCTCAGTTGCTAAACTGCATTTCATTGTCTGACCACTTGTGCAATGACAGTAAAGTTAAATCTGATCTAATGTAAAAGCAACTCCAAGCATCCAGTTTCATTAAGAAAATGCGGCAGTAATAGTATATTATACCTTAAACGCAGGACATTTACTTGTGACCATGTCGTTTTACAGTGTGGTTTAAGGATTTCTGCTGATTTAGTGCTTCATCCTCCACTGTAGCTTGTTACTTTAGGTTTAGATCATTTGCTTCATAACGTCTTATATTTATGAACAAGCAGAACTCACGGCTGAGGACGGTGATCTCGGAATAAACCATCTGAAGTTCTTGGTCGGCTGGAGGCTCTGAGTCCTGCAGCGGAGGATTTCGTGCTTCTGATAAAAACAACATGAGATGAGAGGAGAAAATATGAGTTGAAGTATTTTTTAAAACTACGGTAACACTGAAGAGTTAACACTAAAGTTAGTCCCAGTCAACACAACAACAGTCTCACATCATCCTGTCATTCATTTAACCTTTATTTTACCCTCAGGTTAGTGGCGTGTAAGTTACTGAAGAATTGTACCTAAGAATATCTGAAATCCGCTTCTGCTAAACATTAACTGGCTTAGCTTAGTGGCTTTTCAGACTATCCAAACAAAGATGACATTATCTAGTTCCATCTGATAAATGCTTTTATTGCTGTTGTTGTTTTTAGCAATAATTATTTAAAAATACTCTTTTATATAGCTCCTCGCTTAGCTCCAGTTTGTGCCCCTTATGTATTAGCATATGAGCGAAGTAGATTAGAAAAACACCTATTAAAGCTGGTCTGAGTCCATTAATAATTGACTTTTTTCCTGCTATTTTCTGTAATGGAAAAGTATTTTTGATTGTCTAACATCTAATTTGTTGCAGGCATAAGTAAACATAAATAAAGCTTTCTTTCAAAGCATAGGCGTTTTTTTTTAGTTTAATGTGAATATTACTGTTCTTTTTGAGGAATAATAGTAATTCAAAAACTTAAAATATTATGAACAGTTTTACATTTAGCAAATTCTAAGTGTTAATTGTCTGGCTAAAAGCTAATTAGCCTACCTTAGATATCTTACAGATTGTCCCAACATCGTCTGGTTTTATCTGATGATTTTTTTTTTCAATTTTTAAAGAAATAATACCCCTAAAAAGTTAATTAAATGTATTATGAGCAGTTTCACAGCTTGTATGTCTCTTACACTTTAGCTTAGCTTCAGTTTGTGCTGCTCATGTAAAACATAGACTACAGTATTTTGTTTTATCTAATGATTAATGAGATTAATTATTGAATGTTTTTTTCTTGCATAGCCACTGACTGACTTTAGTAACACTGTACTTGTATGAGAAGCTCACTCAGGCAGTAAATGATGAGTCCTGTCGACAGCAGCACTAGAAGCAGCACAACAACGCCGCACACAGCCAGACTGATCATCAGGACATTAGTGGTTGGATATGTCCTCTCTGCTTCGCCCAGCCTGCTCTCTGCTCTGCAGCTCACCACCTCCTCCTCCTGCTGGTAGGGGATACAGGTGGTCAGACTGTATGGACTGGTTTCTGAGGTGTGGTGCTCGACGTCCAACAGGCGTCTGGTGACCGACAGCCAGACAACTTTGGGCAGTGGGTGACCCTCCACGTCACACCTCAGCGATCTGGTGAGGCTGTCTGAGCCACAGGCCATCTCCACCACGGAGAGGCTCTGAATCTGGGGTTTGACTGGCGAAACAAAGCGTCAGATGTAATATGATTCAGGTGATGAGTATTAAAACACAGTTCTGTTTCATAGCAGTGCAGTGATTTTCAGCTCACTCTGTTGGAAAACTGAAACAAAAAGATGCAGAAAGATGAATGAGCAGATTCATATTCACACAGAAATTTGATTATCTGGACAGTCTGTCACATTAAAGTCTAACATTTGGTCAAATGTGTCTGTATGGATGACCAGTTGGATGAAGAAATACAAACCAACCACAAAAAAGATAGATACAGAATGACCTCAAAGAGATGCAAATCAACTAATAAGAGACTAAGCAAGCCAAAGGAGACACAAATTAGCTACAAATAGATATCGAACAACCACACAAAGGGGCAAAGTGATCAAAAAATCTAAAAAAATAAAATAAAATACAACCAAAAAGAGACACCAAACAACTAAAATGATCAAAACAGATATAAAATGACCACAGAGAGATGCAATAAAAAAACCCAAGAGACACACATCAACCAGACAGACAAAAATCAACCACAAAATGATGCAAAACAAATACAAAATGATCACGGAGATGCAAACGAAGCAAAAACATGCATGACAAAACAAGCCAAAAGAGACACAAGTCAATTACAAATAAACACCAGACGACGACAAAATGATCAAAAAAGACAAAAATAACATACAAAAAGAGACACAAAACAACCACAGATACAAGATAAACCAAAAGTCAAAACAGACAAATTTAACACAGAGACACAAAACAACAGGGAAAAGATACAACATAACAATAAAAAAGACATTAAATGAACCACAAATAGGCATAAATCAACTATCAAGAGAAAAAACAAGCCAAAAGAAACATAAGCCAATCACAAATAGTCACAAAACAACCAAAATGATCTAAAAAGACACAAAATGACCATGAAGAGACAGAAGCTGACCAGAAAGACTCATAAAACAAGCAAAAAAAGATACAAATTATCTAGACAGACACCAACAGTGGAAAGATGCAAAATGTTTTTGAAAAGACACAAAATAAGCATAGACACAGAACAAGTATAAGAGACACAAAATGACCATGACGAGACTGAAGTCAACCAAAAAGAGTCACAAAACAAGCAGAGAGAAGCACAAATCAACCACAGATTGACAAAAAAAACAAAAGTTACATATGGAAAGTGTTAAAAAGAAAATTTAAATGGCCATAAATACATGCACATGATAACTATGCATAGTCCCACCTAACAGTCCCATATGGTCTAGCGGTCAGGATTCCTGGTTTTCACCCAGGCGGCCCGGGTTCAACTCCCGGTATGGGAAGAAAATGTCCTTTAGATCAACAAATTTTCATATCATGCCTTTAATGTAGGGGTGACGCTGACCACAAAGATGCAAAACAAGAAAAAAAAAGCCTCAACATAAGTAGAAATTAAAAAGATGAGACATCGAACAACCAAAATTATCAAAAAACAGAATGGAACCATGAAGAGATGTTAATGAACCCAAATCAACCAAAAAAATGATACACAATCAGCCAAAAGAAACTATGCATGGGAACAAAATGTCTACTTTAGTCAACAAATTTCCATCTCCTGCAGCTGACCTGTGATGTTGGAGAGTAGACCTGTGGCATAATTCATGCATAACGTCCTGTTATTTTGTTTCTCCCAGTGGGACGAATCCTGGGTTTAACAACCAGTAACACTGACCACCAACACTCAGATAAATACTTAAATACTCAGATAAATAAAAACACAATAAATAATTATTTTCACAGCAAAATTTCCAATGACAGTAAAAGGAATCATGTGGAAGTTTAAGACACCTGTGGCAAAAGAATTAAATCAGGACCACAACTGGTGATTGCAGCAGTTACAGCAGGCTGCAGTAACACTGACATTGTTCTCTAAGTTCTGGATCTTCTGTTGACGTTTACATGTGAAACTGAATAACCCAAGAGTCATTTAGTAGTAGCTCCACAGCTGTGAGGCCAAAGTGATCCACTATGATTTATTGATCAGAGACACTTGAAATACCAGCAGTCTCTGTGTGCCCACTAACAGATGAGAGTGAAATCTGAAAAAAAATGAAATAAAAATAGACGTTTTTACTTCTACTTTACTTTTATGTTATTGAAACTGTCCCAAGAAGTCTGAGCTGTGGCTCTACCAAATCTGATGCAGCAGAAATGAAACACGATTCTGCATTCATGTTGATCACAGTAGTACATACTTATTAAATCTGCCATGCTCTAAAAGCCACTAAACATGTTGCCAGGTACCTTTTATTAACAGTACATGAAGCTTCAAATTGCTGCTCACTGCAGGCCAGAAAAACCTATTGAACCCGAGGAGATTTGAAACTCTCAGAAGAACTTACCTGCAACATAAAGATCAATCTTCCCTTTCAAATAGTCACTTCTCCCTTCCAGCTCCACTCGGCAGAAGAAAGTACCGTTATCTGTCAATTGTACCTTCCTGATGAGGAGCGACAGCTGCCCCCGCCGAGGATCTCCATCCAGGGAGAACTTTAATCCAGACCCTGAACAGTCATTACCTCCCTCCATTGAGTCATTTTTTACTGAACACTGAAAGAACGGTTCGGTATACGGATCTCTCGCCAGCCATTTGACAGTGATATTCCCCGAATAGTTCTTCTGTTTGTGAGTGAAGGAGCAGTTGAGGATGGCATCTTCTCCTCTGGACACAGTGACCACCGGAGACACCGTCATCTTCCAGGCAGAAACAGACCCTGAAGAGGACAAGTACATCTGGAAGTTAGTTTCATGGTGGAACCATTCACTGGATGTAAAAGATGGACATCCAAGAGAGCAAGGAATGTTCCTGCAAAGCTGGTTAAAATTACCTTCAAGTTCTAAAAACGTTTTGAAAATGTTCAGAATTTTCAACAATGTTCCAGTCTGGTCAAAAAAAAAACTTGCTTAGACACTCAGAGGATGTTTGGAGGATGTTGTCAGGGGCCATAAATTCTGTTGCATGTTCAGAAACGAAAAAAATTCTCAAACTAACATTGGAAAATCACTTTCAAGATGTTATTGAATTATTTGATGATAAATCGTCTTTCATAAAAACATACCTGTGCTGTGATATACTAACAAAGTACCATACTGTTACCCAATGTTACATGAAAACAAAGGGAAGATGTTCTCAATGTGACATTTGAAAAAGCAAAAAAAAAGGGTATAATGGTGTAACTATGTCTTTAGAGAATATTATCTTCCCTTTAAAAAGAACATTCTAGTCTCTGCACTGGGAGGTGAACCTGGCAACCTGAGTCTAAACCAGGAATCTGAGCTGTTAAACCATAAGGAAGACTAATAAAGTTAAGGATATTTGTAAGAAATAGATCCAACATGCAACATGAAGCACTTCTTAAAAAGTCAGCATTGCTGCTATCAGGTTTACTTCTCAGGTCTTATATGGTCTAGTGGTCAGGATTTCTGGTTTTCACCCAGGCACCCTGGGTTCAATTCCTGGTATGGGAAACTTACAGTTTGTGATTATGTGTAACTGTCTATATTGTTGTACAGCATTGTTAATTATTTCTCAATCTGAATTGTCAGTAAATCTGTCTGCGCTGGTAACCTGTGTAAAAAACAGGAATACTGGCAGCCCTGCAGGGCGACACCAGACGAAGTTGGCCAATACCTTAGGTTTTAGGGGTCTGTGACACCACTTGTTCGGTACTTAGAATGCAGTCTTAAGATTACTCCAACGTAGTTTCACCACAGTTGAGTCTTGGGTCATGAATGAGCTGTGAGTCGTGATTTGGCAACCATATCTCCACAGAATTCATATACAACAGAATTTCATTGTCATTTATGCTTTTTTTGTTGTTGTTGTTTTTTTAGGCATAAGTCTGCACTGGAGTTTCACCCAGGAGACCAAGATTTGTGTCCTGTATGGGATTATTATTTTTAGACTTGTTCTTTGATATTTGCTTTTGGTTGTCATTTTCTGTGTGCTTAAGTTTGGGAAATATTTTCACAATGATAAGTATGTGTTAGAAGCTTGGTTAAGTTTAGAAACTTAAATTGCTTGGTTAGGTTTAGGAGAATATGAAGGTTTTGGTTAAAATATGTTTGAAGCTTTTCCTCCATTTTCTGGGTTACCATGGTGACAAACTCTGTCCCAGCTAATGTCTGGCAAAGATATGTTGGTTTCAAATGTCTCCGCAATACGTCAAAAAAATAAATAAATCAGGCAACATGTTGCTGTTTAGATGTATAGAAACATAATATTATGCAGACACGGATGGAGTGAATACCTGGGAGTCACCATTAGTCAGTTAGAAACGAAGAAGCCGCTCAAAACATCTTCGAGAACCAAAGACAAGTTCAACTGTTCTACTGATGCACTTAGAAGTACCTTGAACCTGCATTCTGTATAAGAGCCAGTAGGGGGCGTTTCCACTGTTTGCTTCAGTCTGATTCTACTAAAGAAAAAATTAATCTAATTCTTACTTCATATGCTACCTCAATAAACATTTGCCTAATGAGTTTATGATCTCAATCAATTTTAATGTCTCCTTCAGTACATCATAATGTCAGTTTAATAAACTGTTGTCCTAATTTTGAGGAAAATAGACAATAGAGCAAGTTATGTTTTGGGGGTATGTGGTGTCATCAAGTTTTCAGTCAGATCCATCCCTTCACATTACATGCCATATCAAAAACCAAGATAGTGATGGACAAATGCCGAATTTGAGGCTTTAAAATGGTTATTGTAAAACCAGTGTAGGACTTCACAACAGCCACATCCGTCTTTACATACATCTGTGAGCTTTAAAATAGCCTTCCTCTTTCAATCAGATGTTCCTCTCCGATGTACACAAGAAAAAATCTGAAGATATTTTCTAAGACTTTTGGTGGCTCTTATTGGTCTAAATATGAAGGATCTTACCTGTGATCACAGACACAATGAGAGCATGCTGCCACATCCTCTGGCAAATCAGAAACAAATACACAAGGTCAGACTCTCAAATATTCAAACTAAAAGTGTAAATTAAGGAAGTGGTATGAAATGTGTCATATGTAAAGTAAATATTTCCTGTTAGTTAGAAAGAAGAAGTAAAAGACAAGGAGGCCACAGAAGGAGGCCACACACAAAACCACAACCACATGAGTTTACATGTTTTTCTATGTTTAAAATAAATACATCAATAAACTGCCAGAGAATTACCATTTCACTAAATACTGTCCACAAGTCCAACATGAGTTACTGGACCATTACCCACTACTCATTCAGTACATAATTTTAAAAAACATTTTCATAAACATAATTACTGTGTGTCTTTCATTTGAAATATGGGATATGTACACTGATGATCACTTATTTCATACAAAAAACAAAACATAACATGAAACTATTTCATTTTATAGATCAAATAACGTTGATCCACTGATCAAGAAATCAACTGGTAGAATGATAAATAATGAAAGCATATTATTTTGGATAATTGACTAGCCTTAGATTGCTAAATGCTAGCCTAAGAATGATTGTGGGCCAACCACGCCCACGCCGTAATTGCATGTGGCGACTCACATGCCATTATGGCGTGGGCGTGGTTGGCCCGGCGCATCTGGCGACTCTAGTGGGCGTGCCGAAAATGCCGGCTGTCAAAATCTGCCGGCTGACACGTCACGCTGTCAGTGAGACGCTTCTGAGGAAGGCGAGAGTGTTCGCCGAAACTGTCATGCAAGGTAAATAACATCTATCCATTCACCTAATGTCTGAACAAAAGAATCAGAAACCAAAATATCAACAAGAAGACATGATGAACGTTTTTGAGCAATTACTAACCTGCAGATGATAGCTGCTCTGCAGACATTGCTACCCTGAGAATCCTAGTTGCTAGTGTAAGATTGCTAATTGCTAACCGAGAGATGCTGGTTGCTAGCCTAAGATTGCTAGTTCCTTTCTTGGAAATACCATAGCCTATATACAGTCTATGGGAAATACAAGCTACTGACTTGGAGGTGCTAGTTGCTAGCCTGGGATTGCAAGTCGCTCACCTGAGATTGCTTGTTGCTAGTCGAAGATTAGTAGTTGCTAACCTGACGATGCTACTAACCTGAGTCTGGTAGTTGCTTAACTGGAGGTGCTAGTTGCTAACCTGGAGGTGCTAGTTGCTAACCTGGAGGTGCTAGTTGCTAACCTGGAGATGCTAGTTGCTAACCCAGAGATGCTAGTTGCTAACCTGAAGATGCTAGTTGCTAACATGACATTGCCAGTGACTCTTTACCTTGTTACTTTATTTGAAAGCTGTAGTAACTTTACAGTTTCTGAATATTAATACAAAATATTATCTGCTAATAAGTTCTGAAGTTTTATTGTTAATCTTTATCAGTCAGTAGGTAAAATAGTCTTAATTAGCTTCCCAGTACAGACTGGAATACTAAATAATGCTTACACCATAATGCATCATGATCATCATAGGTATTGTAAAGTACATTTTGCTGCAAATCCTTGATTGCTGGAGTATTTTTTGCCGTTATTGTCCTTAACATAAGTTTGAAAAGGCATCTGAGTGCTTTTTACTGATTTTTTTTGACACAGACAACCTGATTTATTCACAATAAAACAACACACAGACATGAAGGAACTATAAATAGAGGAATTGGAAAAACATGAGATGTGTCTGGGAGGTACTGAGTCATATAAAACAGCCGTACTGCCTCACTGTCGTCTCGTCAGTGGTCTCAGTATGGACGCCCGATTGGTCTGCAGCGCCCTGAGTCTGCTGTTGTCTCTTCCAGGAGGTAAACCAATTTCATTTACATTACCTTAAATCTGCCAGAATGTGATTCTTTGTGGTTGCACTGCTGTATTTCAGACAGAAGCAGCCTCGTAGATAGACACAAGTAAAGCAGAACTGTAAGAAGTGTTGGTATAAACGAGGGAGCTTCAGTAGAAATCAGTAGGACTTCTCTTGTAGGTTCTTGAAGACATTTCACCTTCATCCAAGAGACTTCTTCAGTTCTAACTGACTAATGGGGAGTTATTCTTACCTGTTTCTGTAGCTGGTAGGTTCTTGAAAAGTCTTCAAGAACCTACAAGAGAAGTCCATTTGATTTCTACTGACGCTCCTATGATTACCATGACCAGGATGAATGAGAATCTACATAGACATGTTAGTGAAAATGGTTCATTAAATGCTTAAAATATCTTTCAGTGTGAAAAAAGTGGATAATCAGTATGATTTCTTGGTGTAAATCCAGCTGATCTGACTTCAAGGATTATTCTGGTGTATTTGTTTGCCATTAAAGTGACTATTGCGTCTCTGTGGGTGAATGCATGACCAGCAGCCCTCGGCTCCGGAGACGACGGCTGGTCCATGAAGGTGCACTCGGAGGTGCGGGGCATGGAGGGCTACCCGGTGGTGCTGCCCTGCACCTTCAGCCACCCCCAGCACTCCCAGCATTCCTCCCTGCAAGTGTTATGGCGTCTGGGCCACGGTGTCGGTGCCACTGTCCTGTACCGCTGCACCAGCCGGCCGGGTACGCCCACCTGTGAGCCGGGCCCACAGCAGGACCAGCGCTACCGGCTGGAGGGGAACCCGAGGGAACACGATCTGTCGCTGCGCATCAACGGCGCCACCCTGCAGGACAGCGGGCGCTACTACTGCCGGGTAGAGGTTCAGGGACGAGAACATGTCAGCTTCGAGGACAAGATGGGGACCAGGCTGAGAGTAGAGGGTACAGCTCAAACCAGCACACCGTTGAGATTTATGGAGTCAAATGTGAATAAATTATCAGTGTCCAAACATTCTGAATCTCTTAAAAGGTCTGAATTTCACCAAACAGTGACTGATTTGTAATTTAAACCTATTTTTATTTGACAGAGATGATGTAGATTGACAATGTTCCAATTAGGAGATGAAAATTGTGTTGTTTTTTTTTCCAATGTCAGTTATTTGGAACCAATGTACATATACGGAAAAAAATGAAAAATGTGGGGAAAAAATAATGCAAATTAAAAGTGTCAGCTGATTCTGAGAGGATCAGCAGAACATTATTCACTTTTTGGGTAATTTTATATCAGATGACCTAGATTTAAGTCAGAAAATAAGGTTTTGGCTCAGCAATGAAAATTAAAGCAACAGTTGGCATCAATTTTTTGGAGTTCAGACAATTTCTATTTAAATTATGCCAAACCAACAAACTGCATGGAGTTATAGAAGAACCAGCTTTTCCTTTTCAATCAAAGGTATTTTTGAGTATTTGATGATTGGCAAGATAAAGACACGTCTTGAAGCTGACTTCTCCTAAAATTTATTAATTCCAACTAGTATTTCCACATTTTTTAAATTGGAATTTTTAAGTGAGCAACTTTTAAGAAATTAATTTCACAACAAAATTGTTGTTAGTTAATTTTTGTGTTTTCTTTTGAACTGCGATTGAATATTTTAACACACAATATCTAAATCTTAAAAACAAAAGCAGCAAATTGGAGTTTAAATTAACAGGATAGTAAACTGGTGCAATTACCAGAATTTTCATGTTGACCCAGTTCATTGAAATACATTTGGAATTGAAAACTTTTATCTAAATACGCAAATTCAATATTTTTTTAAACCACACATGCACCCTATAAAAAAGAAATTTTTCAAACAGTTTTATTTATTTTTGTTTTGTTCACAATTTACAGTTTTTTGATTATTCTTCCAGATTTTGCCTATTAATTATTAAAATCACAGGAAAAAAAATACTCATTGATTAAAAACTCAGGCCATCTTTACGAGTAGTATTTTCTTCTTTTTCAACATTTGGCTTTGAAATTACATAATTTTTTTTTCAAACTGCATAAAAAAAAATTCTAAGTCATTATTTTCTAAATATTTGCTGTTATTTGAAAGAAAAAAATATGCATTTTAAGGACTGAAAATGGTAAATAATTTGTAACTGTTTTTGCAAGATTTTCCCAGTTTTATTAAAGTACAGATAGTATCTAGTAAAATCACAATAAAGTATTAATTCACATGTTGACTGTAAATTTTAAAAAAAGAAAAAAATCCACATTAAAAATCTACTTTTATTTATACATCTTTTACACTGTGACCATAAAAGCACACTGTTTGACTATATTTAAATCAGCTAAAAATATAGCTAATTTGCTTCATATTTGCAATTATTTTAACTGCTTTTGCAGATATTAAGTTCCACGGTGGTTTAATTTGTCTTTTCTAATTTAACTTTAATTTATTTTTCTATTTTCTGTGTTCCTCCTGCAGCTCCTCCAAAGATCCTGACCCTGGCGGTGGAGGGCAGTGAGCAGTCCGGGTACACAGCTCTGTGCCGGGTTCAGGGCTCCCCGCTGCCCGACGTCCAGTGGCTCGGCCCGGACGACTTGCTGGAGGGTTCCCTGGTCGGGCCTCTTTCTCAGGGCTCCGCCGCTCACTTCCACACCGTCAGCCAGCTGAGGGACGTGGAGCCGGGCCAGCAGTACACCTGCAGCGCCTCCAACCCGCTGGGCAAAGAGCAGGCCACCCTGTACGTCCTGCCTCCACGGCCTCCCATGTCCATGACCGGAGCCTCGCCTCCCCTGCTTCTCCTCCTGTCGCTGTCTCTGGGAGCTAAAGTTCTGCTGCTGGTGGGGATGGGGGTTTGGGTGGTGCAGGGAGGAGCTCTGCAGGGAGTCAGCTGCTGGGCCAAATAGCCTGCAACACTTTATAGTCAGCGCATAGATATGTGGTTTATGACAGAACATAATGTAGCTGTGAGGCATTTGTTAATGTGTGTAATAATATAAATATATTTTCATATGCTAGGAAGAATAATAGTTCATAAATGGTTCTTCAGAAAGCTCTCTGGTGCTTCAAAGTGCCACCACCATTTGGAGAACCTCTTCATTTAGATGGTTCTTTAAGTACTTTATGTGGTTCCTTGAAGCACTAAAGGTTATTTGGTTCAGGTGGCAGACATTTTTCATTATTGTTGAATCATTGGGCCAATAAAACATCAGAAAAAAAGTGAGAAACTTCCATCATAGTTTCCTAAATCCCACATACTTCATGTGGTTCTTTAAAGTACTAAAAGTTCTTCATTATATTACATTTGTTTGGTTTGGTGGCAGGTAAAAACGTAAAATTAAAGCTGCAACTGATGATTATTTCATCTACCATTAAATCCTTTGACTCATAAAACACTGTAAAACAGTGAGAAATTTCCATCATAGTTTCCTAAATCCCACATACTTTATGTGGTTCTTTAAAGTACTGGAGTTTCTTCATTTATATTGGATTTGTTTGGTTTGTTGACAGATAAAAGAGTAAAATCAGAGCTGCAACTAAAATATTTGTTTATCTGTGAATCATTTGGTTGATAAAACAACAAAAGCAGTGAGAAATGTCCTTCACAGTTTCTTGTGGAACATGTTGTTCTGTCTGACCAATAGTCCAGAACCCAAAATAATGAATGCCTTCTGAGGAAAGAGACCCCAAAATATTTAATTTTGGCTTATTGCTTAAAAATGACCTTAGCGATTATCAAAAAGTGGGTCTGCAAAGAACAAAAAAAAGTTGATGTATTGTTGAGGCATGTTTGCATGTACGCTTTAAAGAATGGTTGAAAAAAAAATTGTTTCCTTAAACAAAGTTTAGCTAAAAGTTTCTAAAAATCATTCTTTTATGACGTCACTACACAGAACCATTTTTGTTTGATGGAGCAAAGAAGCTGTTACAAAAAATACTGTACATTAATAAACACTTAAAATGTCCTAATATCTTCTTCAGGACTAGTGTTATTCAGTTTTAATTTTGTGCATTGATCTCTTCTATTTTATCAGCTTTATATTATATTAATGATAATTGCTATATAATCAAAATTCTCTCTTTCTTCTTCAAGGTACTGACACCATTTTACAGCTTTAAACAGACTGTTAGTGGTACAAGAACCTTAATTTTCCACAAAAAAACGCAATGCTTCAAATGTTTTTGCACTGGATTATACATGTGGGACATAAAAACAACAGCAGTCTAGTTTCACATGTATTTATTGGTGATTTTCTTGTCAATATTGGCATAAGTGGTAAATATTATGTCCTCTTACCAATCAGACCACAAATATCATGTTTAAATTTTCAATTGATCCTTTTTTTTTTTCTTCATTGCTGTCACACTGCAATAACTACCCCTCAATGAACAACAAAATATTCAATCAACTTAAAATCTGCCACTGGTGCATAGGAGAGTAAGTTTTCTTAGAGCTGCACAATAATAATCCTGCCACAACAGCAAAAAAATAATAAAGTTAAACATCAGGCACACAGAGGTTTCTACGTTGAAACAGGACTGCAAAGTACTTTAGTTCTTAAAAACAAGATAGTATTTTCAAGCTGCTCCATCTTAAAGTGAATAAATATGTCTTTATATGTCATATGTGGAATATTTGTCTTTAAACTCAGGTACATACAACAATTAGCAAATTAGCGTACAAATTGAGCCACTATATAAAAATATCTTCCCTAAAAAAGGCTTTCACACAATTTGTGTGTCACATGAATAATTGCATTAATATATTGAATTTCAAAAGCCTGTTAAAAATAGAACTGTGTTATTATTATGACTGTTTTATTTCTTCAAAAACTGAATTTGAATGTAACTATTCAAATTTATATTGGTTACTATGATAACTTTGAGTTGCTTTTATTAGACTGAAACTGAATTCAGTTGCTCTGAAAATATGCTTGATTATTCCTGAAAGTTTAAATCTCTGTGGACATTCATTCTCATATTCTGTGTTATTAAAGTTCAATCTTCAATACAGTTATTCAAGTTGAGCAATTCAAATGCAAATATAAATGATTCAAATTCAGTTGGCGATGTTGCATATTTCTGCACATAACGAAGCTGAAATCTCTGAAATCCAACACTAATTTTTCAACAAATTCCAGACCTGAAAGAAACTGAAGGAAGAGGTTCCTGTATACAGACTGTAGGTTTACAAAACATTTTGTAGCTAACAGTATTGCAGACAACATTGTCTTCCTTCTGGATTTTTGACAACTTTTTCAGATAGAAAACATTTCTCAAACCTAAACGTCTGTATACGTAGACCAATTTTAATGACTTCTAATAATGTAAGAATATTTATAATAGAGCATAGCGGCTACATTATGGTGATGGATAAGACCAATTACATTACTTTATCAGTCATCCCACGATTCTAAGATCTCCGTCTCTGTGTAGCAGACAGGATGGAAGGCCTTACAGCAATCCTCACTCCTCCAGCTGAAGTCCTTGTCACTCTTCGCACCCATGAGGACACACTTGTGGCTGGTCTCAATCGAGGGCTCACCATTTTGCCAGTTGGTGCTTTTGACAGGATCCTCATTTACCCAGTAATACTCCCCGGTGAGGGAACTCTGACGCATGCCTATCCATACCTCCTGCAGGTCGCCGTTGTTGAGCTCGCTCAGTCTTTTGGCGGCTTGTGGTTGAGATTTGGCCTCGGAGAGGCAGATCAACTCCATGTCCTTGTCGCGGCAGTATTTCAGAGATTCACGCCAGCCGTCTGCATTGTCTCCGATTTTTATGACCCCTGGAATCAAGACGCAACCCCTGTAATCTGCTCGGGAGTGCAAGGAAAGAGAACAGACTGAATCCACAGGACATTTTTGATAATCATTAATGTGTTTGTTGTTTGGGTAGAAACTATGTGTTAGTCTACTCTAAAACAAGCTGCTTTCACCAGCATTTCCCTGCTAACTAGCTTAGTTAGTAACTGATATGTTATTTATTTCTATTATGTTATTGAAGCTCATCATTAGCTCATTCTTTGTTTAGTTACAGCTAATGTTTTGAAAACTGAGTACATGACTCAAACTTTGTACCTGCCCTGAATGTGGTCAGACTTATTGCCCAACCCTAATAAGTGTAGAAATGCAAACTGCAACACGCGGATTTTAGGGCTACACTGTTTTCTGAATGTATCCTTTTAATTATGTTTCTTCTTTACTCGAAGGGCTATGTAAACCTGAACTTTAAAGTGACACACTGTGGGACTCCATACCTGGGGATTTGCTGATCACAGGTGCTGGGTTTCCAAACATACTGTAGCTGTCTTGTCCCAGGAAATAGACGGCCATTTTGGAGGAAGCGTGCCAGATGATGGTAGTTGACGTAGATGAGTCAGGTGTAGCTCTCTGTTGCACAGTAATTTTTGTCGAAACATAATCAGTCCCTTTCAGTTCCGTCCACTCTGAGCCTTGATGAGGATTCTTTCCAACATGAACACCCTCAGTTTGGTCCTTGTGCACCACAATTACAGCATAGTTTTGCATGTCAGGGATGGGGGTGACAACATAACAACAGGCAAAGTCTGTCTCTGGGATCAGAGTGAGGAGTAATTTTGGATGGTAGAGGATGGCTGTACCGGCTACCTTGATCAGTGGTGAGTCTGGGTTGAAGGCCTCTATTTTTGCAGATCCTGTCTCTGATAGGAGTATTTTTGTTTCGTCTTCCCATGGAAAAGTTGAAGGAATGAAGAACTTGAGGGTCTCGTCTCTGGCTGGCGACAACATGGTGTACAGCAGCCCACAATTGCATTTACTCTGGATGGCACATGGATGGCCAAAAAGGACCGCCACTGGCTGTGTGGCTTCCACAACTCGCAAGGCTTCTTTTTCTCGTACCCAGATCTGAGCGACCTGTTTGGGCTGAAGATTAACTTCTTTGAGGATGTTACCTTTGACAGTTATCTTGTTTGCCTTATCACCATTGACAATAATGAGTTTGAACGGGGCTCGCTCTGTTACCAGTGTGGTGACTACATCAGCAGGTAAAGTGGATCCTTGGATTTGGGGTATTGGTGGGATGAGGTACTTTTTGGCGAGTTTGTCAGTCGGTATAACCAGAGCAGTCTGGATACTGGGGTTTCTAAAGCTAATGGCCTGGATAGTGATTTCTTTGGTGCTGGTAATTTCAAGCATCTTGTTAGAGATTTCTGCCTTATCGAGCTCCAGTCTTCCATCCAGAATGAAATCACGACTTTCTGCAGCCTGCATGGTCACTGTACTTCTATGGTAGGTGTGCTGTATGATTGTTACGCTTGTGTCATTATATAAGGCAGTGACATAGATCTGGTTTTTGGGTGGAATAGGATGATAGGAGGCAATGTTCTCCGGCAAAACAATGAAGTATTTCTTGCCAGTGCTGTTGTCAGATTGAGTGGCTGTGGATTCTGGAGAAGGAAAAAATGTAAATCAAACAATTTTAATTTCATGTTGAAAGTAATAAGTGGGAATTCTTTGGAACCAGGTAACAACAGAACACTTCATTAGTGCCTGCTGTTGCTTAAATAAAGACACAGTGGGAAAAGCCCATTGAAGGAATTTGGGGAACAAGACAGTAACAAGTGGGAATTGCAGATTCTTGAAATATCTTGTGGGTACCTACAGGATGCAGATTTGGGGAAACTAATATTAATATTCTGAAAAACGTGCATTGTATGTGTATAGGTCTGCAGCTGCTAGAGTTGCGAATCAGGACCACATACGCCATGTTTAAGGTATCCATCCATCCATCTTCTTCTTATCCAGAGTTGGTCTCGGTGGCAGCAGTCAAAGAAGCTCATTCCTCCCTGAGCCTCCCTTACCTAAGGAATATTTTCCAGTTTTCCCCTTTGGTATCCCAAAGCATTTCCAGGCCAGACGAGATATGTAATCCTAAAGTGAATTCTGGGTCTAATCCCATATAGTCCTCCCTGGAAAAAAATCCAAAGGAAGGTTCCCCTGAAGAATCCCCATAGAAATTAAACCATATACTCATTTTCTTTGTGAATTATCTTTCCAAAACATCTTTAACAGAGAACATAACAAAGGTTAGAGTATGTCCACAAACCTAATGAAAATTTATCATATTGAACACCTTAATTTTACTTCTATATTCTCTCCAGCAATTAGAGTCCATTGTTTTCTGTATGGATTTGTTCATTTCAGCATAATATTCTTTATGTTCCTTTTTGATGTGATTTTCTAATAATTTATAGGGCATAATGCAGATATGCAGTGTTAAACAGTAGTACTGGGCTTGTTAGCAGCAGCAGTATCGGTGCAGGTATCTACTGCTGCTGGTTGTTTAGTTTCCTGATCTGATCTGGTTCTAGTTTGACAGTCAAATTAGCTCCTCAAAGTCTGAGCTCATGTTCTTGAAGTTTATTTCATGTCCATTTATATTTTCTGCTCAGCCTGTTCAAAGGATCAATGTACTCCTAGCTTTTATTCAAAATGTTTGCATGTATTGAGTTTAAATATATGTATTTGTATATTAGTTTTATGCCATCACATGTGTACAGATGATGCAAGATGAAGGGATTAGATAACTTAACAGGCATCAAACATCAAAAGAATCAGAAGAACCTAATATGACTGAAACAGGATTTTTCAGGTTTACTTAGAGTTGTTTAGCCTGGCTTAAGCATGCTAATTATAGTGTCAGTCAATGTCCATCAACAATCGATTAATTGTTAAAACAACTGAACTAAAGTGAACATTATTCCATATAGTGAAAGAGCTATTTTAACCACAAACATCTGATATTTGCCACTATGTCTTATCTCAAAGCTGTGGTTGGAGGTCATTATAATTGACACCATTGCTAGATACACTTCCACAATGCTCTCTACCTGCCAATGTAATCTCACAGTATTCTGAGTGACTGCCTCCTCTGGTATTAAACAGTAAGGGGCTGCACCTGGTAGATAAACCAAGTACTACAGCTAATTTACAACACATTTTCTGAAATGTGCATCCTAAATTATCTGTCTTATCTGTTAAGATACGTTTAATTGGTTGAACTATTACCAGTAAATAATTGAAAATTAACATTAACATCCATAAACCAGTCTGAAACAAGCCTTAAACAAGACCGAAACAAGTACAAAACCAGTCAAAAACAAGTCCAAACCTAGTCTAAAGACAGTTTAAACTCAGCCTAAAAGCTGCATTGAACTTGCACATATGTGCTCTGGTTGGAGGTCATTAACCACCACAGAAATATTTGTCATGGTACCTGTTGCTAGCTAAATTCTCCCAATGCTCTCTGCTTGCCAACATTAACTGCCCTTAGTGTAAGTGACCACCTCCTCTGGTCGCCATAGTATTAAACAGTAAGAGGCTCCACCTGGTGGAACAACCAGGTACCACAGCTAATCCACTGTACACTTTCTCATGTGCATGCTCTTATCAGTCAATGCTGTTTTAATCTGTTAAATTACTAGCAGCAAGTCATGGTCAGCATCACTGGGCGGGGCTTATTACACACACTAACATTTAAAAGTTTGGGGTCACTTAGAAATGTCCTTATTTTTGAAAGAAAAACACTTTTTTCAATGAAGATAACATTAAATTAATCAAAAATCCAGTCCAGACATTGTTCATGTGGTAAATGACTATTCTAGCTGAAAACGGCTGATTTTTTTCAATGAAATATCTACATAGGGGTACAGAGGAACATTTCCAGCAACCATCACTCCTGTGTTCTAAAGCTGCATTGTGTTAGCTAATCAAAAGTGTGAGTTTTCATGGAAAACATGAAATAGCCTGGGTGACCCCAAGCGTTTGAACGGTAGTGTATAGTGTGACCAGCCACCGGGAGGCGTCATATTTCCCATCTTTACATACAGTGTGTGGTGTTTCACAGTTAGATTCTATAACCTAACTGTTATGAAAGTGTTTTTGTTGGGTTTACCTGAGCTCAGCCCTGATAGCAGCATCAGCGGGAGGAGGTGCACCGCCGGAAACATGGCGGCAGAAAACCTCAGACTTCTCCCTGCAACGTTAACACAAGTTAGCTGTCGGACAAAATGAACAAACTCAGGATGGTTGTCTGCAATTTCTCTCAACCAGTTTCGAATTTCAAACGAATTTCCCATTCAGTATATAAATGTGAGTTTTTGCACGAGACATAAATGGTTTTTCAGCAGACAGACTTTGTGTGCTTTAAATATGGAGTTTTAAACTCTTGCAGCCCAAATGAAACTTGAAATAAACAATTAGCAATAAAATAAACATATAGCAAATGAATAAACTTAAACTGTGATGTGAACAAACATCACACATCATAAAAAGCAGACAATAAAAATATAACAGAGGTAATTGAATGAAAAATACATGAAAAAATTGTTTTAAAAGGATAAACCACAATTAGAAAAATGCAAACAATATAAAGGACAAGAAGAAAAACATAAAATGATACGACAAAATCATTTACAGGTCAATTAAAGTAACATTAATTCACCTAATTGTGATTTCTTAAAGAACACTGGTTCTGTTTGGTTCATATCTGGTAACTTGAGATAACCTGAGGAAGGTTGAAAGTCACACTGGAAAAAATGCCCCTCTCAAAACAAGAAAAAAAAAACTTATTTCAGGGAAAATTTTACCTTGAAATAAGTGAAAAAATCTGCCAATAGAAAAATGGCTTGGTAAGATTTCTTGAAATAAGATATAATATTAAGAATATTGAGATCTTAAAATTAGCTGGGAAAACTTTAAGCTATGTTTTACCAGGATTGTCAAGCTTAGGGTTCTTAAAATAAGCCAGACATGCTAAAAAAAATAGTAGTTTTTCACTCAAAAATAGATTTTTGCTTTTATGTAACCTTCTAATTTGAGATGTATTAAACTTGTTTTGAGTTTTCTTGTAAAATACAACTCAAACCAAGATAATTTCAATATTTTTTGACTTAAGATATTTGAGATGATTGTCTTAAAACAAGTCCCTCCATCTTGCTGAAATGTCACTTGTTAAGTGAATTTATCTTTAATCAAGTGGGATGAGACATTTTGACCAAAAATAAGACAAATAGACTTGGTAAGATTTTGCAGTGCAGAATCCACTTCATGTTACAGCAGTAAGCGAGCTGGTGTGCAGGAGTTATTCTAGTGTTAAAATAAGAGTAAAATTTGACTTTTCATTGTAAGAAGTTACTGAAAGATTTATGTCATCATTTGTCCTTCTGGTACAATAAAACCTGCCGTTATTGTCTGATCTGCACGACACAAACAGAAAACCATTTTCCGTCTTTGCTCTGAGTCTTACCTGTTGGTCAGCCGTCTGCAGAGTGTTTTCCAACCTTCGGCTCTCCTTTACTTATGGAAACACACATTTGTGAGTCAAACCTGGCCTCATTTGGAAGATGTTTGCATGAGAAGAAGAGACATCAATGTTGGCGCCGCAGGTCTGATGTTACAGGTGTGGTCCTGCTGCAGTCACGACCACAAAAACCTGCTAAACAGGCAGTGGTTACAATTTAATAGTTTGTTTTGAATTCATGTCAAAGTGTCAGTAATTGATCACAAATACAACAAAACAGATGAAGCAAAAATGTCCTTGTGTCTTAGAAAAATATTAGTTTTTAAAAATGAGACTCTCCTGCACATGTTTTAATATGTTGGGACAGATTTTCACTGTATACTGCGGCTACAAAAGGCGATATTATCAGGATGTTTGAAAAAAATACAATAAAAATGTCTTTTTCAAGTCTATAATTATATGATTTTACAGTTCTGTGTTTTATGTTTTCTGATAGCAACCAGTGACAATGTTCAATACCTGTTGTTATTTAGGATGTTACCATGTCAATATTACATTTTTAAAAATGTCATTATTGTCACCACAAAAGAGGTGAAATTACTACAGAGACTCAAATTGCCATAAAAACATGAATTTTGTTCCAAATTTTTGCAATTCTGGACAATATTCAAGTCATTTTGGACAATCTTTGAGTAATCTCAAACAGGTTTTTGTCATTAGTAATGCTTTTCAACTCATTTTGGTCAAATTTGGACCCATTTTGTACAAATTAGTGTAATTTCAAATAACATTTGTTTCATTTGAATATTTTTTAGAGTCATTCTGGACAGTTTCTGTGTAAATTTCAACAACTGCCAAGGATTTTGGCTATTTGGAGGTCTGTTTGTGTAATTCTGGAAAACTTTGCATCATTTTGAGCAATTTTTGTTTGATTTTGGGCCGTTTTGAACAACACTGTTGGTTTATTGTGTCATTTTAAACACCCAGTGTGCAAATGCTTTGTAATATTTTGAGTTTCAGACCCTCAAAATACACAGAGGAGGTCGAACCTTTTTCTGAGCCTCAGAACCTCATCAGTACAGCAGATAGACATGACATTTTCGGAAGAAAAACACATTTGAGTCACCAGATCATGACCAAGTGACGAAAAAATAACCACAAAAAGAGATAAATCACCACAAAGATTGTAAATTGCCTCAGAAACATGTAAAATCCCTCCAAAAAAGGCTAAAAATCTACATAAAAAAAAACTCAAAATCATCAAGAAAGAGGTGAAATTACCAAAGAGATTAAGAATTGCCAAAAAAGAGCAGAAATGACCACAAAGAGACCCCAAAAAAAGGAATAAATGGACAAAAGAAAGTTTAGGATTAATTTTACATCCATAAAACACAAAAAAAAATAGTTACTATTAAAAATCCCAAATTACGTTTTTAGCTGTTTCATTATCTGTTTTCACTACAATGAAAAATCTTCTCTTGTGTTTTTTTTTTCATTTTGTGCAAATTTATTATCTGCAAGTGTTTCTTCAGAATCAGTTCTTAGTAGATGCTTACCTCCTTTGTCAAAAATACAAAATTATAGTTAGTGCTGATTAAAAATTAATATAAGTGCTGTTAGAAAACACCTTTACATCTTTGACATAACTGTAGTTGGACTTTCGGCACAGATTTGATAAGAATTTAAAACAACACATTTGAATTTTCCTTCTATACTCTCTCGAAAAATGAGAATTTGTAGTTCATTTATGTTCATTTCTAGATGCAGTTTCATGCAGATATGTGGTGTTAAACAGTGACTCGGTCAGCAGTGCAGAAATGTGCAGCTGCAGCTTGTTTGTTTCCACATCTGACTGTCAAATCATTCGGGGCTTTGCAGAGTCTCAGCTCATGTTCTCAGATTTAATGACCTTATATAAATTGTCATTTACATTTTCCATGCAGCCTGCTTTAAGGACAGCTGACACACTTTATGTTTTCTTTACTGTGTTGGTTGTTATTATATCTAGAATTGAGGCCAAAATAATTATTAATTAATTAATTAATTAATTATTTAATTCTTTAATGAATAGTTCTCAACTGATTTTTCCATGGTGTTTCTA
The DNA here is from genome assembly GCA_027123335.1 of Amphiprion clarkii. NCBI lineage: Eukaryota > Metazoa > Chordata > Actinopteri > Pomacentridae > Amphiprion > Amphiprion clarkii. The sequence goes on along the minus strand of CM049573.1, from coordinate 10,457,217 downwards.
AACATTGCAGATATTTTTGAAATTTAAATTAATTTAATTATCTTATTGTCATGAGTTTATTTTTTAAAATAATTCTGTTGAACCACGGTTCAAAAGCAATGTCTGATTTCCATTGGTTAATTTTCATAGAATTTTTATTTATTATTACTTTTGTCAGATTCAAATTATTTCTGTGACCATTGGGTTTTTCTTTCATTAACCAAGGGGTACCAACAATTTTGTCCACGTGTGTAATTCTGCAGGAAAATAACATAATTTATGTCTTCTAAAGAAAGCTATTATATTTTAAAATGCTGTCTTAAAAAAAAGCGTCATTCTTCTGTTAATAAGGACTTGGGATATATTTGTCAAAGAATTAAATGTTCAAAATGTAAGATGGCAAACACCATAATTGTAACTGCACAATCCATAAATAGTCAACAATTATTAAGATCAAATGAAAGAAATGTTAAAATTATGAATTTATGAAGGAAAATAATTTTCCAGATGCACATTTTTAAATTCCAAATCAGATTAAACAGCTTGAAGTGTTCAAAAATATTCCAAAACAACTACACAAAAAAAATGGGTTGGATAACAAACACATAAATGTTCTTACAGCACCAATATAACTAATAACCAATACACTAAAGCAGGGTTAGTTAAATGTAAACAACTGAAGAGAAACTGCCAATAATTAAAACATCTATTTTTCTTCTTTTTACTGCACAAAAACTACCATAAAAGCAGTTTAATTTCTGGAGTTAGTTGATAAATTCAGTCGTTCCCATGGTGTCCACGGGGAGGCGCTGTTCCCCTTCTTCCTCCCCCAGTGATCAATCCTGCACTAAATGAACTTGAACTAAATTGGTCTCTCACACACACACACACACACACACTGTAATCCTCGGCGTGCACGGAAACCTGCTTGTTTGAGTTGTGTAACTGTGTTATCTAACTGAGCAACACTTTCCTGGAAAATAGGACAAAGTGTGAGTGACTGTTAGTGGGTTACTGAACAAGGTTTTTAGGAAAGAAGACAAATCCTTTAAAAACGAGGACAATTTAGCAAAATGGGGAGATTTTAGGGAACTAAGAACATAATCTTTGTCATTTGTCTCAAAACCAAACTTCTAACGTTTAATGGACACTTTACGAGATTTTCTGTGAGAGAAAATAATGTTATAGTTGTGCCTTAGTGGGAATTTTACGCATCAATATTGTTGGATAAATTAAAACAGCATCAGTTTAATATCCATGACACAGTCATACAAATGAGCATCAATGCCCTGGATGCAATTTCTGATAACTGACCAGATAAGAGAAAACGTTTTAAAAGGTACATTTGGGTAATCTTTTAAGGTTCATATCAGGAATAAGTAGTTTGTCTCTGGTTTTGAGTCATTTTGGAAACATATTGAGCCATTCTACAGAAGTTTTGTACTTCTGAATAGGACTGAGTTATTTGGAGAATTTTCCAATAATTTTGGACAAATGTTGGGTCATTTTGGTAACAAGATTTGGGTTGCCCTATACATAATAAATCAGATGCCAAAAACACAATTACTGTGTCCAGAATCATCCACCAATATGCAAAACATTTTGATGGTTGGATGGTTGCTGGAAATGTTCCTCTGTACCCATATGTGGATATTCCATTAAAAATCAGCTGTTTCCAGCTAGAATAGTCATTTACCACATTAACAATGTCTACACTGTATTTCTGATAAATTTAATGTCATATTTACTGAAAAAAACTGCTTTTCTTTCAAAAATAAGGACATTTCTAAGTGACCCCAAACTTTTGAACAGTAGTACATGTATACTTTCATTTTTACATCAATTTAGTTCAATATAAAAATGTGAAAATAGCTGGAACGTATTAATAAAGCATCAAAATACATTTGTATGACAACATAGTGTTTCCAAACAAGCCTACTGTGTGTCCACAGATGTCCTCACTTTGCAAAAAATGGCCAAACTGTTAATAAATATCCTCATTTTCCACAAATATCCCCATTTTCCAAAAATTCTTTCCTCCTACATCACAGTCTTACCTTAAGGTAGCGCTATTGAGAAGATTTTCGCTGATTTTGTGTCCACAGCAACACATTCGTTGCACTCCACTCACCACATCTGTCTCCTTGTGACTTCTTCCTATTCCCCAAAATGACATGAAGGTGTAAAAGTGACCTTTTGAACTCAGTTTTGGAGATTCAGCTCATCACAGTTTACTGAACAGGACTTTCAGTGGTGCAGGAGCACTGGGAGCAGAGCAGCACTGCACAAGCCAAATTTAAACCAGTTTCTGATTTTTATAGGTGCAGTATTTGAACTTTTTCATCATGCTCATTTGATTTGCTTGACAATTTAACATCTATCACTAACTTAAATGTCATTTTTGCTCACAATCAGAACAGTTTTATTTGCTAAATATGAATACACAAATGAGGAATTTCACTCCAGTGTGAGGAAACCAAGAACGTTGTTCGGAAAGTAAGGACATTTTTAGGAGGACATTCTTAAGAGAGTAAGAACAGAGATGGCACAGAACTATAAATACTGTGCGTGACTGAGATTACAGTCTTTAAGCACCGATCACGTGTGTGTTCATAGACTGACAGCGTTTGTGCTGCTGTCCACTCTAATCTGTAATCTGCCTCTACATTGCATTTTGCCGGAAATAATGACATCATTGTGTGTCTGTGGTCCCGCCCCCCCTTCATGACATCACATGCGATTATGACAGGCAGTCGGAGGTTTATTGAGCTCAGACTCTTCGTCTCTCTGCAGTGACTCCAGCTGACAGCAGCATCATGGCAACGTTCGTGTCTGTGAGTAATTTTACATTTCATCTGAATTCAGGTTTCATTCAGAGCTCCGATGGTGAGAATTTATTGAGTTATTTATTGTTAACCTGCCTGATCGGTGTTCGATTCAATCTCACTTCATCATTTGAATCTTTTTCTGAAATGTGTCTTACCCAGCTGTGCACTGGTTTTACTTTACTGCAGTCATTTCTGTTGTTGTATTGAATTTAATCACTATGTGTTCATATTATTGTTCAATCTGTTGAAATCTGAGACTGTTATTGATGTTTGTCTCAGTGTTTCAAGATAAAGTAAATGCAACTGAATGTAGTGATATATAATTTAAAATATGTATGTTATAATGGAAACACAATTCTCTCATATGAATGTATTTTGATGCCTAATTAATGAGTTTCAGTTATTTTTCACATGTTTATATTGAGCTATATTCATGCAATAATGAAAGTAAACATATTTAAAACGTGATCTGTTCAAATAAATTTACTTCCTATTATAATGAAACAACAAGTGCAGGTAAAATAGCCAAATAAAAACAGTTTCTGATGCTTTTAATCACATTACACATTTCTGTTGTGATCCTGGTTTAGCTGGGAAAAAGGAAGTGAGATCATTTCTGATTTCTTGTGTTGCTTATAATCCAGGTTCAACAGATGTTTGAGCAGAGACGCCTGTAAAACAAATAGAAAAGTTAAATTAGCAAGCAATAAATCAACCCTTCGGAAAACAATTAGAATTTATTATTAGATGAGTATAAATAACATGTTTCTGTGTGCTGCTGCTGCTGCTGGTACAGGAGGTCTAATTAAATCAGAAGTAGGTCTGTGTCGGGCCCCTGGGAGCCGCCCTGTAGACACAGCACTCGATTTAGAGCCGACGTCCTCTGAGATGAGCTGACAGCTAACGGATGCAGTGTCCTTGAGTGTGGACATGCTAAACATGCAGAGATTTAGCTCCAAACACCCACAAAAGCTGCAGTTTCTGTCAAAGAAAGAAGTCGTGCTTTTGTGTGGGACTATTTTCAGCAGCGGATGAACACACTAACTCCACTTCTATATAAACTCCATATAACCACTGATGATTTACCTGTGTTGTATCTTCTGTCTGTCTGTCCTGCAGTTGGCGACGTGTCATCACTGTCCTGTCGCTTCCCGCCGTGGTCTCTTCTATAGAGACTCTCTGTCGGCTCTGTCCAGGAACCTGAGGGTCCCGGGGGGCCCCAATCGGCCCCCAGGCCTACGGTTGCAGGGCCTCAGCCTGCACAACAAACACCACTGCAGACTCACCAGGTAACACACTGAAATACACTGAAACCAGTAAGAAGAACCAGATAACCTTCTGAACTCTGAACGGTTTCTGGCGACTTATTTCCCCTCATTGTGGGTTCATTTTTAACTACAATATAAAGTCCTGCACCTCTATAGAAACAGTACAGTCATAAGTAGAAGGAGAGAAAACTCAGAATCACCAGTTAACCTCTGGACTGTGGTGGGAAGCCAGAGTTCCCAGAGAGAATTCATAGAGTAAAAATATGTCACTGTGCAGCTCCAGTGAAACAGTGTCATTTAAATGACTATTTCACAAATAAAAATCCAAAATAAAATAAACAATACAGATTTTTGATGTGGGTGTTATTTACAGTTTTGTCCAGTTTTGTTTTTATCAATGTACAGTCATGTAAATACTTTCTTCTGCAATTTTATTAGACTTTGTGTGTAATTTCACAAAAGAGGGAAAGTCTATAAAATAACAAAAATGAAAAAAGCTTATATTATTATTTTCAATCCTTAATGTACATATCTTTTCTTCTTTATCTTCCAAATATCTGTCAAATGATATTTTTTTACTAATTCAACAGTAAAAAAAGTGTATTCTGATTGTCAAACATTGTAATAGAATTAATTATCATTTAGAAAAAGACAGATATTTGATTATTCACAGTATTGATCTATTTTTTGAACAGTGTATAAACTGTACTTTCCCCCCTGTGATTTTAGTAGATATTGTCTATTATTCAATTTAACAATATCTGTGAAATAGCAGTTTAGAAAATATTTTCAGTCCTTAATTTCCATGTTTTCTCTTCGAAATAACAGCAAATATCTGTTATTGTCTATGATCTAATTTCATTTCATTAACAAAACAAGGACGATCTGTAAAATAAAAGTAAAATGTCCAGAAAAATAAAGTAAAATCTTAAAAGTACAGTTTTACTGTAGTTTTTACACTGTACTTTGTCCATCACTGCATTAACAGTAGTAGTAATAGTATTTCATAGTACTCTGCTGCAGTATCATTGAGCTGCTTTTGTCCCTCCCCACAGACCTGAGCTCCCAGAATCCATTGCTCTGGCTCGCTCCAAGCCGTCGAGCAGCATGAAGCACCTGGTCCTGGGTCACCTGAGGAGGCTGGTGACTCTGAGCCCGGCCCAGCGGCTCCGAGGCCTCCACCTGCCGGGCTGACCTCCTGCAGGGGCGGGTGGGCTGAGAACCGCTGGACACCAGAGGGCGCCACAGAGGTTCACACTGAGGCTGGAGGATAATATCTCCACCCTGCATCTCCAGGAAGAGCTGCTGAATCACTGAGCTCCACTGAGATCAAGTTGCACGTCCGGAGGCAGGAACTCAACTGTAGAAAGATGTTTCACCGTGCTGAATGTATCTTCTTGCTTGCTTTCTATGGATACAGTTTTTGAGCCATGCTGCATTTATTTATTTATTTGATTGATCCAATTTGCTTTATTTTCATCTCTCTGGAAACTGAGGTTTTAAATTCATTCACTTGTAGTTCTGTTATTTTGGTATGTTACTTAACCTAGTCTTATAAGATTAATAACTGGTGCATTGGCTAAAAAAATGAATTAACTGTGTCAGTGTGGGCTTATAAAACAGTGACTGTTTAATATTTTGTTAAGAAAGTGGTTATTTTGCTTTAAATATCATTAAAGTATTAGATATGCTTCTGCTTTGGTGTTTCAGAGGTTGATAAATTCTTTGTAAATTCAGTTTAATATCCAAAATAAACACAAATCTGTTTCAGCCTTAATCCCTGTATCTATTTTTTGTAGATGATATGATGTTTATGTTTCACCTACAACATAAATCCATGTTTTGACATGTTTTTAAGCTTCATGGGAGCTTTAGTTGTTGTTCCTCACACTACAACATCTGGTTGTATCCTGGCAGTTTATGAGCGTAAACCTTCCCATAGTGTTTTGATGTGTGGTCCTCATATGAGATCAGTTCCAGCTGATGAGGTTTGAGTTGTCCATGACATCTTCCTTGACAATCAGAGCAGCTGAGGTTTCACATGTCTCCCAAAAGTCTAGATAAAACCAGATAATACTGGACAAAATGGTTAAATCTTGGATAATTATGGTCAGAATGATCAAAAAACTGCAAAACAGTGGTCAAAAATGATCAAAAAAGATCTATAACCTGGATATTAGCACACAAAATTCTAAAAGAATCTTAATATTAGCAGACAAAAGTATCCAAAAACTATACATGATTGCACAAAAGTGTCAATAATCTGGAAAATTACACACAAAAATATTAAAAACTTGGATATTAATGCACTAAATAGTCAAAAACTTGGATATCAACACACAAATGTATAAAAAAAACCCTCTACTAACAGTAGATAAAAGTATCAAAACCCTGTGTATTGATGTAAAAACTGTCAATAACCTGAATAGCGAGGTACATGATTATCAATTATGTGAATATTAACATACACAAGTATCAATAATCTGGATAATAGCATACTAAACCATAAGAAAACCTGGATATTTCCTCCCATAATTATCTATAACCTGGATATTAACACACAATAATATCAAAATTTGGACATCAACACACAAAAGTTAAAAAAAAAAAGAACAAGAAGGATGTAGTTAAAATGTTCACAAATTTGAAAGTATTAACAGTGTTAAAGCTTTAATGTCCACAAAAAATCCTGAGAATCTGTTGACCCGTTTTGTAATTTAAGCCAAACCTTTGGCTTCAGCGTTGCATAAATCAATGAATGATCAAACTACTTCCATGTTTCTTTCTGGAAACTCAGATCCAGAAGTAAAAGTTAAATGAGATCAAATGAAAGTCATTTTTTTTAAAAGAAGATGCTGCAGTTATTCGTGCTGCTTTGTTGCTGTCAGCAGCTTTATTCAGGCCACTGTGACGTCTTAATATAGACCAACAATAAAGTGGATGCAGTTGTGTAACTGGCAGCGGGTCAAAGGTTACTCTGAAATATTAATTAGAAAGCAGCGCAGGGCCTCGACTCCCGCTGACGGCTCAGTTTAATCTGCTGTGTTAATGAAAACGGAGTGAGAGGAGCTGATTTTAACTCTGATCAGCTGCCAAATACCTGAAACAGCGACACAATATGATCAACGTACAAGACAACACATTATTAACACGAGAAATCTGTAATCATACAGAAGTGTTAGGTAATATGGTGCAAGTTCTAATAATTAGACATAACTCTAAAACACTAGGTGATGCCAAACTGGGTCATTTATACTGGAAACTTTTTCATTCACTTTATCATATTTTGTATTTTTCTCCTATTTCTCATAGTTATGTGATTATATTTGTTATTTCTCACACTAAGCTAGAATTAAAATAAACTTGAACAAGTTGTCAGAATGTTTCTCTGTGTTTTGTTTGCTTCTATTTCCTTTTTCATACTGATGTTTTCGTGAGAAAATAAAAATTTGGACATTTTCTTCTCATATTTTGTTTTATCATATGCTACCCAGTAATAAGAAAATATCTGAAAAGTAAGCTTGTTTGCTTCCTTCTTTCTGAAAGTACAAAGTCATAGTGATGACAAAAAATCTCTTAAAGAGAAAGAAAATTTGCCCAATGAGGGATCCATAAAATTTGTTTCATCTGATCTGATCTGATCTGATCTGATCTGATCTGATCTGATCTGATCTGATCTGATCTGATCTGATCTGATCTGATCTGATCTGATCTGATCTGATCTGATCTCATCTCATCTCATCTCTCATCTCATCTCATCTCATCTTATCTTACAGTCATGGTCGAAAGTATTGGCACCCCTGGAATTTTTCCAGAAAATACACCATTTCTCCCAGAAATTTTTGCAATTACAAATGTTTTTGCTATACACGTGTTTATTTCCTTGATGTGCATTGGAAAAACACAAAAAAGCAGAAGAAACAAAGTCCAAATTGACATAATTTTACACAAAACTCAAAAAATGGTACGGACAAAATTATTGGCACCCTTTTAAAACTGTGGGTGAATCATTTTATTTCAAACATGTGATGCTCGTTTAAGCTCACCTGTGGTAAGGAACAGGTGCTGGCAATCTAGAAATCACACCTGAAGCCAGTTAGAATGTATAAAAATTGACTCAATCTTTGTGTTTTGTGCTATGTGTGTCACACCAAGCATGGAGAAGAGAAAGAAGAGCTGAGGTGTCTGAGGACTGAAGAAGCAAAACTGTGGAAAAATATGAACTATCTCAAGGTTCCCAGACCATCTCCAGAGATCTTGAAGTTCCTTTGTCCACTGTGCGTAACATAATCAAGAAGTTTATAACCCATGGAACTGTGGCTAATCTCTCTGGATGGTGACAGAAGAGAAAAATTGATAAAAGAATGCAACACAGGAGAGTTCGAATGGTGGATAAACATCCTCAGTTAACTTCCACACAGATCCAGGCTGTCCTGCAGACTCAGGGTGCAAAAGTGTCAGCTTGGACCATACGTCGTCTTCTGAATGAGAAGAAGATCTATGGCAGGAGACTGAGGAGAAAGCCCACTGCTGACCAAGACACATAAAAAGGCCAGACTGGAGTTTGCAAAAATGTATCTAAGTCAGCCTCAATCCTTCTTGGAGAACGTTTTGTGGACAGATGAGACTAAGGTGGAGCTTTTTGGAAAAGCACGTCATTATACTGTTTACAGAAAATGGAATGAGGCCTACAAAGAAAAGAACACAGTACCTACAGTCAAACATGGTGGAGGTTCAAAGATATTTTGGGGTTGTTTTGCTGCCACTGGGTGCCTTGATGGTGTGCAAGGAATCATGAAATCTGGAGACAATCAGTATTTTGGGCCTAGTGTCAGACAGCTGGGTCTGCGTCAGAGATCATGGGTGTTCCAGCAGGACAATGACCCCAAACATACCCCAAATAGCACCAAGAAATGGTTGGAGACAAAGCGCTGGAGAGCTCAGAAGCGGCCAGCAATGAGTCCAGATCTAAATCCCATTGAACATTTGAGATCTCAAAATTGCTGTTGCAAGAAGGCACCCTTCAAATCTGAGACCTGGAGCAGTTTGCAGAAGAAGAGTGGTTCAAAATTCCATTTGAGAGGAGTAAGAAGCTTGGTGATGGTTGTAGGAAGTGATTGGTTTCAGTAATTTCTTCCAAAGGGTGTGCAACCAAATATTGAGTTGAGGGTGCTAACAATTTTGTCCGGCCAATTTTTTGAGTTTTGTGCAAAATTATGTCAGTTTTGGCTTTTTTTCTTCTGCTTTTTTGTGTTTTTCCAAAGTACATCAAAGAAATAAACATGTGTATACCACAAAACATTTGTAATTGCAACAATTTCTGGGGAAAATGGCATATTTTCTGGAAAAATTCCAGGGGTGCCAATACTCTCATCCATGACTGTAAGTTATGTTAATGTGAAGCAAAAGCACACAGATCCATTTTTAAAATGGCACAAATGGTCTTCCATACGCCAGTACTGAACTAAGAATTTGATTTTAAACATTGTCACTGTTCTCTCCTTCCAGACTGGATGCATAACATCTTGGAAACCACTTCGTGTGTTGTTCTTTTTTGTTCTGCAGGAAAACCTTGAATAAAGTCTCTGAGGGTTGCCAAAGGCCTTTGTGCTGCTTTGTGGCTGCAACAATGACTTTACTGTAATGAAATAATCTGTCAGGATTACAGCAGCTGAGAGGAGCTGCAGGAGGGAAACGCTGCACAAACACGACTCTGCTAATCACAGATAAGCTGTTGAAAAGGCCACTTTACTGTGAAACTGTGTCACGGCTCATTCAAATGCTTTCATGGGGTACTTCCAATGAGATTTAGTCCAATTTTCAGTGTTATTATTGTTTAGTTTTTCATCGACACTTCATTAAATCTGACAGCTTCCCACAGGAGGGGCAGAAAGTCCGTGGTGTGTTCAAGAGCTGTCTCACTCAATGGGGAAAAAGGACTTCCCTGCTCTCCAAATTCCTGCTCATGATCACAATAACACAATATTCCTCTTTCTCACAATGCGCTGCATGTATTTACATTTCAGATTACCTGGCAATTTATTTTATAGTATTGTGGGATACCATGTTTGCATTCAGACACCGTTAAAGCAGTGATAATGAATATTTTAGAATAACAGTGGGTGAGATGTTTTGTCCAGGAGTTTAAAAACAGATAAAAGACAATTTATCCAGCGACACAAAAGGCTCAACAACCCTTTGAAAGTCTTATTTTTGCTTCACTAGTTTAAAAAAATGCACTCTATATTGCACACAGGATTGGTTCCATCAATGTTTTGCAGAGTATTCTTCCATCAGTTTTTTTCTTATGTTGCATCTAAATGTGCATATTTAACCAGTAAAATTAAATCTGTATATGAAAAAGCCGCTAAATGTCGCAATGTATGCAAGAATTGAGAAAGAATTGAGAAAGAAAACTGTATTTAAGAGATTAAAAACTTTTGAATGACTTATTTTTTGTCATGCTCTCATGTCTTCATGTTTTTCTTTTTCTACTTATTTTACATGTGCTTTTGTCTTTGTTTTCTGCTTGAAAGCATTTAACTTTACTCTCAGTTATCCAGTTACAGAGGCACTTTTGATATATTCCTTTGCTACTCTGTGCTGTTTGTTGGCAGCTTGTAATAAAGATTAAAAGCAAAAGAAAAAAGTAATAAGCATAGACCTGTGCAAAATAAATACAACAAAATAAATTTAATCTAATTAACAAATGAAATTAAACAGAAACAAAAAATTAAATAAATAAAACAGCATAACTTAAAATCAACATCAACAAAAAATTAAGTTAAATGAATGAATGAATAACATTCAAAACAATAAAAGAATAAATAAAATATATAAAAAAAAATAACATAACATACAACAAATCAAACAATTACATTAAAATAAATTATTTAAACAAATAAAATAATCAAACAAAATAAGCTAAAATAAAATTACCAAAAAAAATGAAATAAAAATAAAGTCAACGAATAAAATCGTCATGCAAAAAAGTAATTTTAGTTACATAGACAAAAAGATTAAATTACACTAAATGAAAAACTAAGTTAAAAAAATGCATTAAATTCGCTTAAATTTAATTACATTAAAGTAAGTTCTGCTGTATGACCGTTAACAACTAACTGAAGTGAATGAGGAAATGCTGCCATGCTTTGTTATACGGTGTATCTCCGCCCCTTCTGCGTTTCGGCTCGATTATTGGTTGTAGTAAAACAATCGCTGGCACATCAACGGAGGACAGCGCTGCCAATCAAAAGGAGGCGGGCTCTACAGCTGGCGTTAATATATTCCTGGCAGTTGTAAAATAGTGGCGGAGAGAAACGCGAGGAGAAGGAGAAGAAGCAGAGGGACGGCCGGCGGTTAGAGAGCTGAACTTGGATGAACCACCGGTGGACTTTTCACGGAGTTTTCTGGAAATGGATGAAGACAACAGCGAACAGATGAGACCGCTTCTCACATCTGTAAGTTCCCACTTTCCTCTACCTGTTAGCCGGCGGCTAGCCCCTCCTCAGCGGCCGGAGAACCGTCTCTGAAACTGGAGTTTTCCCCAAAGATGGAGTCTGGAGTCAGAAAAAGCTCCGTGTATCTGCAAGCTGACCAGTTCAACATGTTAATCAGTTAGTTAACTGGAGAAATAGTCAACCTGGTCAGAGACAAAGCTTGGCAACTGACCGCTTTTGTTTTTAAGGGACCACGCGTATGCCAGGAAGTGATGCGGAGAGGAAGAAAAGTTTACGGAACTCCCTTCTATAATTCGCCAATTCTTGTTGAAAAGACTCGTAGCTAAATATGTGCAGTGGATGATGAGGCATAAAGCGTTGATTAGACTCCTAAAGAACCAGGTTCACAATCGGCATGCTTCACATCCTTCCAGATGTAATGGTTTTATTGCAGTGTCAGTTTTTCTTCTGTCTTGGCTGTCATCCCTGTCACTCTCCCTGCTATGTAAATATACTGGTTGTAAACTAATATAATACCTCATGAAGGTCAATTAAACTTTTCTTACGTGATAAGTGGCGTTTATTGTGCCCCAGCAGGTGTCTTGAGTTGCTGTATGCTGAATGTAGTCCTCCACTGAAGCACAAATACTTAAAGTTAGCTGTTTGATTCATAGAGTTTGGTACCGGCTGTTAACACTACACACTTTTAAGTGCAAAACTGATGAGATTTGCCCCTCATTTCTGTCACTATGTGGAGAAAGGCAGTCAATCAGAAGTGTGAAAACCTCCTCCAGACTGTGGGCAGAACACGTGGAGATGAGTGTGTTGTGATTCACACTGAGGGCAGACTGACCTGACCTGTTGTAGGGATGCTGGTCTATTGCTGACCTCTGACCTCCAGCTTCAGGCCAGCGGATGTGCCGATTGGTTGTGGAGTCTGTTTGACACACACTGATTTCCTCCTCGCCTTCATGCTGGATGCTGCTCTGCTGTTACCATAGAAACCGGACAGTTTCACTGACTGCTGACTGTCTGCCTCTGTATGAAAGCTGCTGTTGATAGTGATTCCAGTCAGGAAAGTACACATGTACGTTTCAGCACTTCGACACCACTGATCTTAAACTGTATTTAGATACTGAGTGACTTCCAGTCCCCCTAAACACAATCAAATCTGTGCAGGTATGAAGTCTGTTGTGCTGCTTTCTTTTCAGCTTTTCTAAAAAATCATGTAGTCATGAACAGGCATGTGTCACAAAGTGACACAAAATTTCCACAAGGAGACACAAAATGATGACATGGATACGCAAAATTGACCAGAAAGATATGCTAAGTGACCACAAAGACACACAAAATGACCACAGTGAGATGTAATATGATGACAAAGCAATGAAAAATGACTGAAAAGAGACACAAAGAAGACACCAAATGACACAGACGCAAAGCAACAAGTAATAGATGCAGAATGACCACAAAGTGACACAAAATGACCACAATGAGGCGCAAAACTAATACAGTGAGTAGAAAAACTAATACAATGAGTAGAAAAACTACAAAGAGACACAAAGCGACAACAAAGTGACAGACAAGGAGTCACAAAATGCCCACAAAGACATACAAAGTGATCACAAAGACATGAAAAATTGCCACACAGACACAAAGCGACCACAAAGAGACGCAAAAGAACTACGAGACATAAAAAGACCACAAAAATAAAACCTTATAGTGTCAGATTTACCTGAAACCAGGTGATTTCACCTACACATGCTGCTTTCTACTAGCAGAGCATTTCAAATGTCATTATCACAGTATTCCATGTTCAGTTAAAAATAAGAAGCCAAAATCCTGATTTGTGTCCTTCGTGTCATTAAAAGTATGTGAAATAGCCATTTGTAACTTTCTCATGGATGTCCAGACCACTGTTAATACATCAGTGTGACACTGCTGCAGAAAACTTTACATTGTGATTTTTCTCAGGCAGGTTCAGGAATATTTCACCCCCACCTTGCCCTGTAATGTTAATCCCGTGTAAATTGGATTTAAGTCGACTGATTGAATACGTACAAGTGAACATTCCTGCTGGATGACTGTAACGTGAGCTAATCGCTGGTGTGTCTCAGATTTTTACTAACCACAGTGCAGCGTCTCGTAAACCTTCAGACCTGTTACTCAGATTGGACTCTGTGGCTCGGATTTCATGTGTACCTGAAGTAAGTAGAGCAGCCCATTGTGCTGTGTGGTTAATCACGGGGATGATTCCTAAGTCAACTATGCGAGAAAATATAATTATTCTCCATACAATATGCTCATTTTTGCCTAATGCTTGCGTCCGTCTTGTTGAATATCTGACTGACTAATCAGATGAGCTGGTCTGAAGACATTCAAAGTAGAAAAAACTAGAGTTAAACTTGACAATAAACCACATCTATACTGTAAAAAAATAATATTTGGGAAATAAATAAAACAACAGACAACTGACAAGTTCTACTGAAATAATGTTCAACCAACAAACTACATTGAATTCAAGAAATTAACTTATTTCCTCTACAATTATGTGTTTTTAATTACCTAATGACTGGTAGCAAAAACACAAGTTTCTAAATTTCTGCAGCTATTTTGTTCCGCATAAAAAAACAACAACAAAATCATCTGCTCCAGTTGGATTTCTTCAGTAGTTTTGGACTTTTTCATGTTTTTGTTCATGTAGCTTTTAAGAAATTAAGTTTGTAGTTCCCTTTTTTGAAAATATGGATATCAGCACTTGCTGTTTGCATCTTAAGTGAGCAACAACAGCACAAATGTATACTGTCATCATTTTTTTCTGAATTTTGCATTTTTATTTAGCTACATTTCGCTGCTAAATGTGACTAAACTAACTAACTAGAGTACTTTTCTTGCAATGATGCATTTAAGTAAGTGTTTGGAATAGGTTCCTTGAAGTGCTGCTTTACTTTCAGGAGTCATGAAAGTTTGTGAGCCAAGAGATGAGCTGGTCCAGTTTTCTGCCTCCATCTTCTGACCTGTGAAACCTGCAGCTTCGTGCCTCTCTGTCCTCCAGCGTCATGTTTGTCTGTTTAGTTCCTGCTCTACAGTCGGTCTTTATCATGAGCAGATGTGCGATTCCTCTCATGTTCAATCTGCTGCTGGTGTCTGGTCTCTGGACGCTTCATGGAGACGGCGGTGAAACTTTCCCCTCTGTCAGTTCAAACTGGCCTCGGATGTGGAGCTGTGTAATCCAAAACACTCTGTGGAAACTCTAAAGCACAAATTTGATGAGTTATTGAATCAAATGTTTGACTTTTTGAGTCACAGTTGAGGAATGTATGCGGGTTTCCAAGGGGGCAAAGTATGGAGCTCCAAAACACTGTGGAAACTGGATCAGAAGGATCCAAAACACAAAGTGAGCTCAGCATCACAAGATCAACACATCAAACAATGTTCACGGAGAGACGCAAAAGCAGCTTCATCACTGATACACAATTTACTAAACAAGAAACAGGGGACTTAATCTTTCAGTCATCTGCATTTAATTTACGTTACTTTAGGTTTCTTTGTGGTTGTGCTACGTCACATTTTAATTGTTTTACTTCTTTTTTGCGGCCATTTTGCTCCATATCTTGGTCATTTTACGTGTTTTTTTTGGTCTGTTTGCACCTATTTGTAGCAGTTTCTGCATCATAGTTTGGTTCATGTTTGGTCTTGTTGGGAACATTTACATCTAATTTTGGTCATTTTACATCTTTCAGTGGCTGATTATGTTTCATTTTGCTAGTTTTTGTACTTTTTCAATTTAGATCATTTTCTATTTAATTTCTCATGATTTTGTAGTTCTTTTGCATCACTCTTGTCAGTTTTACATATTTTTGCAGCTGTTTGCATTTAATTTTAGACAGTTTAAGTCTCTGTGATTGTTTTACATCACATTTTGCTAATTTCATCTAGTTTTGTGGTTGTTTGCTTTTAATTTTGGTTTTGTACAATATTTAGTGGTCGTTGTGCATCACATTTAGGTTGTTTCATCTTTTTGTGGTTTTACATCTTTTGGGGGTCATTTCCATTTATTTAAAGCTGTTTTGCATCTTTTTATGGCCAATTATGTGTAACTAGTTTACACCTTTTCGAGGTTGTTTGCATTTAATATTGGCTGTTCTGTGTCACAATTTGGTCCTTTTGCATCTTTTTTTGTTTCCGTTCTTGTATAATTTCTGTCGTCTTATTAATCAGCAGAAGTTCTGTCATTTGAAGGCTTTTTACTTTTTCAGAGGATGAAGAGTGATTTGTCAAGCGTTCAAACAGGCGGAGACAGAGCAGAATTTCACAGCAGATGATGGAGAAAGTCCTGTTTACTAATGAATCCCAGTTAGAGACCAGTGGCAGTAACAGAAGTGAATATTACAGCCTTGAATCAAACCTACAGTGAAACACACCTGGGGGGGTTTGGATAGTGTGGATCCTGCAGCGAATCGAGAATCCCGGCAGTTCTCCCAGTGAGCACCTGGGGACTGTGATGAAGAACCTCTAGCAGAACCAGACTCCGGGTGATCAGCTGATTATGTCGAGAGGAGATCCATGATTCCTCTCAGCGATAAATGTTCTCTGGAGTCGCCACAGTAACGTGAGCTGTCGCTGTTTCCTTGGAGACGCCCGCATGTATGAGCTTTGCCAGTCAAACACACCTGAACAATGGCAGCAGCAGCTGACAGCGACCAAACAAGAAACATGGATCATTGCAAAGTCCAGTGTCTCACAGACGCTGCAGTTTGCTGCTAGTTTCACCATTAAGGCCTGAAAACAAACAAAAAGAGGCGAAAAAGAAGAAAGAGAGAAGCTGCTGCTGCTCACATCAACACCACTGTGTGCAGGTCCTGTTGTTGAGGCGTCCCAGGTGACTCATGTTGACGTCAGCAGAATCGTCCTGAGGCGTCTCGCTGCTCTCTGGTGGGCTGTTAGTCCAGGTCCGGCCAGGATGGAAACCTAGTCTGTAGGGAAACAGAAGAAGAGGAAGAAGCTGTGCTGAAAAGATGATTATGTAATGCTCCATTTGTTCACATTACCTGTTTCATGTGTGACAGTGTACTTTCATAGATGTACAAGAATCCCTGATGGTGACAGCGATATCTCCAGTGGGTTTGCTGTCATGAAACGGCAGACTTTCAAACTAATTTACTTTAACCGTCTGAAACCCTTTTTTTCCTTTTAAAAAAATCGCCAAAATGACGCTAATGACATTAATCAGAACCAGAACCTGATAAATCTGAGAAAATCTTTGGATTTTTAGCTTTGCAATTCGTAAACGCATCTTGTGTGATGTGTAATTCTGGCATTTTAAAATGCTCCAAAAATAAAGTGTTTGCTCTAGATTCTGTAAAAAAAAAAACTGATAATTTTTTCTTAGCACAACTGATTTTCCATGACTAACTCCTCTGTGACCAACAGCGAAACATTCAGTTTTCAGGTGAACCGCAGGAAGTGTGTCCACTCGCTGAAAGAGAGAGAATACTGGACTCGAACACGTCTCTGAAAAAGTTATAGCCTTTTTCCTCAAGAAAAAGATTTTCAAATTTTTTTGTGGGGGTCCGCTTTATGTCTTTTTGTGGTTGATTTGTGATACATTTTGGCCCTTTTTCTTATTTTTTATTTGTACATAGTTTTGGTCATTTTTCAACTTTTTGTGGTTGTGTTTTGGTCTTTTTACTACTTTGTGTCGTCTGCATTTAATTTTGGTCAGTTTTCATCTTTTTGTTGTTGTTTTACATCCCATTTAGGCTATTTTGCATCTTTTTTTGTGACACATTTTGTCCATTTTATGTCTTTTTGTGGCTGTTTTTCATGACATTTATGATCATTTTGCTTTTTTTGGGGTTGTTTTCATCACATCTTGGCCACTTTTTGTGTTTTTGCTGTCTTTATATACCTGTAGCTGGTGGTAGCATTTGTGGACACTTGGGAAAATGTTGGACATGTTGATTCCAAGTCTTTTACATTTTTGTGAAATAAATGCCCAAAGACTAACCAAAGTGTTCTCTACTTCTACCCATGATTCTGGTCTTTCTGTAGAGGTGCAGACCTTTAGATTGCAGTGAAAAATAAACCCAGAGTGGGGAAAAAGGATAGAGGAGCAAAAAAAAAAAAGGCCAGAAACTGCTTGTTGGAGTTCAGAGGGTTAATTGTGTGTCCATCAGATTCTTTACAGATTTCAGGTTGTTGTGTAGTCAGTATGTGCAGATAGATTTAGACTCCTTTCATTGTGAGTTTAGGAAACCTGAAAACAATCTCCAGTCTTTGGGGTTGCAGTGAAGCTTCCTGAACTTTCCTGGACAAACCTCCTTAACCCTCATTCAACCTGCTGCCTTGTTGTCATGAATCCTTACTGCTGGCTGTACCAGCAACACTGATGTGTGTCTCTTGTGTCTAAACAGGGATTACAGCATAATATGAATCTGCTTCTATAAAATATAAGGAAGATATCTCCAGCAGCTGTATATTCAAATAGTCCGTGTCCAGAGTCAGTTTTGTGGAAGTATCATGTTTAGTTTAGATTATCTTCTTCAGCATGACAGATTGAAAACGAAACAAAAGAAACGAGAAATGCAAATTTGTACAGGTTAGATAAGCAGCTGAAACCAAACAGTTGAGACAAACAGAGAAATCAGGAGGACAAATGTGAGCTCAGGGTGACGTTGATAGTGTTTTTATTTTTTTTCTGCAACTATTTTGACAATTTTATATGCAGTCTGAGCAATTTTCTAAGAGAAAAACGGTCCAAATTCTGTGATTGCAGATTCTTAATTGTGAATATTTTCTGGTTTCTTTCTTCCTCTACGACAGTCAATTGAATATCGTTGGACAAATCAAAACATTCGAGAAAACGCTGATCAACGTTTTTCTTGCTAAACTTTTTCCAGACAAAACAGCTGATCAGTTAGTCAAGATAAAAATCAACAGATTATTTAGCAGTGGAAATAATGGCGTTTTTCCTCAATATCCGACTCAGTTATAAATCAACAACAAAAATACCAATAATAGCAATAAAAACAGCAGCAATAATAGCAAATACTTCAACCAACCACAGCAATAATAATTACAATAGCAACAACAACAATATTCACAACCACAAGATATTAACAACAACAACAAGCCTAACAAGAAAAACAATAGTAAACCAATTAATCAATTAAGTCACCACACTCTCATCGCTTTTAACAAGCATCTGTTTATAAACCGGTGGGCTGTTTTGAGTAGATAACTGACAAATAATAACCATTAAATTTGTTTGTTTTTTTGTTTATGAGCGAATCATTTGAAGTCACAGGGATTTTCTGAACAGTCTTTATTCTCTAGTAGTTGCATGTAGTTTGATGATTGATGAGGGATTTACAACAGTGACTGAAGTGTTCGCTGCTCGGTCTGACCAATCACAGACTTCAGACCTGCCCACTAAGCTCCCGATTGTCTCATTTGTCCGTTTGTCTGCAAACATGTTGAGGAGAGCTTTAAACAGAAGTGCAAGCCTCGGTTTGTCACATGGAGGCCGTTTGCCTGCAGCCGTCATCGTGTGTCCCATGATCCAACACCACCGCTGTGACACTCTGTCTGATCCTGAGGTGGTTGCCATGACGACACAAACTTATTTCCATCCAACCCTGAGAGCAAAACCAGCCAACGCAGCGCAAATCATGCTGATAATAATGTACAAAATGCAGTATATTTCAAATGATGTTTGTATATTGGAGGAGAAAGCTCAGGTTCAATGAAAAATCTGATTTTACATCAACATTTTTTTTGCTTTTAATCTGACTGAAAGGAAACGGATAAATTACCCTCCTGGAACTGACACTTCTCAAACTGCATCAGAGATTCCACATCCAGGATACTGACTGACCTGATGATTGGTCAAAATAATTCAAACATTTTGGACAAATTTTAGTCAATTTGGACAACTTTCGAGTCATTTTGGGCAATTTTTGAGTAATATTTACCAATTTTTGCATTTACTTTCATGTAAGTTTGGACACATTTTCAATCATTTGGAGCTTATTGAGTATTTAGGGCAAGCTTATGTTATTTTTAAATGATTTTTGTCGTTTCAATCAGGTTTTGAGTCATTTTGGACAATTTTTCAGTAACTTCACTATTTCTTATTTTAAACTATGTTTGAATGAGCTTCAATACGTTCATGTAATTTTTGGCAATTTATTCAGTCAGTTTCTACAACCTTTAAAGTATCTTGGATAAGTTTGCTATTTTGGATAAATTTGTGATGAGATTTTTTTTTTTTTTTAAGACTTAGACAGACTTTATTAATCACCAGAGGGAAATTCAGTTTTTTACAGGTTTGAAGTCGTTTGGGAAAAAATGTAATTTCAGACAACTTTTACCAACCTGTTATGACGCCCTGCTGTGACCTTCCACATAAAGCTCTACAGAATGAGCCGCCATCACACAGCTGCTGAGTTTTTAGAAGACAGAATCACACATGTAAACAAACATGTAAAGTACAGTTGGTAAACTGTCTGTTCCAGCTGTTTTGCTGCACAAACCTGCATGATACTGAGATTTTTTTAGAAACTTCTGGGGGTGATTTGGTGTTGGAGATGCTGGCTGGTAATCTGAGAGCCTCTTGAGTGGCTCTTGTTCTCAGTTTGCAGCTTTACAGTCTCTAATTTCCTTCTATAGAATCCATAATAAAGTAGAAGGAAGGAATGAGTCCTGCTCTCACTGTACATCTGATCAGCCGTAACTCATGAACAGAAACACTTGCTGCAGGCGAATACAATCAGCTCATATTTCAGCACCCTACAGGACAGTTTAACTCCTTAGATGTACTCAGGCTTTGTTCTGCCATGAAAGGATTTCAGAACTCATTGCCTTTGACATAATAGCGTCTCAGAATTATTAGAGCAAACCAACATTTGTTGCTCAACACAATGTACAAAGGTTTACGGTCATGTTTGATGAAGTAACGCTTCCCTCGTGGCTACAAGTTTGAACATTGATATAGAAGTATTGGTTCCGTGTGCCCTTGAATTTCTTGCAGCCTTGAGCTTGATTTACAGTCGAATTTTCAAATGCTAGAGCAGCCAGAGATCCTCAGATATGTATTTCACTGCAGTCATTCTGACTTGCTACGGCAGGAACAGCAAAAGTATGCAGCCATCTCTGTGCTTTCTCTGCTGTGACAAGTTATCAAGTGTCATCATAGTGGTAAACTGGATATCTTTGCTGTTAAAAACATCACCTCAGACTCTGTAAAACTTTTGCCATCTTTTTATACTTCTATACTCACAAGGATGAAATTCAGAGCTGCCAAGCTTTATGCAATTTGACATAAAGTACACTTTTGACAAAATGAAATACACAAAACAGTCGGGTTGCAAATTCTAACTATTTTCTCAATAGTTAATCGGCAGTGTATTGCAAATTTAGTGCATTTGTTCTACTTGCTATATAGTTATTCTTAACAATGGACATGTGACATGAGCTGCTGTGGAGACGAGACACACTACACGCTAAGGCACGCTACAATTTGTCTGAAAACATGAGCTCTGGTCGGGGGTCATTAACCTCCACTTCGTCTTTGTCATGGTGCCCGTTGCTACCTGAACTCTCACAATGCTCTATGGTCTGTAACTATAACGTGTTTATGTGTATGTGTCTGTGTGTGTGTTAGTGTGTTTGTGTGGGTGCATGTCTGTTTGTGCAAGCGTGTGGGTGTACGTCTTTGTGTGCATTTGTGTGCGTCTGTTTCTGTTAGTGTATATGTGTGTGTCTGTGTTTTGTCAGTGTGTCTGTGAGTGTGTGCGTCTGTGTGTTTTGCTGTATGTTCCTGTGTGTGTGTGTCTCTGTGTCTGTGTGTGTTGGCCGGTGTGAGTTTTCCCACAGTTCCTGGTGCGTTCAGTAAACTCAGCTCTGGTCCAGATGTGGTTCTTCCTCCTCAGCTGGTTCTCCTAATATGGAGCATCAGCAGAGAGAATTCTGTTCTCAGGGGAGTCCTGGGAGACTTTGTTCTGTCTGCATGTGTCATATTTAACTTCTATCTACTCCTTTAATGCTGTAGTCTTCAGAAATGATCACCCTCTGTATCATCATTAGAGCTGCAACCGCTGCTGACTGACCAAACTATGATTCTGTGAACTTTAATTAATCAATTAGTTTTTTTAATTTGTGGTTTCATCTTCTCAAATCAGCTTTATTATTCATCTGTTTTCTGGCTTGTGCCTCAGTAAACTGTGCCTCTGCACTCTTAGTCAGACAAAACAAGATGACTGTAGACATCACCTTGCAATTTGATTTGAAGTTTTTGCAATTTTTTGCCATTTTAAGGGCAAAAACAATCACAAAAATCAAACTCCGTTTGATGTTCTCTGCAGGTCGGTGGGAAAATAGGTGCAGATATCAGTAGTGGCAATCGGTCCAGTTGATTTTACAATCCATCTAAAATCCACTTTTGTGTATCCCAGTTGTGCATTTATTGGTGTACATTGTGAGCAATGACAACACATCTTTCAGTTTCAATTTTGTGAACTCACTGTCTGTTGGGCTCTTTGTTAAAGCCTCCTTTGCATTTTTTGCTGTGGTCTGCACACATTAGATCTCCCCCCCCCCCCCCCCCCCCCCCCCCCCCCCGAGTTGTATTTTATTTGCATCAAACTGCATTACATTTATTCCACATGCTTTGCATTACCAGTCCTCCTCTTTTGCTTCACTGAAGTCATAACTGAACTTACCTTTGTTGCAGTGAACTCTGCTGCAGGTTGCACAAAGCTTTTTCTTTCTGCAGTGTGTCGGTCTGCACAGCAACATGATTATAACTGTACAAGATGAACATAAAGATAAGCAAGCATTAGGATGCTCACCATGTGATCCTGCCTTAACAAATGAATCTTAAACACTCTGTACATGAACAGTTTCTGGGTTGTTTCTGTCTCATTTTTCCTAACCCAAGCATTGTTATTATTTATGTCTCATTTTGCTGTTGTTTTGTTTCTTGTTTTGTTCGTTTTATGTGTCTTAAGGGCAGTTTTGTCTGTTTGTGGTCACTTGTGTCTCCTTTTTTGTTGTTTTCTGACCTGTGTTGTGAGTTAAATTTTTCTTATTTTGTCTCTCATTTTTGACGTTTCATGTGTCTCTTTAAACAGATTTGTCGTTTTGTGGCCCTGTTATATTTTTTTGTTCATTTTTGTCTAGTTTTTCTCTGTTTTCACAGCCTCTCCATTTTTTTTGACTCTGCTCTGCACATCAGCTGTAGAAAGATGTTTCACTATGCTGAATGTATCTTCCCACTACTTGCTCCTCGGTATGCTATATATGCTGCATTTATTTTATTTGTCCAGTCTGTTTTATTTTCCTCTCAGCCTTTCTTGTTGCCTCATCTCTGCTCTGTGGAAACACTGCCTGCAGTTCATCTGAAAACTGACAATTTTTCACTATTGGTCACAGCTGAGTCAGTCCTGAAGAATCAGATGGGATAAGGATGGAAGAAATTCTTTTTTTCTTTTTAAAAAAAATAAAAATAAAATAAAATCTGGTTTAAATGCTTCATTTTTGGAGGATTTTCAAATGAGACCTATAGAATAGAGAGATTTTGTTGAAATATCATGATTTTAAATGGTCATTTTTTGGAATCTTTTAAAGATGATGCACCTTTCAAACCTGCCAGCATGTTTAGGGGTTTAGATAGTGATTAAGAAGCTGTGCAGAAATGTTTACTGCATGAAAAAGCAAATTGTTCTACTGGTATGTGTGGAGATGTATGTCTTTCAAGCATTTGCCCTGTAGAAGGCGTTGGTGATTTGACTTTACTATGAAATACTGCAGTGATTCTTGCTGTGCAGCTGGGGTTTTCTGCTTTCCTGTTCAGGTTGCGCACACAGGCTTTTTACAACACATTTCTCTGCCTGCGGCGGCCGAAACCAGCACAATGAGAACGAAGCAGAGCAGTAAAGCTGTAGCCACAAACTCACTAAAACACTGTGCAAAGCCCAGAGGAGCTGCAGATTCAACCGACCTTCCTCTGTAGGTTCATCGCCACATCTTTCACACTGTTTTCACGTTGTCGTCTCATATATTGGTGCTATAAAATTATATTTAGAGCTGCTTTGCATCAAACTGAGAAGCTGCAATAGGGAAGTCGGCGTCTACCATGTTCATAATTATTTGGCAGATGACATTTGCTATGTTCCTCCTTCTGTTGTGAGCCGAGTTTCAGTCCGAGTCTGTGACTTGTACTTTTAGAAGCCTGAGGAGTGTGCTTTAATGTGAGTGTGATAAAACGGGGAGAAAATGTAAAACTCCCTCTGCCCCGTGTTTATATGGATATGTGCTCTGTGCTCATGTAGCAGCTTGTTGTTTCTCATTAGAATTCCTGAGCAGAGTGGAAAAGAACTAGCATTAAGTGTGAGGCACACACAGGGAGGGAAGAGCATTTCCAAAGTGTGATTGAAGTAAAATGGAGACCACTTATTGTTTACAGATGCAAAACCCTGAGTACATGCAGTTAAACGATGAAACATGAAGCTACACATGCAGAGAAACATGACACTACTTCATTCAGTTCCACTAACACTGCTAATTAATCAAATTTATCCGAGCTGACTCTCCCACAGTCACAGGTTCAGATAATCAGCCTCCTACATCACCAAGATTAAACAATAGAGGAAGGTCAGAGGTCAAAAGACAATAGATGGAACATTGTGAGCTCAACTTACTTCAGGGGAGATGAGTTTGAAGAGGAAGCTTTAGAGTCCTTTGCTGACATGGACCATGACAGATGTGCTGGTGTTTGTAATGATTCCTCCTGTGCTATGAAGTGAGTCTTCAAAAGTCCTGTTAATCTGTTTTATGTTGGGATGTCCTGTTCAAGTACTTTGTTATTTATTATATGCCAATACATAGTCACAGCCCAATACTATTTTCCTGGATAATACACACTTCAAATATTGTAGAACAGTTGTAGTACCCGGTTGTTCTTACTATTTAATACTATAGCGACCAGAGAAGGCATTCACTTGGGCTACAGGAAGTTCAAGTTGGCAAGCAGAGAGCATTGTGGGGTTAGCTAGCAACAAGGCACCATAACAACGATTTCTGCTGGGCTTAATGACCTCCAACCAGAGCCCATGTATACAAGTCAAGTTTTGGGCTAATTTTACATGGGTTCTAGATGGGGTTTGGACTTGGATTTAGATTTTGCTTTGGACTGGTATTGGCCCAGTTTTGGACTTGGTTTTAGTCTTGTTTTACACTGGTTTTAGAATAGTTTTAGGTGTTATTTTAGACTGGTTCTTGACTTAGGTTTCTACTATTTTTCGATGTGGTTATTAATTTAACCGATCAAAAAATATATATTAAATGATGAGCCAGAAGACAAAAAAGCACAGTGTGTATCAGCCTCTTACTGTTTAATACTGTAATAACCAGAGGAGATGGTCACTTGGACTAGGGTCAGTTCATGTTGACGAGCAGAGAGCATTATAGGAGTTAAGTTTGTAAATGGTCACCATGACAAATTATGTCTGTGGCATCTAAAGACCTCTGCCCATCACATGTGTTATATCTGAAATTGTGAATGACTTAGGACTCATGGGCCTTAAATTTTGACAGATTTAGAACTTGTTTTTTATATTGGATTTTCACATATATATATAAAAGCTTTATTTTCGTTTGCTTATTTTTATGTTTCATAATGTATTGTACTTTAATCTTATTATATTGACTCTAAACTTGTTGGTTCTAAATTATTACTGACTTGACATTTGTAGATCTTAAATCATGACTGACTAATAACTATTTTTTTTTGTATTTGAGACTTATTTGATTTTGGTACTTGGGACTTGTTGGTTACTTTATATTTGGGACTTGTTGGCTTTTTTATTTTTTGAGATTCATTGGCCTCAAATTTGGACTGATTTAGAGCATGTTTTTTTTTAAATATTTGAGATTTGTTACATTTTGATATTTAGGAACTTTTTTTTTTATTTGGGACTTGTTGGTCCTAAATTGTGACTTGGATGTTAAACTGGACTTGACTCGGGTCTTGCTGTCTTTTTTGTGTATGTTTAAAGCTTGTTGTTTTTCTGTAAACTTGTTGGTCTTGACTCTGAACGTGTTGGTTTCACATTATGACTGACTAGGGATTTGTTGGCCTTTAACTGGAACCGATGTAATGCTTGTGTTATTTATATTTGACACTTCCTGTTTTTTATGCTTGAGGCTTCTTTTTTTGAATTTGAGACTTGTTCTCTTTTTTTTATTTGGGACTTGTTTATTTTTAAGACTTGTTGGTGTTTGTATATTTGAGACTTTTTTTTATATTTGAGGCTTGTTATATTTGGTGTTGACTCTGTACTTGGTCCTAAATCGAGGCTGGCTTGGTTTCGATTTAGAACTAATTAATCTTGACTTGAGACTTGTTTTGACTTGTGACTTTAAGAGTCACCTGAGGACTCATAACTTGGAGTGTAAACTGTGGATTTTCAGTCATGTCACAGGTTAAAATTAAGTTTCTTTCTGGGCTGCTGTTTGACTTTTTCTAAAATCTGGATGACGTCTGTGTTTTTTTTTTTTTTTTTTTTCTTGCTGTGTTTGCAGACTTGAGGCTCGCTCTGACAAGCACTCAATGAAGCAACACTGAAGCTCTGCTATAAATACACAAATCATACCGAGGCGGTGCTGGCAGCTGGATTCACTTTCTGGTTCTGGACGAGCTGCAGATTCTCTCTCTGCTGCTGACAGTTGGAGTCCGAGCTGCTGGATCAGTGTTTTTTACAACTCTTCACGTTGTGCGTAGTTTCCACGAGAGATTGGACTTGACACGGGGGTTGTTTTGGTCTGAATTCTGAGCAGCTATGGCAGACTTTTGGGGAGATATTGCCAGTCAGAGGGTGGCCAGAGCCATGTCGCTGGTATGTATGTATGTATGTATGTGCCGTCAAAAGCACACTTTGTATCACATGTTATCAGAGTCTGTAAAGTTTGTGGTCAGGGTCACGTGTTGCTTCACTTCACACACAGAGTTGGATTGTGCTGTGGCAGAAACTGAGCGCCGAGAGTGGGATTTTTTAAAACAGAAAATGATGGACATGGTCGACTTCACCGTGGTTATAAAACATTTGAGGAAATGGTTCAGTTAAACAGGAAAAGAGCTCAGCACGGTGACAGACGACAGCTAAACCCATGTGTGCAAAAACCAACACACAAATACCAGCATCCTGCCTCTGCATACAGTTGAATACAAGCAATGTGCAGAAATATTGCTTTAGGGCTTAAAATAACGCACAAATAGCATTTATCCTCACTACTTATTTGTTTTTATAAACGTTCAGATTTATTAACCCTTTCAAGTCCGATCACTATCTGGGTGTTCGTCGCTCCTGTCACATTTTTCCTCACTGTGGGCTCATTTTTCACAGGCATATAAAGTCCTGCACCTCAATGGAAACAGCACAATCATGCCTAGAATGAGAGAGAACTCAGAAATGTCTTCTATGCAGTATGACACAGTTAGAATTGTAGAAATCAAAAAAAGGAAACCTGTCTATAATTATTAAGATCCAAAAATGTAAAAATGCTGGGAGTAACATGTCCAACATTGTCCAACAAGTGTCCCCAGGTGTTTCCAGCACTGGAAAAATGGGGGCTCCACATGCTATAAGTATTTAAATATTTACACCTTTAGTGAGTTTACACACTCACTAACACAGCCTTGTTCAGGTGAAAAGTCTCAGAACTTTTCTCACCTGTCTCTTTGTCACAGCTCAGTCAGTCGTGGCTTCATGGTTGAGTCAAGGGGCTGTGAATTTTGAGCAGACTGTTTATTTGCTTTTTTGTGTGTTTGTTTACAATCTTAAAATGAGACATGTAGAATAAAGTGATTTAATGGGGAATCATAATTGTAAACTCAGATTTAAGTTTTCTGACAGAGCGGCAAGTCAAAGTCAGCTTTATTGTCAATTCTTCAATATGTACATGACATACCAAGAATCGAAATTTCGTTATTCTCTCTTTGTGCAACAGTAGACATTAAATAAAGACTTAAAAAATAAGATATTAAAGGGCAAAAAAGAACAAAGGAAGCAAAATTAGAGCCGAGCAACAACTAAGAACTAAGAAAAGCAGAACTGAGTGAAATGTAAACATGACCATGAGATAAAGTGACGGATTTAGTGCAGAATACTCAGAACATGAATGGTACGTTCAAGGACAGTCAGAAAGTCTGTAACCCCATGAGCCATAAATGTAGTCATAAATTCTCACCATAAAATAATTTGTCTTGTAACGAATCTAAAAGCTGTCATCAGAGATTGAAAAAATGGAAACAGCATTGGCTCAGGATGCTTCGTTCTGCATGCGGTGAATCTGAAACCTGATCGTAAAATCTGGACCATCTTCAAATTCCTTCTGGGTGAATCTTATTTTTAGAGGCCTCAAACTGAATGTTTCCTCCAGATTATCTGTCTGGACTCTTTCCCTCCTCCAAACACAGTCTGCTCTGTTGGACCACACACACTTCAGCAGTCAGTCAACAGCAGTCGCCTGTTGGTTCTGTAGTTACTTCATCATGTTTTTCTCCTCCTTAACTGCTTTGGATGGGTTATTCCATCTCAAATTATGAGATTTTTAGAGCAAATTTCTGCTCAACTGTCTCTGATTTGCTTGAAACCTTTTAGTATAAACATTGGATATTTGACATGGTATCTATGAAACTTTAGGATGATGCATCAAATACCTTTCATCTCATTTTTAGCAGGTTTTTTCACACATTGAAATTGGAAGCTGTGTTAGTATGACAATACCAAAAGATTAAAACTGAAATTTTAACTGTTATAGTGACTGAAAACAACATTATATACATGTATTCAAAAAACCTTGTGAAACTCCAGAACTCTACTTGGATCAGACTATTTACCAATACTTTTATTTTTGTGGTACAACTTGTCATACCTGCTCAGTTATGTATGAAAGTTTAAGGAAAATTGCCTTTTCATTTTTGTGAAGTCAAGTATTTTATAATACAAGTGTTATGTTATTTTAGTACTGTGTTTTGTCTCGTATTATTGTACTGCAGTACATATGGTTCAGAAAATATCACAACTTGACCTCAGAAAATATCACAACTTGACCTCTACATTATCTTTTTTTTGTTAATGTGCTCAAACATGGGATTTTTGATGAATGCTTCTATTTTTCTATTTCAACTCACTCATTTCAGAGAATATTTGATATACTTGTCCAATATAGCAGATTTTGAAACAATAACGTGATAAATAACAGTTAAAATCCGGGATTTTTAACTTTAATAGTTACTGAGATATTGTTGTTCAAACAGGTTCAAATTTCAGTGTGAGAAAAAACCCTGCTGAAAGTGGGTTGATGGGCAATTAAAAAAAAAAAACTTTTTTGGAAAGAATTTGATGTATAAATCTAAAATTCACAAATATCTTTATAAATATCCATATTTTATGCTTAAAAATTTGTCAGACAAATCACGGTTGGTCAAGCATGAGTTGTCGCATCAGTGTGATGGTTTATGGTGGATGATTTAAGATAATCCTCTGCTGGGTTTCCATCCAAGTAGCATCAAGTTTTCATCCAGAACCATTGTGCAGAAAGCGTGAGCATCCAGAACATTCAGGAGGCTAATGGCTGGTAAAATTTAAGAACTTTGTGCTCTCTTTCAGCCTGGACAGGAAGGTCTTATGGTTATTTATTTCCCAAAAATGTAAAAAAAGAAAAAAATATTAAACATGTCCCCCGTTTTTCCAAGTGTATGTAGGCATTACCACATGGGAAAGGATTGAAGCTCCACAAACTATCGATATTTATCTATTTACATTTTTAATTACTTTCCTTTCTGCTCTGTGGCAACACAGCCTGCAGTTTAGCTAAGCTGTCCTTAGATGACCGTCAGAAAGGTTTTTAAGAACAGCATGCCTGTAGAACCCACCGGTGGGTTTCAGGGTTCAGAGCATTAATTGAATGGCTTTGAATGTCAGAAATAGTGAAAAGTGTCTGCAGGAAACAGCCTCCCAAAAACCTTGAGTGTACAGTCAGATACGACAAAGATAAACACATTTTAGAAACATTAGCTGCCAAATGATTAGGATTCTGTCTTTGACTAATGGACCAGCAGTTATTTGCAGCGCTGAACAGTTCAGAGCTGAATCTCAGGCTGCTGAGCTCTGTGAAAGAGAAGCAGCAGAGGCCTGATCTCTTTACTTTGTGCTGGTCAGCGTGGCGTTCGCTCTGATAACAGATGCTGTGATGACAGGAAGGCGGGAATCCTCTGAGCTCTGTGTGTCCAGCAGTGTGTGAAATCTATATTTAACCCTGGTAAACCGGATGAATCTGTCACAGCTTATTTGGACCAAGAATCTTCAATCATCGGAACTTTCACTGCATCATCAGAATGCGTCGGCGGTGCGTCCAGTCAGGACGAAGGTCGACTTGTAGAGACGACTCGCTCCTCCTCCTATGTTCAATGCTGTTTTTTCGCACATTGAAGTTTGAGGCTGTTGAGGTAAAGATCTCAGTTATGTCTCATTAAGTAATTACTAGTGAATTTTGATATCTGATGGAGCAGATATGACAAAGTGTACTACAAAAACAAAAGTACCTGTAGATAGTCTAATCTTTAATACCTTTAAAAGTGCTCACCACATTTAATAGTTTATGATGGTTAGCACCTTTAATAGTGCTATCCACCGTGTCGCCACATCATCAATATAAGAAAATATGTATTTAAAAAATATATGTACATAAATAAATTAAAAATAAGACACCTATTGGTTGATCCCCTTGATTGGAGTCTCTAGAAGTCATATTAAGTTAGATTTATGTCCCAACAACATGAATAATAACCAAAACAATTTGGCTGAGATCACATAGTGACTGCCTACAGAGAGGAGGCTGCATCAAAGCCATAGTTGATCATTGGCAAGGCTGATAAATAATCAATCTCTAATCAGTATACTGAATATCCTTGGATTTTGGACTATTAATCAGATAAAATAAGATATTACAAGATTGGTCCGAGGGAAGTAACAGGAACTTACCACTCTGAATTACATCCTCAGGAGTCAGACAATTTGGAGAAAATATCCATTTGCAGTTTTCCTGGTTTCTATTGTAATTTAATTTGCAATATAATATTTCAATTCAAACTTCAGACCAATATTCTCAGTGTAACAGATTAAAACGTGCTGGAGGACACAAATAATGAATTAAAATATTAAAAAAATACTTGAAGTATTTTAGGTTATGTGGAATTTTACTTCATATTTCAGAATCATTGCCAGTATTATGTTTTATTTTTCTATTCTAGCTTGATTTTAGTTTGCTTATTTTTATGGTTCACAATCTATTGTACTTGAATCTTACTGCTTTTTTATCAGGCACTGCATTTATAATCATGTTCTTGACATTTTATCTGTCACATGAACTTTCCGTTGGATTAATGAAATTCTATCTTATCTTTTATTATTGTTCTCAGTGGCCTTTGGCATGTTGGCAGAAGGAATCTGTGAACCCAACCTTGAACCTGCCATTATTTTTCTGTACTTGTGAGGCCTTTATAGTGATTTGATGTGAAGTAATGAGAGAGCAGATCTGTTATTATAATCCATCTATTCTGGTGCCTCCGATCCAGGTCTGAATGTCAACTTTGTCCAACATACAAAGGTGAAGCTCATCTGCAGCTGTAATTCTGATTGAATGTGTTGTTTAGAACAGATGTAGAGAGAAGTTTGAAGTCATGTCCACAGTATGTTGTGTCACACAGACTTCCAGAGCTGAAGCAAAAGCACCATGAAGAGGTTGAACTTGTGAAGTGGATTTAGAGGAAGAGTCTGAATAAGAAGCAGCTGATGGACTGAGCACTGAAGG
This sequence comes from Amphiprion clarkii, assembly GCA_027123335.1. Classification (NCBI taxonomy): domain Eukaryota; kingdom Metazoa; phylum Chordata; class Actinopteri; family Pomacentridae; genus Amphiprion; species Amphiprion clarkii. Next base: position 10,425,825 of record CM049573.1, on the reverse strand, counting down.
AACTGTAACATCTATATTGTTGAGTTTAATGGCAACATACATGTAACTGGATGATGCTGGTTTTAGTGGTTTACGTGCACGTAGACGCCAGTTACAGCGAGCAGTGGAGGATTAGATGTGTCTGTACAGAAGAGCTGTTTCTTTAAGCCGTGTGTGTGTGTCTTTGTGTGCGTGTGTGTGTTGCTGTACAAACAGACAGCAGGTTGTAGCCTCAGTATTTACAACCAACCAGCGTGAAGCTGCACTTTCGTCACTTCACACACCAGCATCCCAACATGTGTGTTTGCTACAGCTGAAAATGTACAATAGAAATAGATTGATGGTGTCAGAGTCTAGATAGTCTAATCTTTAATACCTTTAATACTGATCACCACATTTAATAGTTTATGATGGTTAGCACCTTTAATAGTGCCATCCACCGTATCGCTACATCGTCAGTATAAGAAAATATGTATTTAAAAAAAATATATGTACATAAATAAATTAAAAATAAGACACAGATAGCGTTAGCCACAGGTTAAGAGGCACAGCTACCCTCTCAGTGTTAGCATTAGCATTACTACTGTCAGAAAAATCAGTTCCAGCTGCACTGACACCAACAGGTGGATTATTCAGGTGTTTTTAGGTGAAACTGAGCAGCTGTGGAAGATTGTGGTGTTTATTACAACTTTGCAGCTAATTCACCGGAGCTGCTACAGTCTGATAAAGTGCTTGTCTCTCCCTGTCTGTAAACAGCAACTTTCAAAGACTGGCTGTAACTGTGACGTGAAACCAATCAGATAAAGCTGTTGGCGGGACTTTGATGATATCAAAGAGTGATTAAAAACAGAGCAGGCTGCATCAAAGCCAAAATTGATAATCGGCCTGGCTGAATAATAGTCACACCCTAATCAATAAACTGAATATCCTTGGATTTTGGACTGTTAATCAGATAGATCAAGATATTAGAAGATTGATCTGAGAAGCAACAGGCACTTACCACTCTGAATTACAACTGCAGACTCTGATTTGATGGTTGCCTTGTTTGAAATTGTTCAGACCTAATTCGGACACTGAAAATTAATTTAAACATTAAAAAAAATACTTAAATGTTGAAGTATTTTAACATTATGTGCAGTATTGCTCAATATTTCAGTATCATTGCCAGTATTATGCCTAAAGCTTTATTTTCGTTTGCTTATTTTTATATTTCATAATGTATTGTACTTTAATCTTACTGCTTTTTTTTTTTTAATCAGGCACTGTATTTATGATCATGTTATTCTCATTTTTTCTGGAGAACATAAGACACATGTACTTCCCTCTGGATTAATAAAATTCTGTCTTATCTTATACTGTTGTTCTCATTGGCCTTTGGCATGTTGGCAGGAGGAATCTGTGGATCCAACCTTGAACCTGCCATTATTTTCTGTACATGTTTAGCCTTTATAGTGATTTGATGTGAAATCATCAGAGAGCAGATCTGTATTTATAATCCATTATTATGTGACTCCTGCAGACTTGAGCTCGAGTTCTTAGAAAGTCAGACCTGTGCTGCTGCGCTCAGTTAAAGCTTCAATGCTGTTTTATTTATGAGTGTGTGTTTGCGTTGCAGGGGAATGATGAGGAGGCGGTGTTGGACCAGGGCAAGACCAGCTCCACCCTCTACACCAACTTTGAGAAAGAAGAGCTGGAGAGTGAGTTTAAACACCAACACACACAGTGGAGCTTCTGTCTGTGTTTAGAGTCAAACAGAAAGAAGCAGAAATGACTCGACCCGTATTTACACATCATACATTTATACACCTTTTTTCCTGTTCCATCGAGTGTCACAGTTTTCAATATTGGAAGGCAGATTTATGTTTTTTGTACAGCCCTGCCCACAGATAAGCAAATAATAATTCCCTCAATCCTGGTGCAGAGTTGTGGTGACGACATATAAAGCAGCTGTGTGTTTACATGGACAGGGCTAGTTAACAGCTGACAAACCGGATCCAAACTGTGTGTTTTGTGATTTGCTCCACATCTAATTTTCCTAAGTGGTTAATTGTTTATTCCCCCATCAGGTCACAGGGCGGTGTACGTTGGCGTTCACGTCCCTCTGGGCCGCCAGAGCCGAAGGCGGCACCGTCACCGAGGACACCGGCACCACCGGAAGCGACGGGACCGTTCGGACCGGGACGATGGACGAGAATCGCCCACATATGGTGAGTATTTAAAGATGTGCTCGATCCTGGATTAATCAGATCCAGTTATCACAGGGCGGCAACGTGATGAAGAGTTTGTCCCCACAGACACGCCGTCTCAGAGAGTCCAGTTCATCCTCGGGACGGAGGACGACGACGAAGAGCACATCCCCCACGACCTGTTCACCGAGCTGGACGAGCTCGCCTTCAGAGACGGAGACTTCCAGGAGTGGAAGGAGACGGCCAGGTGAGGACTCGCTGCAACCTTCATTTAACCTCCTCAGTTTTTTACTTCACAGCAACACACCTCCTGCATAGATTTCCAAAGCAGAGTAAATAGCTTGAATCTACTTTACTAGTAACATTAGTAACTAATGTTACTCTTAGACTGAGGAGTTCTTTAAAATTTCTACTAAGGAAAGGTTTCCATTAAGATGCTTTCACTCCGCGTTTCGTGCTATTAAATCTGTGTGTTGTGTTCAGGTGGTTGAAGTTCGAGGAGGATGTGGAGGACGGCGGAGAGCGTTGGAGTAAACCCTACGTGGCCACGCTGTCGCTGCACAGTCTGTTTGAGCTGCGTTCCTGCATCCTGAACGGCACCGTGCTGCTCGACATGAGGGCCAACACCATCGAGGAGATCGCAGGTCCGTGCACCAACATGCAGTTTAACTGAACTCGAGTGCTGTTCATGAACTCTGTCCTACTTCCACCGACACAGTTTGAAAACCAAAGCCCATCTGCCTCATTTAAAGAAGAAAAAGAAAAAACAGCTTTTAAAGTAAAGACATCCAATCCAAGCATCAGAGTGTACAAAGACGATGAGGTTGTGCATCTCATTTGACCTGCTGTTTGATATTTTAACATCACCAGGGTTGTCCTTATCAAGTTTTTATTTTTTACATTTTTTTACCCCGATCTGGTCCAAGTCCTTATTATTATAGCATCTGCTGATTTGAGTCTCTATCAGATACCATTTTCCCGATAATTCACACTTCAAGTGCAATGAAGTTATTTAAATCAGTTCCATATACTTGCTTGACAACTGCAATGAATGAAAAAACTGCATTTTAGCAACATGCTAAAGCATTCCCCAGATGTTCTTTAAGTGATCAGGAACCTTGCTGTAAGAATAATAGTATATTTCAGAAAAAAATCCCATTAAAATATTAATAAAATACCTGAAAAAAAAAAGACAAACATTAATTAAATGCCCGAATAATCCCTTAAATATATTAATAAAATGCCTGAAAAGAAATCCTGTAATAATGGTAATGACACACTTAAAAAATGTCCTAAAATTAATAATGAAATTCCTTCAAAACTTAACCAAAACATCAGAAAAAAATAAAAAAATAATAAAATACATGAAAAATGTCCTTAAAATATGAATAAAATACCAGAGAAATGTCCACAACATAAGAAAATATATGAAAAATTGTTTAAAAATATTAATGAAATGCCCAATCCCCCCAAATGTCTTGCTAAAATACCTAAAAAAAATTCCTGAAATTATTAATAACATACCTGAAAAATCCCCTAAAATTATTAAGATATATTTTTTTAAAGTATTAAGATTATTAATAAAATGTCTGAAAATTTACCTTAAAACATTAATACAATACATAAACCCCCCTAAATACATTACTAAAATATGTCAAAAATATCCTGAAATTATTACTAACATACCCTGAAAATTCCCCTAAAGTTGTTAATAAAAAATGTGAAAGAATGTCCTAAGATTATTTACAAAATGTTTGAGAAATGCCCTAAAATATTAATAAAATACATTAACCCCCTTCAATACATTACTCAAATATGTAAAAATGTCCTGGCATTATTTATGACATACCCTGAAAAAAAACTAAAATTATTGATAAAATGTTTGAAAGAATGTTCTAAGATGATTTACAAAATGTCTGAAAAATGCCCTAAAATTTTAATAAAATACATTAGCCCCCTTAAATATATTACTACAATACCTAAAAAAATAAAAAATAAAAATGTCCTGAAAATATTAGTAACACACCTGGAAAAATGTCCTAAAACTATTAATAAAATATCTTCAGCCTTGATGTGGAGGATCAACACTGCAGCTTCATGGTGAAATCACAAGTGTGCAGCTACCAGTGGTCAGAGAAACATCTGTCACACAGCTCCTGATGTTTATAGCAGCACGTCACCTCGTCTGTGGACTGTTCAACGCTCGTAACAGCGACAGACTTTGTGCAAACAGAGCTTTTTTTTGATCAACCCTTGTAAGCTGCTGCATCAGATTGGGTTTTTTCATCAGTCAAGAGAGTCGGTCGGCTCTTTAAAAGTTTGGTTAGCCCAGTTTAACTTTCTGAAGGATGTTTCATTCATGAGAACAGAGAACAGTTGCAGCACGTTACAGCAGCATGGATATTCATTAAAGGGGTATAATGTAGATTATTAGGGTCTGACATAGACAGTATTGTATGTGATGTATGTGAAACTGTACATAAGATGCTTATTTTGACTTTCTGTCTTCTTCCCTCACAGACATGGTGATCGACAGCATGGTGGCGACGGGTCAGCTGGAGGAGGACGCTCGAGAGAAGGTGAGGGAGGCCATGTTGAGGCGTCACCACCATCAGAACGAGAAGAAGCTGAGCAACCGCATCCCGCTGGTCCGGTCCTTCGCCGACATAGGCAAGAAACACTCCGACCCCCATTTACTGGAACGAAACGGTGAGACCGCGGCGCTCTTGTCATTCTGAAAGTCACTGAAAGATCTGAGGAGAATCTTTCTAATAAACTCCACGGGTGACATAAAGGAGCTGAAAACACAATCAATTCATCAGTCGATCAGTTCAGATTCTGATCTTGGAATTATACGGTTCTGATGCTGCAAGTAAGGATTGTTTTTGAGGTTAATCTGTGGATGATATTTTGGATGAATGGATCAGCTATATGTTAGAAAACTAAAAAAAAAAAAAAAGTTGTAATTTTTTTGTCATATATTAGGAAAAAAAACATAAAATACTAAAATATAAGAAGCTGCAATCACAGATTTTTGTCTAGTTTTTATTTAAAAATGACTCAGTTGATTACCAAAATAGTGCTGATTAATGTAATCGTGGAAACTAATCAATTCATCTTTGCAGCTCTGTTGTCAATATATCAGACTTTATTTAGTCTGCAGTTTATTCTGATTTTAAAATCTGCCATCAGCAACCAAATCTGAGCTAAAAATTGGGATTCATTTGTTTTGTTCTCTGTCTGCATTTTTATATTACAACTTTTTAAAATTAAATTTGGTTTGATGAACATTGATTGCAGAGCTGCAACTGCTATTTAAACTGTTCAATCAGCTGCTAGGTCTCTAAAAGGTCAGAAAATTGTGAAAATGTGCATCAGTTTTTCCTACAATTTGTAGGGAGGAATCAAAACAGAAAATATTCACATTTAAGAAGCTGCAGTCACAGAATTTGGACAATTTTTTATTTAAAAAACACTTGCTAATGATTGGATTATAATAGTAGTCACCTGTAGTCTGATCTCAGTTTGTTGAACACAGAAATTCAATAGTTTTTTCTTTCAAATTATGTTTAAAAACTCTGAAATCTAGTTTAGCTGAAGCTCTGAAATCCCTGTAGTAGTCCTAATACTAATAACTCTAATTCTTGCTAGCTAATGCTAATATAAGCTGTGTGATTAACTGTAGCAAGCTAGATGCTACATCCGGTAAAAGGAGCAGGATTTAGTGTAAAAATTCAGTCCTAACTAGAGATGGATAATTTTAAGATAAGCTAACATAATCCTTTCTTAATCCCACAGCAGTCAAAAAATAAATAAGAAATATACAAAAATGCTGTTAATAGTGTACAGATTTATTCTATGCATAGAAAAATATTTAGTTTAGAGACTCCTCCATGTGTAGAAAACGTTTTCAAGATTTTAACAGCATTACTTCTCAGTCATTGTTTTACATTTCCTCTCTTTTGTACTCCACTTTTAAGTAAAACATTGAATGCAGGACCTTTTCTTTAACAGTATTTTGCTGTTTGATATTAATCGTACTTTCTTCTCCTGTCACCTGCAGCAACATTCAGTGAGAGAAAAAGGTAAAAATAAAGTCAGTTTGTCTGCTGTCTCTAAATCGCTAAATCTTGTGACTGAATTGTGAAATGAAGTTGTAACCGTCTCAGATCCAGTTTTTAACCGCAGCTACCAGTCAGCTAACAACGTCAGAACCTTATAATTCTAACAGATTCTGCGTATCTCAGGACTTTAGCTTCTCCTTTTGACAACCTGTGATATAAATCTTTGTGTTCTCATGCTGACGTGCTGTTTTCTTCCCAAAGACCCAAAGAAATTTTTGAGTTCAGACTCTGTCCGTCCGTTGGTCGAGGTAACGGAGTGACAAGACAGCTGGTCTCCGATTGGCGCATGGCATCGGTGTCTTTGAGCGACTTTGTCCTCTCGTCTGGTGATCAGTTTTGTGTCGGTTGCGTACAGCTGTGTTCATTAACAGAGAGTTCGTGTCCTCCGGTGTTTGCTGGCTGGTTGGATTCCTGTTGTGCGTTTGTGAGCTTCTGAGTCAGCGAGCTAATAACCAGCTGACAGCGTGTGATGAGTCGCCGTTTTAATATCCGCACTCATAGATCCTGTTTGTGAGGAATGTTGCAGCTCTGCTGAGGTGAGCTGGAATCGAGTCGTGTTGAAACCTGCACGTATGAAGCATGATGGAGGATGTGACGGTTGATCAGGAGGACACATCTGTTCATGAGGGGTTTCTTTACTGTTACTGTTTTCTACAAAACTGCTCTGACGCACTTCATGAGGCACCAACAGCTTATATTTTATACTTCTGTGTCTTTTTGTGCTCATTTGCGTCTTTCGTGGTGTTTTGGTGTGTTTATTTTCTTCCTCTTTGCAGTCTTCTTTACCTCTTTGTTGTCGTTTTGTGTCTCTGTGTGTCTTCAGTTTTTTTCTCTCTTTGCTGTAATATTGTGTCTTTGTTAATAATTTTGTGTCCAGTTGTTCTCGTTTTGTTTCTGTGCTCATTTTTTATCTCCTGCAGTCATTTGGTGTCTGTTGTCATTTTGTGTCTGTCTGTGGTCATATTCTGTGTAATTTTTTGGCTTTTTGTTCTTGTTTTGCCTCTTTTTGGTAATTTTGTGGCTTTTTGTGCTCGTTTTGTGTTTCTTTGTAGTCAGTTAGTGTCTTTGTGGTCATTTTATGTCTTATTTTGTTATTTTGCATCTACTTTTTGACTGTTTACTGTCTTAGTACTCATTTTATCATTACTCTCTCTGGTTGTTTTGTTCTCATTTTATGTCGCTTGCCGTCATTTTGTGTCTGTTCATGTTGTGTCTCTCTACAGTCATTTTCTGTCTTGCTACTTGTCTTCATAGTCTTTTTTTTTTGTCTTTCAGTCATTTGCCTTTTCTCAGCTCAGCTGTTCTTGCTGTAATATTGATTAGTGCAGTCGAATCGAGCTGTAACGCCACCTGGACACAACAAAGCTGACAGTCTCATTAAGTAATTACCTGTTAGTTGGAACTCGCCCAGGTGATGTTCTCATAAAACTTGTGAACGCTTGTTAACACATTTTGTTGTTCACCACATAATCATTTGTGTTGTTTCACAGCTCTAATGTCAGTTTTGTTCTGCGCTGTAAAAAAAAAAGTAAAGAAAAACCCTTAAATGAGCAGCTGTGTCCAAACCTTCGGCTGCTGCACATTTCAGCTAATTAAGTTCAGTTAATGAACTTTAATTTAACTGAGGAGGCTTTAAAATCAAATGAACCCAAACATTTGTCCATCCTTTGCTTCAGCGTATAAACCCTTCTGTGTGTGACCGATCGATCAGCTTGATTGATCGATGATCCTGGTGTTTGCTCACAGCAGCGTTCATCCTCTTCACCTTCTTCTCCTCCTCCTCAGGGGAGGGTCTGTCCTCCTCCCTCCTCTCCCTTCCCCGTACCTCCTCCATCGGCTCATTCGACGCCTCCACACCTCCCCCCTCTCCTCGTATCTCCCACCTGTTCGGACGCCTCCTCCCAAGCCCCACCTCCTCCCCTCAGACCACGCCCACCTTGAGCCGCCACCTGTCCGAGCCGTGCCCTTCCACACTCACCCCATCCCTCCCTCGCTCCTCCCTCCTCGTACCCTCCCCTTCAGGCCACGCTTCCTCCGGGGCTCAACGCCACTTGTCTGCTCCGGAGGGGCTGTCGGGGGGAGAAGGGATCCCCGAGGTGGTGGTTTACCCCCCCGAAGAGGACGACGGCGTGTTCAAGATGGCGGACGAAGAGGAGGAGCTCTCCTATCAGGATCCGCTGGTTCCTCCCCATCAACCAGGCAAAACCCGGCATGACTTCCTGCTGTTTGTACTAAAAACCTGCTCAGTGTGAAGCATGTTCATGATCTAACAGGAGAGAAGAATCAGATTTAACCCCATGAACCGCAAAATCTGCCGGCAGCTTTAAACAGTCGACAAAATGACACCATTTATCAGAGAAAAACTGTAAAACCAGAAAGAACCTTTAGATTTTTGACTTTCTGACAGTCATTAAAATCACTTTGTTCTGCATATCTGCTAAAAATAAACTCTTTTTTCGTACCACATTCTGTAACGACCTAAAGCGTCTCCCTTCCTGACTCCATCTGACTCCCCATGAATGAGTCGGCTCCGACCAACAGGGAAAAATTCTGAGAGATTTTCACAGAGCAGACAGGAGATGAGAGACTGAGAGGAAAATAAAACATACTGGATAAATGAAATAACTACAGCATGGCTCACAAACGGCACACAGGGGAGCAAGTTGTTGGAAGATATATTCAGCATGATGAAACATCTTTCTAGAGTTGATGAGCAGCGTCAAGTAAACAAGTTAGTAGAGGCTGAAAAAAATGGAAATAGTGTAATATCTATAGTATGTGGAGAGAAAATGACCACAAATAGACACTACAATGACCAAAACAAGGCACAAAAAAATCTTTCATTATTTCCATCATCTTAACTGTGTCATACTGCACAGAAGACATTTTTCTTTACTTCCAGTCATGGTTGTGCTGCTTCCATAGAGGTGCAGGACTTTATATTGCAGTGAAAGATGAGCCCACAGTGAGGAGAAATGAGATGCTTTGTGGAGGGTTAGTCTGTCTAAAAAATAATCCTAATTTTTCAGTGCTGGTAAAATGATGTAAATGATGCATTTTTATAAGAGACACGCTGCAGCAATAAATTCATCATTGGTCTGGATGTTTGGTTTCTGAAAATGTTCAGATAACATGTCATTTGTCAGTGAGCTGCTAAAGTTCAAACTCTGAAACTTGGAAACTGGCAAACTGTGATTCAGGCTTTACATTGTTCCTGCTCTTTATTTTCAGTATATTAATGATCTGCAGAGGCCACTAAAGGTCTCAGTGAGTTTTTACTCCTCATTACTGAATTACAGCTCATTTGCTGAAGCAGATGTCTTTAAAGAGTCCAAATAAACATGAAGCGTGACGAGCAGCAGAGTCAGCAGACGATCACTGAGCTGAGAGGAAATAAACGGAGACACACTGAAATTACAAACACAGTGAGCTCCGAAAGTCTGTTAAATTCAGGACTTTGTTTGAACTCCAAATAGCAGTCTGAGTGTTAATCTGTGATAAGTGTAAAGTTTACTGAAGTATTTTAAAGAAAGTCTACACATCTCATAATTTTGAGTAAAGTATTTAAAGATTTTATTTTATTATGCAGAGAATTAGATTTTGCAGCTAATAAAACTTACTAATTTACTTGGTCACAATTTGTCGAGCAACTTTTACTGAAAATCTGCAAAAAACTTTCTAAAAAAAATCTGACTTCATATCTCATAATATTTATCTGGTCAAAAATTTGACTTTGCATCTCATAAACTTAAATGGTTGAGAGATGACAGTGTCGTAACTATTACTGAAAAAATGACAAATTTGACTTAAAAATAAAAACTGATTAATATTGCCTCATTTTTTCTTTAAGAGTCAAAAAAAATAATATCTTCTAAATTCTACTTTGCATGAAGCACAATTTATATATGAAAGTAATCTCAGTAGTTATAGATTTTACTTTTGGTCACAGAAAAAGTTTTTTTTTTTTTTTGAAATGCCACAGTGTGACGCTGATAAAGCCTCATTTTGCTCACACCTGATGCCATGTTTCCCATCATCACATAACGCTGCCGACTGTTAGGAAGCAGAATATAAACGACTATATTTGTTAACTGTTTATGCTAAACTAGGTCAAACCTTCTCCATGACTCAAAACATCCAGCCTACGTTTAAAAGCTTCATTCCCTTCTGTATTTGTTCTGGTTTCCAGGATTGGAAAGCAGAAAATTTGTGGAACATTTGTAGTTTTTTTTAATTCACAAATTTAAAATAAACAGGTGGCTAGAAAGTCCTGCATTCGACTGAGTGGAGTCAGTGGAGGTTGAAGTCAGACGGAGTTCCTGACCTCCAGCAGCAGGTCAGGATATCCACACTGCTAGACTGTAACAGGAGCCGGGGCTGATGGGAGGCCGTGATGTCACAGATTAACCGTGTGTGTGTTGGTATCAGTAAGACGTGTTGGCGGATGGCTCGGCTCGTGTGTTTTCTCAGGTTGAAGTGTCGTCCGTTTGCTTTGAATCGCCTGCAGGAATCTTTGTCAGAAGTCAGCTGCTGAATCTTTTAACAGACTATCAGGAGGAAAACGATTCTTTCAGCTGCAGCAGGAAGGTTTGATGGGACAAGAAGAGCTTTTTGTCTGCAGGCTGGAAACAAAGCAAATAATGCAAACATCTTATTTCTGGTTCCACTTTCTGGATCCATTTAAAGTGAACAATGTGATGTCAGAGAAGGTAACATGAGAAATCCCTGATATGTGATGTTTCAGCTTAAGAAGTTTTAATTTCTGTCGTCATAATACAGATTAATGTGGTGAAACCTGTCAGAAAGACAACACGCTGAGGAGAGAAGGAGGTGAGGAGGCAGTAGGAGAGGAAGCTGTGAGGAAGAAAATCAGGGGAAGAAAGGAAGGAAAGAAAGAATTGAGAAAGGAGAGGAGGTTAGGAAGGAAATGAAAGGAGGATGTGAGGGAGAATAGGAGGAGGTTAGGAAAGGTGGAGGTGAAGAAGGAAAGGAGGAGGTGAGGAAAGAACAGAGGAGTTAAGGAGAAGAGGTGGTAAGGAAGGAAATTATGAGGTAAGGAGAGGAGGTAGTAAGGAAGGAAGGAAAGAGGAGATTAGAAAGGAGGAGATGAGGAAGCAGAGCAGAAGATGAGGAAAAAATAAAGAGATGAGGCAAAGAAAAACTGGAAGGAGGAAATATAGTAAGAATTGTAGTGGAGCAGCTGTTTCCAGCTGCTGAATGTAGTCGTCATTGAAACAACTGAACTCTATGTACGAACTAGTTATAAAATATGTTACAAATGATAAAATATGATGTATGAGTTTGGCTGAGTGTGAAAATGTGCTGCAGCTGTTTAACTGCTGGTCCAGATGTGTTGGATTAACCCTTCAAACGTGTCAGGACATGATGTCAGGCTGACTGTCCGTCTGTCCCTGCAGGTCTGCTGGCGTCTCCACAGTCGGCTCCCGGTAACCTCGACAACAGCAAGAACAGCGAGAGCCGCGTCGCCGTCGGCAACGGGGGCAGCCGGGAAAACAGCACCGTGGACTTCAGCAAGGTAACCGCCGCTGCCATCTTAGACAAGTCGTTTTAGATGAAACCAGGTCATTCCACCAAAAATAATCACATTTTTAGAACAGTTTCTGCTTGACTATCTTTAATGTGCCTGAAATTGTTATAAATATGGATATTTATAAATATTTTGGTGAAATTATGGATTGACACATCTAATTCTTTTTCAGATTATTTTTTAAAATGCCTGTCAACCCACTCTCAACAGGTTTTTTTTGCACATTGACATTGGTTGCTATGGATAAACAACATCTCAAACTATCTAAGATGAAAGCCTCAGATTTTCACAGTTATTTCTCATCATGTTGTTAATTCAGAGTCTACAGTACAATTAGACACCATCAAACAGTTTAAAAATTGAGAACTCTGTTTTTCTTGGATTAAACTATCTACCAACATTTCTGTTTTTGTGGTAAACCTCATTATACCAGCTCAATCAATTCTAAAAGTTCAAAGAAAACATCTTTCTTTTCATTTTTGTGACCAAGAATTTCAAAATAAAAAGTTTTCTGTATTATTTGTTGTATTACTGTGACATGTAGTTCCATGTGGTTCAGAAAACGTCACTAGCTGACTACTGTAGCATCATTTTTATTTAATATGAGCTCAAAATGTGACTTTTAGTGACATCTTAATTTTTTCAGATTTCAACTCATCCATAATCAGAAATTGCTTGATCTACTCGGCAGAATCACAGATTCTTTATCAATGACGTGATGAGAAATAACTGTGAAAATTTCAGGCTTTTACCTTTAATGCGTTGCTGAGATATTGTTATTCAAAAGGCCTCAACTTTCAATGTCCAAGAAAACTGCTGATGGTGAGTTTAGAGGTAAATTTTTAAAAACAATTAAGCAAAAAAAGTATTTTTTAAGAATGTAAAATCCACAGTGCACACCTGCTGAAATTCAGGTACATATGAAATACCAATTTTCTTGCATGGTGTACCTGTTCTCTGCGATATTTTCAAGTCAAGTCATGTAACTGAACGTTCAGAGACACTAACTTCATTTCTCCTCCGTTTCTCCTCGTGTCAGCGCTATAATGCTATTGGCCGGTTGTCTTTGAGGTCAGCTGATTTGTGGTCGCAGTTTTTAATGAGCTTTGCGCAGCTCTGAACTAGAGCAGTTCATGCAGAGACTTTCTCCACTGGAACTGTTTATGGACGGCTGGACGTCAGTCTAATTAAAGTGCAGGTTTCAGTCATGTAACATCATGATTTGAAGCAACCAATCAGCAGCTGTGTTAGTGTGTCAGAGGATGACTGGTTTGTTTCTCAGCAGGACTGCGACTGCGTTTGTTTGCTGCCAGCAGCCGGCAGGAAGCCCGCAGTAAGTCTGTCGACCTGTCAGTCACTGACTGTCGACCAATCAGTGGCCTGTGCTGTGACTCATAGTGGTGCTGCTCTGTGATTGGCTGTTTGTGGTGTCCAGTGAGGCTCACTGACCATCAGCTGTGTTGTTTCAGTGTTTGGTGTAAAAATGTCTCGTGATAAAAAAAAAACAAAACTTGGTTGTCATGATTTTATTTGAATTTTATACAACTTTATTCGTTTTGTACCAGCTGAAGTTACGAGAATGTTAACGTAAAGACCTGTGCATGAACTGGCACTTAAACTGTATTTCCATCATCATTATGAATTTTATTTTATTTTTTTTTTAGTATCCCAAATATGAACTGTAAATCTCAATGGATCACACCGACAGTCTTACCTCCTCTGCACACGCAAAAAGTAAAAAAATTCAAACCGAAAGAGTAATTAAAAGCGAGAATATCTAATGTTTGGTCGGTTCTAGTCCTCTTGAAAACCAAATGCGGCAATATGAGAAGATTTATTTACATTCACATGTTCTCACATTCTTCCCACACTATTTGTTTCAGCTGCTCTTTGCTGGAAGGATTGTCTTGCTCAACCTTTCGCTTTAAAATACCCTAAAGTACTCTGTTAGATTTAAGTCAGGACACATACTGGGTTGTAGTTGTTCATTTCTGGCATCTTGTCAGCCAGTATTTTGGTATAATCACAGACATTCATGATGCATCTATAGATGTCAACTCCCAACACCTTTTGCAGCCATTGAAGCTCCACATTGTCACACTCCCACCTCCATTCTTCACTGTCAGGACTATGCATTCACTGTGTTGGTCCTGATCGTACCAAACATGTTGGATTCCATCTCAGGCCAACAAATTTATCTCATCTGACCAAGGAATCTGCTCCCAACATTCATCAGGCTTCTTTTCATGTTCTTTGGTAAACTTTCCTCTGGAACCTTTGTTCTGAACAGAAGCAAGTTTTTTTCTTTTTCTTGTCTTCTAGAGGTTGATGTTAGTGTCCTTCACACTGTCTGAACTGTCACAGAAACTCTGATTTCCACTGATAACCCCGGTGTCAAGTCTGAAGCAGCAGCCGATTGTGAAAGTGCTTCACTGTCCATGGAGCTGTTTTAGGAGGACATCCACTGCAGCCCTGATTAGTGGCACTATGGCTCTTTTCTATATCTCCTGATTACTGCTTTTTAGTTGCTGTCTGACCTTCGTGGATCCTTTGGGAAGTCTCACAGTGGGATTTTTCACTTCCTCTGGCAATTCTTTTTGATGTCGAGCCATGATGCAGACTTGCAGATGGACACAGCTTATTGGTCCAAAACTGAGAAAGTTCTGTTCACAGCTCATTTTAGACCCATGTTCATGCGGTTAAACTGATTTGAAAATCACAGGTGGACTCAGTTTACCTTCAGTGATCACAGCTGGATTCACTGTGGTTGTTTCGAGTTTCTTCTTTGGGGCCTAAATTTTCAATACAGTCTTTGTTTTTTGTTGTTCACAAGAGCATATACCATATATTCAATGTTGAAATAATGCAGTTATCGAGAGGTGAAACTGTTTAAAATCATATAACTTTAATTTGATGTTACACAGGGGTGTCCTCACTGTAGCTCTGACCAAATAAGATGAGTTCAAATGAACACATTACAGCATGCGAGGTGATGAAGGGCTTCCAGAGTCAAATGAAAAAGGTTGGGAAACACTGGTCTGTATAATCTTAACTAGTACCCTCTCAGAAGCCAGAAGCAAATTGCCATATTTGTCTCCTTATTTTTCTGCCGGTCAGATTTTTCCGTCTCTGTCGTGAGTCTCCACATCTCTTGGCAGTCTGTTAATGTGTTTATAAGGTATCAGAGGGATGGACAGAACAGGCAGACGATCAAGTTATATAGTTACCATGTGGTTGATGCCGTTTCAGGTGGATATGAACTTCATGAAGAAGATTCCTCCGGGTGCCGAGGCCTCCAACGTACTGGTTGGTGAGGTAGATTTCTTGGAGCGACCGATCATCGCCTTCATTCGTCTGGCCCCTGCAGTGCTGCTGACCGGCCTCACCGAGGTCCCTGTGCCCACCAGGTAAACCACACACTCACCTGTCGCTGCCTATGGATCAGAGAAGAGAATCTGATATTGACCTGCTCATTTCTTCTGACTCACGGTCACTGAATTTAACCAGGAAGAAACTGGACACAGCATCAACTGACTTCAGAAAGAGAGGATGCTGCATCAGAGCACATTTCATTACTTTATTAAATGATAATCGGTTACTAAAAATGGCAATAATCGCCTTGATAAGCAGCCTTTCTGATAATCAGTCGATCCCTAATATTTTGTGTTGTCATTGTTAAGTATCGGCTCCTCACAGCCCGTCAAAGTATTCTATCACTGCTGTCATCCATGTTTGTGATTTAAATTTTGTGTTATGACATTATTATTATTAATCTTGTTAGCATGTAGCTCTCATGTCCATTAAGTATGTGCATATCACTCACACATGTAAGTACGAACCATCAACACAATATCTGAACAAAACAAAGTTAAAAAAAATTTATCCCAGGGTTTGTGACAAAAACATAGATGTTTTGGAGATTATGTAGACTGTAAATTTTCACCGGTCAATAGGGTTGTGGCCGCCAGGGAGGCATTTTTCTTTTTATTTATAACAGAGGTTTCACATATGCCAGCATCTGTATGTGTGTGGTTCTATAAACAAGAAACAAAGAGAAAGAAGAACATAATAAGTATGCAGTATCACAACACTACCATGACACAAAGAATAAAAGAAATCAATGACGTAGCCCAATGAGCCATCTGCAGCAACAAGGAAGACTACATGAACATACAACTGCAACTTTCATCATTAACCTAAACAAAAGCATAGTCAGCCTACCTGTAAATGCATGCACACAGAATCAAAGTGAGTGCCAAAATATATGTCTGAACAGTCCCAGCAAACACTCTCTTCTGTAACTTCCATGAACACGGAAACAGAGTGCTCCTCTGCAGAGCAGCAGAGCGTAGTGGCCTCTGATTGGCCAATGGCTTAATTGTCTGTTAAGCTGGTCTGGTCCTGTCATCCTTCACCACAATAGATTTCTGAGATGTTACAAAAAGACTTTGAATTGCTCTTAATTTCCAAATCTCTAAGTGAACCTGCAGTGTACTCATTTTGGTCCTTTG
The DNA here is from genome assembly GCA_027123335.1 of Amphiprion clarkii. Classification (NCBI taxonomy): domain Eukaryota; kingdom Metazoa; phylum Chordata; class Actinopteri; family Pomacentridae; genus Amphiprion; species Amphiprion clarkii. Next base: position 10,409,477 of record CM049573.1, on the reverse strand, counting down.
TGTAATGCGTTTTTGTGTTTGTTTAAGACACGTGAAAAGAACTTGTCCCACTAAAATCGTGACTCATATTGCAATTTTGGTCAAACCATTTTTTTGTGCATATTGTTCAACTGTAGTTGCAGTAAATATGTTCAGTTTATTTGAAGTTTTGTAAGTCGGAGTCAGCAGCAGCAGCGTGTCACCTCTCAAAGAAGACCAAGATTTATTTGAATTTTTAGTTGTTTTTACAGGAATAGTGAGAGGTTAAGGCCTGCAATGTGAGCGCAGCCTGAGTCACATGTGGACTGTGTGTTCGTCCAGGTTTCTCTTTCTGCTGCTCGGTCCGTTTGGAAAAGGTCCACAGTACCACGAGATCGGACGCTCTATCGCCACACTGATGACGGACGAGGTGAGAAGACAGAATAATGATAACATGCTCTTTAGAAAATTACGCACTGATTTGTGAAGTCTGAATGACTCTAAATCTGCCTAAACTGACCCAAACTTTATCCTAAGTGACTCGAAACCTGTCCAAAACCTCTCAGAAATATTCCACAATGACTCAAAATTTTTCCAAAGTGACTGAAATTGTTGAGAATGACTTAATTGCTGAGAATCAATCACATTATCCAGAATGATTTAGAATGTGTCCAGAATGACACAAAATCTGACGAAACATCTAACAAATTGTTTAGAATGATTAAAAATGTGTCCAGATAGCTAAAAAAGATCTGGAATGATTCAAAATTTGTCCAAAATTATTTAAATTGTCAAGAATGACTAAAAATTTGTCCAAAATTGCTTAAAAAACTGCCCAGAATGACTCAAAATCTGTCCAAACTGACTCAAAATTTATCCACAATGAGCTGAAGCTTGTCCTAGACATCTCAGAAATTGTCTAGAATGACTCCAAATGTCTAAAAGGCTCAAATTTACCAGAATTACTCAAAATCTGTCTAAAAATGACTTGAACTTGTTCAAAATCCCTCAAAAATTGACTCAAGAATTCTTCCACTCTGACTTGATCATCTGTTTTTAAAGCTGCAGGGAACCTTTGTACCTGATTAATGCCATTTCATGCGATTCCTCCATTGTTTCTCCATGGGTAATTATTTAAAATCTGTTGTTGTTGTGCAGATTTTCCATGACGTAGCCTACAAGGCGAAGGACAGGAACGACCTGCTGTCGGGGATCGATGAGTTCCTGGATCAGGTGACCGTGCTGCCTCCAGGTGAATGGGACCCCAGCATCCGAATCGAACCTCCCAAGAGCGTCCCATCTCAGGTGAGAGCGCCGACATCAAGAGATTTAAACTGGTATGACAGCTGCCTAATAATAATAGTAACAGAGGTGATGTATCTGCAGGAGAAAAGGAAGATGCCGTCCTTCCCCAATGGCTCCGCCCACAGCTCTGACACAGTGAAGGAGGCGGAGCATCAGACGGGACCGGAGCTGCAGCGAACCGGCAGGTTTGTTTACTTCGGGGTTTATTCCTACAGATAACACAACATACAACAATGGATGGCTGGATAGATGGATGGATGGATGGATGGATGGATGGATGGATGGATGGATGGATGGATGGATGGATGGATGGATGGATAGATAGATAGATAGATAGATAGATAGATAGATAGATAGATAGATAGATAGATAGATAGATAGATAGATAGATAGATAGATAGATAGATAGATAGATAGATAGAAATTGTATTTGCAGTGAAGGAGCAATTATCACCTTATTATTATGAATGAATCAGTCAAGAGATACAATACCCGCGAAACATATTAACATAAAGAAGAGAAGACAGTTACCACAAGTAAAATAACATTGTACGTTGCTGTTATGAAGCCAAGCGAGAAATAAGAATAAATATATATAATTAAAATATGAAGAAAATATGGAAATTAATACAAATACATGACATAATGATATAATGAATAGGAGAATGACCAGAAAGAGGTTAAAAGAAACTAAAAGATACAAAATGATCAGAAATAAACGCAAAAGCGATGCAAACAGAAACAACGCTGCCACAAAGACACACAAATTAATCACAAAAAGACAAAACCAGTCGACTGCAAACTGGAACCGCTGTAAAGTAGATAAACTGACGAGTCTTTATTTCTGAACAGAGCCACTTCTTTCTGGTTTGCATCAGAAAACAGAGAGGACTCTAAAGATGAGATGTTTTTCAGAGAGAAACTGAATCCCTCCCGTGTCCGGCAGGATTTTTGGCGGTTTGGTGAATGACGTTCGGAGAAAAGCTCCGTTCCTGTGGAGCGACATCAGAGACGCCGTCAACCTGCAGTGTTTGGCCTCCATCCTCTTCCTGTACTGCGCCTGCATGTCGCCCGTCGTCACATTCGGAGGGCTGCTGGGAGAAGCCACCAAAGGAAACATAGTAAGATCCCACATTGTAGGAACCACTGGACCCACAGTGACGTAAAAGAAATGAAAATACTCTGAATGACAGAAAGCAGCAGGTCCAGAGCAGATGTTTTAACAAAAAGTAAGAATGTGTACGGGCCTACAAATGTTCAAACTCTTTTAACGTATGAGTATATTCATGATAAAATTACGGTAAGACACCACAAAAGGATGTTTTCAGATGTTTTCCTTCCACAGACTAGTGTAAAGAAATCTACGTATAAATAGACATTTAATGAGATAATATCTTGTTTGCATATTTAAACATATTTCATGAAATTTGTAATACAAAACAATAGTTGCCTTAGTGTCAGTAAAAAGCTGGGGAAGTTTTGTTCTTATATCATATTTTTATTTTCCAATAAAAATATGTTTAATTTTACAAAATACATCTTAAACGTATGTTTCTCTCCCGCTCTGACCCAGAAATCTCTTTGGAAGCTGTTTTATTTTTCGCACATTTTGTTAATATCTGTTGGTCATTTTGCTCAATAGTTTTGTCATATTTCATCCTTTTTGCCATTTTGATATTTTGTGGATGGTTTTGAGAAATTTCATTTTTAGTAATGTTGTACATTTTTTATACTTTATTAATATTTGTAGTGAATTTTTGACACTTTTAATTATTTTCTTAGTTTTGTTTTTTTTCATAGCTTGATTTATACGGCATTTTATTCTGAAAAACATGGAGAAATTTGAAATTGCTGGCTGTAGACAGTAGTGTGTCTGTGTGTGCGCTTGTGTGTATTTGTGGAGACTTTTCTGGCATTTTATTCATTAGTCTGACTTTGTGGCCTGTTCCTCTCTCTCCGGTAGAGTGCCATAGAGTCTCTGTTCGGGGCGTCTCTGACGGGGGTGGCCTACTCGGTGTTTGCCGGTCAGCCTCTCACCATCCTCGGCAGCACCGGTCCGGTTCTGGTGTTTGAGAAGATCCTCTTCAAGTTTTGCAGGTGAGTCAGCAGGACGACGTTCACAGAAATTCCTGAAGCTGCTGGAGAGACGGAGAAATGCGGAGACAACACAATCTCACAAGACACACAAAATGACTGAAAACATGCAAGAGCCATAAGTCAGCAACAAAGACACAAACAGACTAGAAAGAGAATCAAATTACAATTAAAGCTGCAAGCAGCATTGGACGGGTCCTCGCATCCTTGCTGGTCGGCAAATCCACGCATGTCCACCAGGTGGCGCTGCGACCGAAAGTGCATGTTGGCCTCTAAATGTGATGAGGGCTGGGCTCCGATCACACGTGTAAAATTTCAGGCAGATTGGAGCATGTTCAGGCTACTTATAGAGCCTTTCCTGTCCATCCACCAGGTGGCAGTGCAACCGAGAGTGTATATTGGCCTATGAATGTGATCAGGGTCGGACTCTGATCCCACATATAAAATTTCAGGCAGATCGGACCATGTACAGGCTAGTTATAGAGCATGTCTTTCCATCCAACAGGTGGCGCTGCGACCGAGAGTGTATGTCGGCCTATGGATGTGATTAGGACTGGACTCTGATCATACATGTAAAGTTTGAGGCAGATTGGAGCATGTTTAGGGCAGTTACACAGCAGTTGATGTTTCATGGCGAAGCATCAAAGTTCAGGAGGCCGCCATGGCCACGCCCTCAGACTTTTGTGGAGCATTTTGATAACTTTTGATCACCCATGCCTGGAATACATCCTGGCCAAATTTCAGCTCTCTCGCTGTTACCCTGTTTGAGTTTATAGCTTTTGAAAATGTCTAAAAATGACCGAAAATCTTCAAAACATATGACATATAATTCAAAATGGCCGACTTCCCGATGGGTTTTGGCCATGGGTGTCAATTAAATTTTTGTGCGTCTTCATGAGTTACATATGTGTGTCAAATTTCATGATTGTAGGTGACACGTACTGGCCGTAGTAAATGTTTGAAATTTTCCAGGTGGCGCTATGGAGCCATTTTGCAACAGTCATGGACAATTTGTCTAAAATATCAAATATTTCATCAGTCATGATGTGTGTGGCAATTTTGGTGAGCATATGAGCGTTCCTAACCTGTCAAAAAGTACTTTGTTTATTACGGAAACAATGCGTTGCCACGGCAACACCGTTTTATGAATTGTCAAAATCGTCACACTGTGGCATCATCAAGGTGTGACCACTCACCTGACCAATTTTCAGAATGATATGACAAAGTTTCTGGCAATGGCACGTGCAAATGTAATGACAATTTCTTCCTGTTGCCAATAGGTGGCGCTATGAGTATTTCTAAATTTATGAGTGTGGATGTGTTCAGAACATTTGGTTTTTATTTCAAAGTCTCAACAACATGCTTCATACTACTAGACTTCTCAGGACAAAGAAAGGAGGAAAAACCAACTGGCATAAGTTAAAATAGCTTGGTAAATAAATACTAACCTGGTAGCAGAACAAAACAGGTCACAAATAATGTTGGCACATCAAATAAAACGTTAAGTGGGCTACAGCGATTTCAAATCACAAGGCTGAAATGGGCTACTCACACTGCTTAATGGCTGAAGTTACATTTCCCCTCTGACACCAACTTTTCCACATCAGGCTTGGCCGCTGTCAGACTTATGAGCAAACAGTCCTCCAAAGACTGGTTTGACAGTCGGTTCCTCTCAGTGTTTTTATCGAGTTCATCTTGGAGAACGCAGCCTCGCAGGTGTAGGTTGAACCCAACATGGTGAGAACATACATAGCCAGCGTCTTCAATGTGCCATAGTCCTCGGGACAAGACACCCAGAATGTGCTGAGGTTTTCAGCACCATGGAGAGCAGCCTGGATTTCAGCCAGCTCGCTCTGAATGGACGCCTCGTCCAACGGCATCATTTTCACCGCGTTTGTGGAGAATTGTGGTGTTGTCCTCCAGCGGAAGCAATGCCAGCAGCTCCTCTCGGAAATCTTTGCCATCAAAGTCAGGATGGCATAAGGACAGGAGCTTGGGCATATTGCAGTAAAGTTGCCTTTTCTTTGTGTAGAAAGGAGTCGGCCAAGGTGATTCAAACATCTGACTGTGATTCCTCCTGGGCGCCTTTTATTGGAGGTTTTCTAGACACGTCCAACTGAGAGACAACCGCTAGATAGACCCAGAACTCGCTGGAGGGACCGCATATCTTATCATGCTGAGGAACACCTGGAGATCCCATAGGAGGAGCTGCAAAGTCACAAGAATATAATAATAATAATAATAATAATAATAATAATAATAATAATAATAATAATAAATTTTATTTGTAAGCACTTTTCTTGACACCCAAGGATGCTTTATAAGAAAAACAAACACAACAGAACAGATAAAAACTATACATACAAGAAAGAGGCAATTACAGAGAATAAATAGTCTTTAACAGGTGAGTTTTGGGTCTGGATGTGAAGAGAAGCAGAGAGTCGATATTACAGATGTCCGGTGGGAGTGAGTTCCAGAGTTTGGGAGCAGAGCGGCAGAAAACCCTGCTGCCCATGATGGTGCTGAGGCGGATGGAGGGCACTGTGAGGTGGATGGACTAAGAGGATCTGAGAGAGCGGGTGGAGGAGGCGATGTGATGGAGATCAGACGATAGGGAGCGAGGTTGTGGATAGCCTTGAATGTATACAGGATGATTTTGAATTTAAATTGAATGTAGGTCAAAGGAGAAAAAGAGGAGGATTTGTATGCAGTTAGGTTGAGTGGCAGCAGAAGCAGAATAACTGTGCTTCTTAAACCAAGAAGTCAAACATTCTTCTGCCATTTAATCATCAAGTTAGTGTCTACATCTATTTAATGCAGCCACACAACAGTTTGTATTTTACTTGTCAGAATGACTGAGCCGCACAACAGTCCTTGAAGGAGTACTGAAAATAAAAGTACCATTAGACTCATCCAGCAGATTCATGTAATTAAAAAGTTCCAAAAGAAAAGTTTATATGAATGTTGAACTGAACCAGGTTTCATGTGTGGTTTGAATAAAATTGCAGTACACAAATAGAAAGACAACTTTCCTCTAATGGGGAATTATTTAAAGCTAATTTATTTTTATTTGTTTTGGTTTGTTTTGGTATGTAGGCATCTCTGAAAGGACCATTTTAGGATTTGGTGGAGTAACTCGTGCTGTACTTTGAAGCTAGTATTGATTTACAGTTTATACAAAGATTGCTGAGGGGTCATGATACGATGAACTGAACTGGACAGGAGAAACATCATTCTACAACACAAAAGTCTACTTATTTCTAATGTTTTCCCCTCCCCTCAAATATTACTTATATCATAATTTGGTGCTCGTTACATAAAAAACTGTGGAAAAGTTGAGATAGTTTCAGTCTAATTGAAAGCTTGTAACAATTGATCGGCTACTTTTTGTACAAGTTAAATTGTTTGCTTGCCTGTGGCCACATTTTGTACACATTTAGCTGTTTGCTTGTACTGAATAAAAGTTTCGAGGTTTCCAGTGGCTTCACAATAAACAGCAATTAACTATCTGGGAGTCAGACTGTTCAAAGCCTGCACAATAATAACTGTTACTGCCAGGTAACATGATTTTTTTTCAGAAAACATCAGAAACAATCATTTGGTACATCCTGCCCCCTGATCAAATTGTAATGAGACTATATGAGAATGAAAAACATGTCTTTGGTTGAGGGAATGAGAACAGGCAAATGCTCTTCCAAAGTGAAATGGAACTTTTGCACAGTGGTCACAGACATCCGTTATGTGATATAGAAAGATATTAGACCAAATGTGGCTGCAGCAGGAAACAAAAGAAAGACATTTATTTTCTAATGTGATGCTTAGAAAAGGGTTGAAGTTAGCCAATCATGCAGAAAAATCTTTAGAGCAGTTCAAATGGTGACAAATTGTCAACCACTGACCTGTCAGATGGGACTTTAAGGGACAGTGACCAGAAAGTGTGACCAAAACACAACCACTCTGTTGACAAGTGACTATTAAAAAAAAGGATAACACTTAGTGGACATAACAGACAGAAGTTGAGATATGGAGGCAGCTACCAACCACTAATTAATTAACATTTACACATGTTTTTTTTTTTTTTGGCAAATATCTCTTTGTTGCTATTGCCCATATCTGTCTACATTGTTGCACAGTCATACTACACTCTATGAATGCCTATTTTTGAGTGAAAGAAAATAATCATGGGTTGTCATCAGTCCAAATCAGGTGAGACTTGTTGTTAAAATGTGAAATCAATGAATAATTTGCCTAAAGAAGAATCTGAATCTAACTGTGATGCATTAACAGCTAAAATTAAATCTGATGCATTTATGCTGGTCAGTGTAGCAGCAATTAAGTCATTAGTCAGAGCTAAGAACACAGGTAAGAAACTTAAGATCATTGCTGTTCTTCAGGAAGAATTGACTAAGATAAAGGATAAAGAGGTTGAATCTTGACTTAACACAGAACCGGACTGAGGATCAGGCTAAGTTTCAGGAAATGGTGGTGTAGAAAAGGGACAGAGTAATGATGAGTTGATGAAAAAAGTTTAACAGTCTGCATGTTCTTCATGTGTTTTTCTTCAAAGTGATAAGATGGAGGAGTCAGAGCTTTTTGAAACTAATCTAGCTTTGTGTAAATGCATGATTGTTAACACAGCTGTGTGTCAGCCTTGGAGTTCAGTGGAGGCCCGAGATATAGTGTTTAGTGCACCAGATCCTTTCATTAGTGTGATGAAATGTCTTGATTGGTTGTGAGTTACAGCTACATTGTCTAATGTTGTGGTTCCAGAATGAAGAATGAAGTCATTGTTGCACTGTATGTTTTGGCACAGAGCGGTCTGTGGTTGAGGAATCTTTTGATCTACCTCCCACTGAGAATGTCCAGTGACCTGATGAGCTAGATGTGCAGACATGGTTAACAGATCACAGTGGTGTTTGCCTTAGTTCTAGAGTGTGTGTCGTGAGATTTCTTACAGGTATAGAGTGTCAAATCAGTCATGGCATAGTAGTGTGTGGATAGACTCAATGCATGTGTTGATGGAAATGTAGAAGGATGGTTGTTTCTCCACTGAATGATGTGCTAAGGTTAAATAATTGTTTCATTTCACAGATCAGCCCCGGTGTTGTTTTTATCAGAAGGCTGCTCCCTGAACACAGTTGAAATGCAGACAATGTGGTAATTATAGGAGAATGAGAGACTGGGCCACAGACTGCAGAGTAGTAAGGAGCTTGTCAGTAGAATGGAATGTTTTGAACTCTGTAAACACTAGAGTTTAATAGTCTCCTATTGGAAATCTAATATGATCAGTAGTAAAAAGGAAAGGGGTCAATGTAAAATTATTTGTGTAATATAAAGTGGATTTTTTCTACGCTTTGAGTTGAGAATGTAATGGTTTGGTATTGCTGTGGTCCATACAGAGAAACTAAAATTTCATGTGTGCTGGATTAAAATTAACTATGATCTTAAAAGTTAACTATATTAAGTAAATTAATGCGTTGGTAGTAAATAATAGTGTTAAATGTTTAATTTGTGTAGCTTAAGGAAATTATATAAATATTAAATTTATTTTTAAGTTTTACAGAGTATCCTGAGAGCAGGATAAATAGAACAAGATGATCAATAGGTGAAATAAGTCAAAATATATTACCAGTTGTGTCTATCAATATTTCGATAAAGTATTTTTGCAAAATGTTGTGTGTCATTATGTAATTAAATTGAAGCTATGAATTGATAAAGGGGGTATACTTTTTGTTGTATGTTTCACTGACAATGTTTTCATTTGTAGTTGTAAAGCAATTGTTGTAGGAGTTTCAGGCGCCCCATAAGTAAATTAATTTTTCATCAAGTTTATGTTTGAAAAGCAGGATCAGCTGTGGAGTATAGTATGTGATTGTTGAAGTAACACTTTTGAGTGTGATGGGAAGAGACCTTCTTTGTCAGCTAAACACTGGTATTAATTGTAGTACAGATTAGTTGTTTGTAGGAAATAATAAAATCAGTTCAGTGTTTGAAATTAGCAAGATAATTGGAAAGATTGAGTGACTTTAATGCCTGCCAACTAGAAATGAGAACAACACAGGGAACGTGATGCTGTGAGATCGCGAGATTCAGCGAGAGTGACGAAATTCAACATGGCGGCTCCCAGCTGCTAGATGCGAAGTAAACAAACCGCCGTTATCTCGACGTATTTGTATTAAAAATAAATAAATAAACCAACAACCTAGCTAAATAGCCTGCGCAAGATCGGAAACGGTAGTGCTCACAGTGGAGGACCTTGAGAACTTCATTGACGACTACTTCGTCCGGTGCGTGATGGAAGACGCCAACCCGAGCAAGAGGAAGAAGGCAAGACTCTTCGACTGACACACAAGACCTGGAGGTCACGGATATCCAGGTAAGTGTTCTAGAATCCATTAATAAGAAGCTCGATATCCTTAGTTTGCTTCACCAGGAAATAAAACACCTGAAAGCAAGCCTGGAGTTCACCCACCAGCAGATAGAGGATCTGCAGAGGGACAACAACGAACTCCGGTCCACGCTGACAGCGGTCACTTCAGAGGTGGATACGCTTAAAAAAGAAAACACAACCCTGAGGGAGACCGTCCTGGACATCCAGTCGAGGAGCATGCGGGACAACCTGATCTTCTCTGGTATCCCTGAGTCCACACCGGATAACCCAGAGACTCTTGTTAAAAACTTCATGGTGTCGGCGCTTAAAATCCCTGCGGAAACTGTTAAAAACATCACTTTCCACCGCGTCCACCGGCTCGGACCCCGAGGAGGAAACCGACACCGTCCTATTATTGCAAAGTTCGAGCACTTCCAGCAGAAAGTGCTCGTAAGAAGCAAAGGACGGGAGCTGAAAGGCACGTCGTTCGGGATGAATGACCAGTTTCCCAGGGAAATCAATGAGAGGCGCAAAGTACTATACCCCATCATGAAAGAACACAGACAGAAAGGTAAACGGACTGCACTGGTTGTGGGCAAACTAGACATAGATGGGCAGCTATTTCGGGAACCCTCCATCACCCCCTGGCTCTTCTAAAAAAAAAAAAAAAATGAAATTAGCAAATGATTTGAAATAGTTTGACTGTGGAAAGTTTTAATATGAAGTACAGCTTCACTGCAAAACATGTAGAAGTATAGGAAAATCCCATTGTGTGTGTTGCAGTGGTGTTGTTGACAGTTCATCTTTTGAGCATTAAATTGTCAGTTTGAAAGTTACACTTTTATTTATGAGGAAAAATGATAATGTAATGTGAAGGGATTGTACTGGTTTATGGTTGAGATTGAGCTGCTTTTTTTTATCAGTTACAGGGATGGAATTGTGTGTACATACAACATATTTATACAAACAGTATGCAGGTGTTTGGTGGAATTTTGTGCTCTTGAATGTTTTTATTAGTTTTGTTTGGATCTTAGTCAGTAATTGTTCTTTATAATAAGTTGTATGTTTTTGAGAATCATGAACAATATCATAGTAGCTGAAGTTGGGTTCAGGTTGGGACTCCCGACGTTTTTGAGAATCATGAACGATATCACAGTAGCTGAAATTGGGTTCAGGTTGGGACTCCCGACTCCCGACTCCCGACTCCCGACTCCCGACTCCCGACTCCCGACTCCCGACTCCCGACTCCCGACTCCCGACTCCCGACTCCCGACTCCCGACTCCCGACTCCCGACTCCCGACTCCCGACTCCCGACTCCCGACTCCCGACTCCCGACTCCCGACTCCCGACTCCCGACTCCCGACTCCCGACTCCCGACTCCCGACTCCCGACTCCCGACTCCCGACTCCCGACTCCCGACTCCCGACGACTCCCGACTCCCGACTCCCGACTCCCGACTCCCGACTCCCGACTCCCGACTCCCGACTCCCGACTCCCGACTCCCGACTCCCGACTCCCGACTCCCGACTCCCGACTCCCGACTCCCGACTCCCTTCCGCGCAACCGAAAAACCTAATGTAAAAACCAATGCAAAAAATGAAAAAAAAAAATAAAAAAAAAATAAAAAAAAATTAAAACAGAAAAGAATAAACACAGAAAAGAGAAAACAAAGAAGCTAACAGAAACAAAAAAAAAGAACCTAATAAAAGAAAACAAAAACAAGCAGACTTGACTTGCCTGTAACAATAGGAAATAATCAAGTTGCAGCCACCAACTTCTTCCTGTAACCAGAGGAAATAATCAAGTTGCAGCCACTGACTTCTTCCTTCAACAATAGGAAATAATCAAGTTGCAGCCACTGACTTCTTCCTGTAACCACAGGAAAAAAATCAAATTGCAGCCACTGACTTCTTCCTGTAACCAGAGGAAATAATCAAGTTGCAGCCACTGACATTCTTCCTGTAACAAAAACACAGCATCAAGTTGCACTGTAACAAAACACAGCATCAATTCAGCACAGCCTTCCTGTAACAAAAACATAGCATCAACTTACAGCACAGCCTTGCTTCCTGTAACAAAAACACAGCATCAAGTTGCAGCACAGCCTTCCTGCCTGTAACAAAAACACAGCATCAAGTTGCAGCACAGCCTTCCTTCCTGTAACAAAAACACAGCATCAACTTGCAGCACAGCCTTCCTTCCTGTAACAAAAACACAGCATCAAGTTGCAGCACAGCCTTCCTGCCTGTAACAAAAACACAGCATCAACTTGCAGCACAGCCTTCCTTCCTGTAACAAAAAACAGAGCATCAACTTGCAGTGACAGATGTTCTTCCTGCAACAAAAAACAGAGCATCAACTTGCAGTGACAGATGTTCTTCCTGCAACAATAGTTCACAATCCAAACAATTTTTCAATATATAAAGGTTTTTATTGACAACAAACTTGTACAAAACATTAAACAAAACAAAAAAAACAATTCTTGCAATTTCTCACAATAATCTATAAATAGAAAAGGCAATCGATGCAGTCAAATGGAGTCAAGTCAAAACCAGAATGTGGCAACAATGACAAAACTCCTTGTGCAACATCCTCCAGAAAGGTCCATGGTCACCTTTGAAACATTTATCAGCAGGTCAGTTAAAAATCCAGCCAGTCATGCTTAAGCAGGTGGTGTATTTTACCCAGACTACACTTTTATCACTATTTATTTTTCCCATCTTAATACAATCTAAAAGCACAGACATCAGCACAAATGATGGTCTAGACTAAACAGTGTGTACATTCATTTCTTACCCATTTTCAAATTGGCTTTGAAGGTTGTTGGGTCTTCACCCTTCATGGAAGCTGAAGTTTTCTGCTTGAACATTTCTGGTCTTCATCAGGTACATTTGTTACCCAATAACACTTTGTAGCAGATGGTCTGGGGGAGGAAAACGTCAAAAAAATGTGTGAAACTATAGAAAGCTGAAAGCCACACACTAGTGCATATGTATGAAGCTACAAAATTCAACAAACACTACAAACTAACAACAAAGGGGAAATTTAAGAAAACCATTAATGAATAACCTAAACTAATCCATCAAAACTGGATACTTACGAGAAGAAACTCAGCTGAAGGGGTAGGTAGGAAACCCAAACAGGGGTACAAGGGCAGCATCGTGTCCAAGAAGCTCTGGTGGTCGTGACTTGACGCAGGATGTGCGAGCCCATGGTGGAGCAGGGACTGAATGACAGAGCTGGCTTATATGCTGCCAGGTGGAATTGCAAACAGGTGACTGGTGTAAGCCAATTACAGCATGCATCTTTTAAACGTAAAGAACGAGGACGTGTTGGACTTTACCTGTCAGCGATGGGACACATACAGAGCCTGTTTAAAGCAATGGCTTTGTCTTCATGGCATAAACAGAGACCTAGCCAAAATTTAAAGACATTGCCAGGATATAGAGTTTGACAATATTCCCATCGATGCTGGTTTCCATACAACATGCTACCGTCGTTTCACAGATAAGCAGAAATTGGTCAGGGCTGAGAAACAATCTGCACAGATTGGCAATACATCTGAAACACCAAGCACTTCAGCCCTTCCGGAGGCTACAACAACCGAAGTTGCAGAACAGTCTGAAACTCCCCGGAAAAAACTACGTTCCCGTTCAGGTTTGGCCTTCGCTTCTGCTGGACCTGTCCTTCCAGCCATCTGCATTATCTGCAAAAGAGCTACAAAATACATCCATGTAGCTACACTACAAAAGAGGGATTCTCTCATTCAAGCAGAAACATTGACTGCAGGTATGTTTCACACATTCTAAATATGACAAATATGTTTAGATTAGGGATGAAAATAATGTGCTTATAGATAACGTTAGTCTTTCTTTTAAGTGATTAAAGCAGTTGTCTTCTTCATAAGTACTCCCTTCCACCTTTCTTCTCATTACCTTTCTTCTTATTATTATTGTGTTATTATTATTATTATTATTATTATTATTATTTTTATTTTTTTTTTAACTGTTTTTTAATTTACTGTAAGTATGAGCCATACCCTCCCTTGCTTCCTCCCTTGTCAAAAAAGACCCATAATATAACACATATTCTATTATTATTTGACAAAGGACATTTTTTGTTATTGTGATTTACATTATATGGCAATATTTAATCTCAATAAATGTTTTATATGTTGCAAAAAATATGTAGCCCTCAATGAGTCTTCTTCCATCTAGTCAATTTTTGCCCTAGTCCACTTTTGTGGTGCATGGTAATATATTCAGGCATTTGGGCAAATATATGCATTACTTCTTTTTTACCTGAGTCGATTGTGAGTTGTTTTAGCATATAAAACATAATCTTTTAGCTAAATGTAGCTCATGTTTTTAATGTGCTGCTGTTGAACTACTTGAAGAACAAATTAGCTACATTTTATGATCTGAATTCACATTGGAGTGCAAAAAAACAAAAACCCCAAAAAATAAACACTTCTTTCTGATGTTAAGTACATGTGTTTATGACATCTCAGACAGATTTCGTGTTGCTAAATTGAATATAGGACATTTTAAATCCAAAAAAGGCAGTACAAGATTTTCATTTTTTGGCTATTTACTTCTATACACATTTATGGCTCCAGATAAAAATGGTGTCAGGATAGTTTGGGTGAACTTTTAACCCAGTGTTCAGAAGGGTATTATCTATCAAAAAATGCATTGAACAAGTAGTCCCCCTTCCGTGGAGCAGAATTCATTTTCTAGCCACTTTTTTGGGGGTCACCTGATGGCCTACAGGAAAACAGACAAGACTACAAAATTCAACAAAGACTCTAAACTAACAACAGAGGGGAAATTTAAGAAAACCATAAATGAATAACCTAAACTAATCCATCAAAACTGGATACTTACAACGAGAAGAAACTCAGCTGAAGGGGTAGGTAGGAAACCCAAACAGGGGTACAAGGGCAGCGTCGTGTCCAAGAAGCTCTGGTGGTCGTGAGTTGACACAGGATGTGCAAGCCCATGGTGGAGCAGGGAGTGAATGACAGAGCTGGCTTATATGCTGGGAGGTGGAATTGCAAACAGGTGACTGGTGTGAGCCAATTACGGCAGCTGATTCTCATTGCTGCAATCAGACTGCAGGCAGGTGGGAGATTCAGGAAGCAGAGAGACACAGTAGAAAGTTTTAATTACAGATTAAAGTGTGGCTAAATGCAAAAAAAGAAAAATAAACAGCAGGACAAAAAGGTGAAACACTTAAGGAGTCATTTACTATGAAAGTCTAAAAACAACAGACTTAAAGCTTTATTAAACAGGATGATAAAACAAGGCTGAGTATTGAAAGATTTGATTTCATAGATTCAACTCTATAATCAGTCCCATCGGTTCTCAAATCTCTGAAAATGTGGTTTCTTACTCATTTCATTAACAAAACAGAATGAATTAAGACTCCAATAACTCTTCATTAACAAATCTGAATGTCCCTTGAGCTACTTCCTCCCCATTTTAGACAGCAAAAAAAAAAAGAATCCTGAACATTGGACATGTTCTCAACACATTTTTAGTCTGACTCACCAAATGTGCTGTTGCAGGTAGGTGCCTGCCATTTCCAGCAGCATTTCATGTAATATTCTTTTCCCCTTTTGCTATTCAAGTGTTACTGTTTTCCCATTTACTTTGGAAAAAGCAACACTCACAGTGCTAGTCACCATGCTGAAAATGGCAGGCATGTCCGCTTGGTTCTTTCAGTGAATTAGCCATTTTAATGAAGGTGCTCACTTCTATATGCACAAATGTTCCACCAAAACAAATTACCTCGGAGCTGATTTTGCAGGGACATCATTGCTGCATGCCTAATATGATTTTGACTGACTGGGGTAAAGACATACAAAGAAACCGGGACGTATTTCCACCCACAGCAGAATAGCAATAGGTGCACACAGACTGTTCTTCAATGCTGACACATTCATCCATCCATTCGTTTATTTCCCTCCACATAACCAGTTCCAGCAGGCTAAGCACGTCATTCCATCTGCAATTCCATTTCAAGAGAATTTCTTGCTTTTGTTTTTCAGCCCTCCTTCAAGGACTGTTTTCTGGCTCAGCTCAGTCATTCTTACACAGTGAAAGGAAAATACATTATATTAAAATATACAAAAATACATCTATTAAATAGATGTAGAATACATTACTGAATACTCATCAGACGTTCTATTCAAAGTTGATGATAAAAATGCAGAAGAAGATTTTTTTTTTACCCCTTTTCCTGGATTTCAAAACATATTCACACTGCTTCTGACCACCAATCTGTACAAACAGCAGCTCCATTGTACTCTTTTTTATCTACTTCATCTGCATGATTGCCATCTCAGTAACTTCAACGCTGCCGTTTATCACCACCCCACCGGCCTGCACTGCTGAGTTTTCACGACTCTGTGCCTATCTTTGGTGGAAGTCACCTGGCCACCCACTGCAGACACTCTTCATTAAGTCTCGCTGTATATGTACAGACAGATACCAGTTCTTCTTCAGCAACACTCATAGCTCTCAGGGCTATGCATTGCATTGCACCATGAATACAAACTACATTTGTGAACAAAGATTTACAAAGACTTGCAAAGAACATGTATGTCATGGTGGTCCTGAGTTTCCAGTGACTCCCATAACTCTGAATTTATTGTCATGGAATCATTAAAACACACTCTGTCACAAAAAACAATCATGCATGTTGTTTTTTCATAGATTTATGACAGGTACTTTGGAAATATGACAACATCCACTGCTTCAAAAAGAATGTGCAAACAGCAATGGGAATATTTGATTAAACATCCCTTGGTCATTTTCACCTCAACTAGATGCTTTCAGTAGCCATCTCCAAGTTTCTGGCTGGGTCCTTGACCACCCATCTTGACAGAATCGGTGCAGTTCGACTAAATTTGTTGACTCACACAGACTTGTTTCTTCAGCACAGTCCACAGGTTCTCAATGGGGTTAAAGTCAGGAGTTAAAACCAGTCTAAAACCTTAATTCTTGCCTGATTTCACCATTCCTTTACCATGTTTTTGGTCAGTGTCTTGTTGGAACACTTAACTCCATCCAAGATCCTTCTGGCTGATGATTTGAGGTTTTCTTGAAGAATGTGGAGATAATCATCCACAAGAACCAACATGCATGAATGTTTTTTGAGACAAAGACACATGTTTCGTTCATTCCAGCATAGAAAATTAAGAGCCATAGCAGTCACTGAAAATTCAAGATTGCCACAATATGCACGGTCTTCACAAGTGTATGTAAGCTTTTTTTCACTACTGTACGTACTAACATCAGCATGATAACAAGCTTACCCTAACATTTCTCATGGTTGTTAGCGTGCGCCAGAAATGACAGATCACACATTTTATACATCTGTTTTTGATGGTTCAATACAGTGCCAGTTTGTATTCACATTTAAATATTTTTGCCCTCATAATTTGCCATATTTTTGTCAAAACACTCAAAGTTCTTAACATATAAGTATTTGAGAAATTCACATTTTGCTTGGATAATGGAGCTACATGGAAGCTTAGGTTTAGCCAAGCTTATTTCATTCAGAGGCCAATTTTCCAAACTACTGTTGGCACAAAGAATCACCACAGTTTTTTGGAATCATCCTCTGGGAACCGTAAATGCTTTTACTAAATTTCACTGCACAACCTATCCAATGGGATTCCAGACAAGACCAAAATGGAGCGACTGAAAGAGCAACATTTTAATCCATAGAATCATATTGAATGCATGGCTAAAAAACACAGACTACTGCCTGGACATCAGTGTAGATTAGTTTAAACCTAGAGATCGTGCTGTTATCTTTATATTCAAATGGAATCAGGAATTAAAACAATGCAAGGAATAGGCAGAAAAGCCTGAGAGCTGTATGTGTGTTTGACCAAGATGAGTTTTAATAAGCTGAACAAAACATACTCCTACAACAGCCTTTTCAGATTCAACCCAACACTTAACTGAATGGAAGACAGTTATCATGCACACTACTTCTGGCTCTAGGCTCATCTCACCAGAATACTTGTCACTCTTTGTTTGTATAGTACTCTTTTGTATGTTATGCCTTTTATCCTTCACCGCCAGTGTTTGCTAAATAATGAAAGGATGTCATCTGTACGTTCTTGTTACATGTTGCCACATTGTGAATTGAATTATGAGTAATTATGTATTGTAAGTTATCATGAACACTTTTCTGCTCCTGATAGGGATCTTAAAAACAAAGCGTATATTTTGCTGAGAGAAAAACTTCCTTTGTTTGTCAAATGGAAGGGGATGCATTCATTTTGAAATGCCAATAAACTGTTTGTTTGATGTCAAACCAAAGCGACTGATGGAACAGTTCATATGCAAGTTAAATGCATTCATTTAACATTAACAGACAGTTTGTACAGATAAACACTTTTTACTGAGAGAGGAGTCAATCCTGGGTTATTTCATTTATAGCTCTATTCCTGGCTGATAAGTGCAATGGATACAAATATCCCACCTCTGTTTGGTGGGATGAAAAGCAAATATTAAAAGTCATCTCCCATGGGTATAAAGCTTTAAAACATTGACACCGCTTTGAAGAGCAAAGTTATACAATTAAAGCTGCAAGCAGCATTGGACGGGTCCTCGCATCCTTGCTGGTCGGCAAATCCACGCATGTCCACCAGGTGGCGCTGCGACCGAAAGTGCATGACGGCCTCTAAATGTGATGAGGGCCGGTCTCCGATCACACGTGTAAAATTTCAGGCAGATTGGAGCATGTTCAGGCTACTTATAGAGCCTTTCCTGTCCATCCACCAGGTGGCACTGCAACCGAGAGTGTATATTGGCCACTGGATGTGATCGGGGTCGGACTCTGATCCCACATATAAAATTTCAGGCAGATCGGACCATGTACACGCTAGTTATACAGCATTTCCTGTCCATCCAACAGGTGGCGCTATGACTGTGGCTGTATTTCAGCATGTGAATGTCATCAGGGCAGGACTCTGGTCATACATGTAAAGTTTGAGGCAGATTGGAGCATGTTTAGGGCAGTTACACAGCAGTTGGTGTTTCATGGCGAAGCATCAAAATTCAGGAGGCCGCCATGGCCACGCCCTCAGACCTTTGTGGAGCATTTTGATAACTTTTGATCACCCATGCCTGGAATACATCCTGGCCGAATTTCAGCTCTCTCGCTGTTACCCTGTTTGACTTTATAGCTTTTGAAAATGTACAAAAATGACCCAAATTCATCAAAACATATGACATATAATTCAAAATGGCTGACTTCCTGTTGGGTTTTGGGCATGGGTGTCAATTACATTTTTGTGCGTCTTGACGAGTTACATATGCCTACCAAGTTTCAGAACTGTAGGTGACACATACGGCCCTTAGTAAATGTTTGAAATTTTCCAGGTGGCGCTATCGAGCCATTTTGCAACAGTCATGGACAATTTATCTAAAATATGAAATATTTCAGGAGTCCTGATGTGTGTGGAAATTTTAGTGAGCATATGAGCGTTCCTAACCTGTCAAAAAGTACTTTGTTTATTACGATAACGATACGTTGCCACGGCAACAACGTTTTATGAATCGTCAAAATCTTCACACTGTGGCATCGTCAAGGGGGAATCACTGAGCTGACCAATTTTCAGAATGATTTGACAAAGTTTCCAGCAATGGCATGTGCAAATGTAATGACAATTTCTTCCTGTTGCCAATAGGTGGCGCTATGAGTATTTCTAAATTTATGAGTGTGGATGTGTTCAGAACCGGACGGGTGTCCGTCACATGAAGTTTGGTCCAGATTGGACCCTTTCCAGCTGAGATATAATAAATTCAATTTTCATGGCGAGAAATCGAAATTCGCCGTGCTGCCACAGACACGCCCCTTGACGACAAGTCACCATTTTCTCTGGGAATCATCATCAACATGTTCAGTCTTATGTCACCACATTTGAGGTGAATCTGATCAACGTGCTAAGAATAGTACATCAAAGTGTAAAAAAATGTCTATTTCCTGCTACCACAAGGTGGCGCTATGCCTGTCAATGTATACAAATACATGGATGTCGTCAGGGCAGTACACTGATCATACATGTAAAATTTCAGGCAGATTGGAGCATGTACAAGAGGTTTAGACCCCACTTCCTGTTTCATGGCGAAGGATCAGTATTTTTGGGAGTCGCCATGGCCACGCCCTTTGACTTTTGCGGAGCATTTTGATAACTTTTCATCAGGGAGGACTGTTGCATATATTTGCCAAATTTGAGGTGTCTCGGACTCATCCCAAATGAGTTATTAATTTTAAAAAATTTACAGCTAATTCAAGATGGCCGACTTCCTGTTGGGTTTAGGGCGTGGTCATGATTGACTTTTTTGGGTTTCCTGATGTGCTGAATATGCCTACAAAATTTTGTAGCTGTAGATGAAACACTCTGCCAGTTGACCTAATGACCATTTTTTGCAACATTGTAGGGGGCGCTATGGAGCCATTTTGCCACACACATGCGCAACTCCCATAAAATATCAAATTTTTCGCCAGTCCTGATGAGCATGCCAAGTTTGACGCATTTTGGGGTATGATAAGGCCACCAAAAATGCAATTCAAAAGTCCGTAAAATAACAATAAATAATTCCTTGCATTCCAATAGGGTCTTCGCACCATTCGGTGCTCGGACCCTAATTATACGGTGATTACAAAAAAATAAAACATCCCTTTCAAAGCTGAGCTGCTGTAAAGTAGCTATGGGTACACTGTTAAAAAAATGTTTTTAAAGTTTTGAAAGAGGTTTTGAACAATCTGCTGTTAGTTTACAGATTTTCTGTTTGATTAAATTGCAGAAAATAACTAATAACTAAATGACAAGATAAAAAGGATTTTGTACGTTCATCGTAAAAGAAATGTACACAATAAAAAAGGTAAAAAATTTCAATAATGTCCACATCAAAAAATCTGTCGTTTTATAAATGGTGATTTGTTCTACTACAATTTGACAACAAAAAAACAAAATCATTATTATATATCTTTATTCTTGGCACCCTGCCTGCAAGTTTTCTCAATGTCTTAGTATTTTTTAGTTTTTTTTGTACACGATTTTTTTGTTGTTGTTTTACACTGTACCACTTTTCTCGTCTTTTAACGCATGACTTTGTTTACATTTAGTCATTTTTTTTGCCATTCACAGCAGCTGAATTATCTGTTATTGGTTCCTGTTTTTCAAGTACTATGAGTTTTTTGAGCAGAACTAAGAAGGCTTGTTTCTGTGTATTTACTTTCTGCTCTGGTTTCTCCAACTGAATGTCTGGTAAAGTTGAATTTATCAGGTACCATGGGAAATTCGTAATCCCATCTGAATGCAGCTTTCTACAGTGTTGTTTGAGGGTAAATGGCTCCCCCTGCAGGCCACACCGGCAAATCAAAACTGGATTCTTTATTGTTAATCAGTGGCGTCATAACCGACCCTCAATACGACATAGATATGTTTTATAAGTATAGTTAAGTAAGAGCTAAAGCCAATTGGGTCACATCGTGATTTGCGGGATTTCGGATCAGCCATGTAATTGGTTTATGTTGTGCATTTTTGCTTTCAGAGGTGCAGGAGCTCCTATTGTTTTGTTTGTATGAGGATTAAATAAGGCTTTTTGTGATTTTGTAACACTTACATAAAATCCTTAATTTTTTAACCTGCTCCATTTTCCCAGCAGGTTATATCACACGGCTTTTTAAATTTCACATTTTACCAGGAAAAGCACATCAGACACGCTGTAGCTGTGTCTGTTATCATGTGCTGAGAGCAGCGGTAAAAACATCACAACACTCCGATTCTGTTGTTATTTAACTGCTGTTTTTTTTTTTTTTTGGAACTGAAACTTTGGGCAATTCAAGTCAAAAAAGACCAAAGATTCACTTGTTGCAGCTTCTTTGCAGCCGTGACAAACCCATAATTATTCAAAGACTCAGAACCAGCTGATGTTTCAATTTTTATTTATTTTTACTTTTCATCAGCCAGACTTTGGTCTTGGTGCAGACAGAGCTTCATCCTCACATGGGGAAGAGCAGGAAGCCGCTGAAGGTGCTGTGGTGGTTGCTGTTGTCCCAGATCTGAGTGTTGTGCCACAGCTTCATAGACAGTCTGTCGCCTGCCTGTAGCTGCAGGGCGGCGCCGTTGGACGCCGTGTCGCTGCCCGAACCGGACGGCTGCTCGTGGGCGATCAGCTGGATCTCTGCGTCGTTTTTGTAGAGAACGGCGCTCATGGTGAAGTCGGTGGGGGCGTTGGCGGTGAAGCGGATGTAGTAGACTCCATTAACAGGGGCTGTGAACACACCTGGGGAAGGAGAGGTTAAATCAGTTTGAGTTTTACACAAGTGGAAACGGAGAAACGGGTGTCGTGGCGGCAGGGTTTGAGTTTCAGACCTGTCTCAGAGTTGTACGCCTGCCCGATGTTGGTGAGGACGTCCTTGTAAATGAGGTTTGTGTTTCCATTCGTGGTCTTCTGGAGGCCGTCACCTCCAAGAGAAGCTGCAAATGCCACCTTCGGTTCATCTGAGGGAAAACCATTAAAAACAGTATGAAAGTGTGTCTGGAGATAACATTGTGTCTTTCAGTGCATGTGTTTGGGGTCCTTGTCTTTAGGGTTACTATCCTATAATGCAAAGTGTAAAAATGTAGCCTCGGTTGTATTTATTCCATTTTTGTGAGAATGTGGATGACGTCCACAGGAGAGCGCTACTCCACAGCGGTTAAAACTCAGCTAACAGCAGCAGAAAAGGCTTGTTTCCTGCCCTCCATTAGTGTTTTGGTGATTTTTAATCCCAGCAGCGTCTCATTACAACAGACTCTCTGAGAGGATTACAGTCATGTTTATATTACAGGTTAGAAAAAGGTGCACAGAGGCAGACCTGCACCCAGATGTGCTGCCACAGTAGACTCCATAGAAGTAAAAAAATATTTGAAGAATAAAGTCATAAGTGAAATAAAGTAAATAGATAAGAAATATCCAAAATTTAAAATAACAGAAAAATATATTTAAAAACTGTAAATGTTCAAAAAACCAATAAAATACAAATAAAATGTATGAACAAAAAATAAATATCTTGAATAAAATAAATAAATAACATGAAATAAATAAAATAAATGTAACAGTAAATGAAAAAATAAATTACTTAAGAATATAAATAAAACCGATATGGTATAAAAATAAATTAATAGAAAATAAATTCTTGTGATAAATCCTAAATATAATAAATAAATAAGAAATATACAAAATAAATAATTTTAAAAATTTGAATTCTATAATACAATAAAGTACTAATCCTTAAATAAAAACAAATCAATGTAAAATAAATTAAAAAAACTTTTAAAATAAATTTAAAGAAAAGGGAAATCTGTAAATAATTTAAAATCGAATAATAACCAATTAAATACAAATAAAATAGGAAAGAAAAGTATAAAATAAATTTAAATGAATAATAAATATCTTAAATAAATGTAAAAATATTCTAAATGAATAAATGACAAAGGAAGGTGTAAATTAACAGAGAAAATAACATATAAACCTGATTTTGATACAGATAAAATGAGCTACATAAGAATAAAAAAACACTAATAAGTTAAAATGAAATTTCATACAAATGACATAAAATAATAATATGTAGTTATTATTATAGATAACAGACAATTTTTTAAATATAAATTAATACATAAAAATAGATCAAATGGTTTTAAGCAATGTAATGAATAATTAAATATTGGAATAATACAAAATCTCATAAAAAATAAAATTCAAGGTTAAGACCTTTATTCAGACTAAGATATATAGTTATAGATACATTATCTCTCCGTCTTCTTAGAACCTTAACGTGTTGCTGTTAAAAAAAATTTATAGCTTGTAAGATTTTGTTGAAACTTATTTAAGAACCAACCTCTGATCACCTTCAGCTCCTTCTCTGTTGCCTCCAGTCTTGCCTTGACACCTGAATGCACAGATAAATATATTATATTTATTCAATCAAGTCATGTTACTGACATCCAGATCTGTGTTGCAACAGAGACCAGAGTTCAGCCGACAGACAGAAAAAACAAACATGACCAGTAAGGTGGTGGTCAAGATAACGTGGACCGAATCACTTATGTAATGAGGTCTGTTTGATGCAACTGAAAAAGTCTACACCCAACATATTCAGAGGAAAAATAATCTAGCACAGTAAATACATGCATTCAGATGGATTTCTATTGTACTCAGACCCATCAATTTAAAGAAAGACTGAAATTGACCAGTTCAAAAATGAGAAACATGCAGTTGTACACTATATGTCGGCTCCAGAAACAGCAAAGAGCAAAAATATACAGAAAAGTAAAAATGAAATTGTGTGAAATACAGGCTCCATAGCTCACAAAAAATATGCAGAAAGTGGGGGATAAACATAGGAAATAAGCAGTGTGGAGCAAAACCTGTTAAATCTTACCCGAGTTTTCAGTCTGAACCTGCACCAGCGACTCCTTAAGGTCCTTCAGCTGGTCTTCAACACTCAAGTTTGTCAGTGGTTCATCCACCCTTTAACACCAACAAACAGAAGTATAACATTTAAAGTAAATCTGATGGATGCTGTTGCTGAAACTGATGAATTATCTGCTGTTACATACTTTTAAGATACAACACCCAAAAAACTGAGTCAAAATCATCCCGGAGGATGTAATTATCTGATACCGTGAGTGCAAGCTGCTGCAAAACCTGCCTGAGAATCTTCGTGTTTTCAAATTTTGATTAATTATTTTTTTGTTCATTGATAGCTGTTTGTATATTTGTGCCTGCATTGCCGACTGGAGCTGCTAGTGGCTAATGCAGCCACTTATACTGATTGCATTTTTAAAAATGTGAACAAATGCAGGCTTAAAACTCTTAAGTTGTAACCTATATTACCCCAGTGCATTTGATGAGCTTTTGCAGGGTCTAGTTTTAATTTTTGATTCTTTCTGCCATCATATTAATTGTAAAATCAACCTGTATGTCTTCATTTTTATCTGTCAGATCAGCTAGAACCTTTACGACTTAATTTTTACAAGAAAATAGGTAGTAGATCAAGCAAGGATTCCTCTCTGGATGGAATTCAAGTCATTAAGGAATGAACCAAGTGGGCAGGCAAACAAGAGGTTATTACTGAGCTGAGGGTAAAAATTTACCAAAGATTAATCTAGAGTAAGATAGAAACAAGCTCACCTTCCATCAAGAAAGAGAGATTGTCTGATTTTGGACATTTACTGGGCATGTTTCTTTATCATTCTCAAGTAAGTTTGAAACAGACTTTTGAAGTGTTGCGAAAAATTTTAAAAAACAAAATGTGAATTATTCTTATTTACATTAACTGCTTTGGAGCGAATAAACTAAGCTGCATAGTGCTGTCAGATGGAGGCGCTGTGGACGGCATGGCGGTAATGAACAAAGTAAAATAAGCGGGAAACAAAACCAATTATTTGCCAACCACTAAAAAAACATGAAGAAGAAACTAACACAATTTGAAAGAAAAATGCAAAGAGGTCTTCAGAAATCAATTTCAATAGGGAAGGTTGTAAGTGTTGTTCCTTGTCAGCTGGTGTCGGCCATGTTTAATCCTGTCTGGAGTCTCTAGAAGCAAAAACAGCTGATCGATCTCATGTTTTCAAATTTAGAACTTATCCAGAAAAGGTGTTTGTATCTCCCAGGAAGCTCACTACTGCTTTTTAGGAGAAGTCAAAAACCAAACCTCTAATTCTGTAGTTTCCAATAACTCTTTCTAATGTGATAGTTCAAAAATGCATCATGGAAACATAGTTACTGTTTATATGTCCTCATCAGCTACTGCGTTTCTGAACTGGAGTACCTCAAAGCTCTGTCCTCAGTCCTCTTCTGTTTTGTCCCAACCCTCTGCTATTAAACCAGGAAACCCCCAAACTTTTTCTATGCTGATGACACAAGACTTTATAAACAGTTTTAATCTTATTTTACTAAAGTCATGCTGTCCTCTTTTTTTAGCCTCATATAAATAAAGTTGTAATATTGTTATTGGTAGATGTAGGACTATTTGCATTGTCCTTACATGGGGAAGAGCAGGAAGCCGCTGAAGGTGCTGTGGTGGTTGCTGTTGTCCCAGATCTGAGTGTTGTGCCACAGCACCATCTTCAGCTTATCGCCCTTCTCCAGCAGGAAGGCGGCGCCGTTGGACGCCGTGTCACTGCCGCTGCCGGACGGCTGCTCGTGGGCGATCAGCTGGATCTCTGCGTTGTTTTTGTAGAGCACGGCGCTCATGGTGAAGTCAGTGGGGGCGTTGGCGGTGAAGCGGATGTAGTAGACTCCACGAATCGGTGCTGTGAATTCACCTGGAGGGAAAACGAAGGGGAGGGTTGACTTAAAGCTGAAGGTGGAAAACGGTGTCAGGTGTCCTGAAGGGGAAAACAAGGACCTTTTATCCTCTTCATTGAAACACTAAGACCAAGAAAGATCCAGTGGTGTATGAGGGATTTCCACATTTGGCTCAATCAGCCTTTTGTAAGTTTTATTTACACCTTAAAACATCAGTGGAAATCAATGGTAAGAAGTCAAAATATCACAAAAAACATCAAATGGATGTGGAACGATGAAGAAAACTGTAAATTTTTCATCATGTTACCATCTGGAGAAGTAGCTCCACCAGTTGATCTTCTCCTTTCACCCATTAATTCCTATTTCTTTGGCCAAATTTCCAGAAACCTGTCTGACTCTGGGTAACTCTCACCCGTCTCTTTGTTGTAAGCTCCACCCACGTTGGTCAGGACGTCCTTGTAGAGGAGATCTTTGTTTCCGTTTGTCGTCTTCACGAGGCCATTTCCTCCCAGCGAGGCAGCGAACGCAACTTTAGGTGTATCTGAGCAAGAAAGTAAACAGTCCTCCACTCACCTCCCTTGTTTTCAGCCTTTTATTTAAAGATTTAAAAATATGTAATTACTGGATTTCTTTCCATCAAATCCACATTCTCTAAATGCTAAATATGGGAGATTTCTCACCTCTAACTCTCTTGAGTTGCCTCTCAGCCACCTCCAAACGCTCATTCATCACTGTTAAAAGAGAAAATCAGCATTAAAAACAAACTGAAGCTGTGTGCAATAGTCAGTTAACTTCTACTGGTCACACAAGAAAAAAAGTGTAATTTTAAAGGGCAAAGAATGAATTACCATTAATAAAAAATACTTCATATATATGTGGATGTGATTTATATGTTTGGCCTGTTTTTCCTTCCACCTTACATTCTAAGGCCCTTTTTTTCTGTGATTTTGCGAGATATCTGTAATCTTTCAGCTTTCAACATTTTTTTTTCATTTACTGTTATTGTACGGCTTTTTCCTGTTCTGTTAAATTCCAGATTTTTTTTTCTGTGATTTTATTCATTAATTTACATGTTAATTGGAAAGAAATAAAAAAAATAAGTCTAAACGTCAATAATACCTATATCAAAAATCTGTATTTTTAGAAATGGTCATTTGGATTTTTTGCAATGTTAAACCATAAAATTAAAATATCTATATTTCTCAGATGTTTACTGGTATTTTACTGATTTTCTCTATTTTATTAAATTACACATAATATCTAATAAAGCTTAATTCAAAAGTTTTAATTCCTATGTAAAAAAAAAAAAAAAAAAAAACAGGGCAAAACTGGGAATAGTGTCTACATCAAAAAAACGGTCTTTTTTTTTTTAAACAAATAGTAATTTTTGCTTTTACGTTTGACTAAAAAATTACAGTTTTATTGTATTTAAACCAGCTAAAAAATTTAAATTTTCCTCATATTTCCTTGTCTTCTCACTTTTTTACAGTCTGAATGTTACAGTATTCTATCGTCTTTTAATATGTCTTTCTGGCACCCTGCTGCCAGTTTTCCACATAATTTCTTTTTATTTACAGTCAACATTCAGTTGTCCCACTAATAGATAAACTGTCTCAGTGTAGTCTGGGTGAACCGAGCCCTTAAAGAAGCTCTCCTGTTGATTCTGAGTGGATTTAATGGTTCCTGTTGGCTCTTGTTGGAGCATCAGCCTCACCTCGCCTCTCAGCCTTCAGCTCCTCCAGGGTGGTCTGTGCTTTCTTCAGCTCGGCCTGGGCGTCGAAGGGCAGAGCCGAGCCGAACCGGGCCAGGCAGGCCAGAGCCACCAGCAGCAGAACCGGGAGACACCGAGACATCTCGACTGTTGATGAGGGCGTCAAGGAGACTGCTGCTTTTTGTGAACAGTTTCTCCTGAGTCAGTGTTTACTGTGCATCCAGGTCACTGATAACAAAGATGAAGGAACTCCTGCTTTGTAAATATTTAAATACAAATGAAAAACGTGGACTTGAGGTGCAGCTCAGTGCTGGCACATCAGAGCAAAGCGAACGTGATTTAAATAATCCACAAAATAATTAAATAATCTTGCAGCAAAGGAAAATATATGTAACATTATTTGTAGTACATATATAACATTCAAAGACCATAAAATACTCTAAGACCGTACATTGTAAGATAACAAACCACTATTTGTAAAAATACAGATTCAACTTTTAAATTAATACTTTTTTCCTGTTATTTTACTAGATATTATCTCTAACTTAACGCAGAAAATCTATAAAATAATTGTTCAAAAGTGATTCATCTTTATTTCAATCCTTAATTTACATTTTTTGTTCAGATAACAAGATCTAAAAATATATATATATTTTGCAGAAATAAATCCAGTAAACACTTGCATTTTAGCATTTTAAAGCTCCTCTTGTTTTACTTCTGACTGATGGGTTTCGTATCAAGGACTGAAATGGATTTATTTGTTTTTGTAAAACACAGCTTAGTTCCCATGTGACAATAATCTTGATGAGTTTGTCTGAAGCCAAAGTGAACCCAGTGTTTGACCCTAACCTCGCCTCTCTCCTTGTTCTGCAGTGAATACGGTCTGTCCTACCTGTCTCTGAGGACCAGCATCGGCCTGTGGACGGCCTTCCTCTGCCTGCTGCTGGTCGCCACGGACGCCAGCTCTCTGGTCTGCTACATCACCCGCTTCACTGAGGAGGCCTTTGCTGCCCTCATCTGCATCATCTTTATCTACGAGGCTCTGGAGAAGCTGGCGCACCTCGGGGAGGTCTACCCCATCAACATGCACAACAACTTGGACAATCTCACCTTCTACACGTAAGGAAACGGCTGCAAACATCTGGGAAATAGATACTAGCCTGTTAACTGGACTCCAGAAAATAAGCACAGAACCGGGTCAGTCCAGCTCAGTTCAGACAGTTCAGGATATATGTTGCCTCACTGTCTCAGATTCTGCTCAGAGTTTACTTGTTTGTTATTTGAGACCCAAAACTAAAATCTGAGAATTTCATTTGCTTTCAGACCTGAGAATTTTTGCATTTTCACCCACAAAAAAACTTAACTTAAACTTATCTTGCATCATTATAAACCAACAATAAGCAAGTGAGTATCGATTACAAACCCAGTCAGCTACCACACTATCCACAATGTTAAAATGAAACTAAACAGAGAGCATATTCACTTACTTGTAAAATGCACGCACAAGTGACAGAAAACACACTAACTATATATATATATATATATATATATATATATATATATATATATATATATATATATATACACAAAAGCAGAATTCTCAGTTAGTGTCTCTGCTGTTAGTTGACTCACCTGTTGCTCTATTTCAGGTGTCAGTGTTCTCCGCCTGCCAATGCCTCGGCTGAAGTCCAACAGATCTGGAGCAGCAGAAACTTGACGTCAGAAAGCATCGAGTGGGAGCAGCTGAGTGTGAAGGTCTGAACAGCACGGAGGGAATTTCTGGAGATGCAGTAGATTAACATTTAGATTTTATTTCTTCAGAAAATGTTTTATCGCTGCTGTCTGAGTCTTCATGAGTCTTCTAATATTTTCTGCTGTAGTGGAAGCGCCTCATAAAGCTGCAGGTTATTTAGTTATCTAGAAAAAAGTAAAGCAAAAAACAAAAAAAACCAAAAATATCCTCAGAGTTTGTCAGTTTTCCTGGCAAAAAAATGCAAATGGAATTTGTTATTGACTTTTCACTTTTTGTCTGCACAGAAAGTCAGATGGATCAGCTCAGTTTAAGTTCCAGGTTTTAGCTATTTCAACCATGCCAGATTCCTCATATGAGTCCATTGGAACAAACTCTGACTCATTTGGCACCAGTTTTGTTTCATTTTTGGCTATTTTTGACTAATTTTGGACCGATTTTGCATTAAATTGGACCATGTTTTAGTTATTTTTGGACAAACTTTCAATCATCCATTACAAGAGCATTTTATAAAAATCATCTTAGGCCTTGATAACATCTGAAAAACATTTTTTAAATGTTAGTTTGAGAACCATTCTCCTTTGTTATCATAGAACATAATCTGTGTTCCTGACAATGTCCTGTGAACTTGCAGCTAACATTATAAATATCCATTAAACAGTGTTTGAACATCAGATTAAAACGTTAAAATCTTGTTAGAACGTGTAGGTGCTGATGTTGTTGAAACATTGCCTGCTAGCTGAGTTCCCACATAAAACATTCCAAATGTTGAACATCTGATCTGTTCTCCTGAAAATTCATTAATCAGTAAACTGATCTTCACTTTAGCACATCTACAACAAACTTGAATCAGAACACAGTGACAAAAAATGAGTGATTTCATACAATACCCGTGTGGAAGGAGATATGTAGAGAACACATCGAGCACAGATCAGGATCCAGGTTTTCAATCGTCTAAATCGGAGACCAGCAAGTAAAGACAAATGGAGAGGGAGCATCTTTACCAGAAAATCCAAGTTTTAACAGAGAAGATGCAAAAAAAACACCCCAAAACATGCTTTAATTTATGCTTCATTTCAACCGAACTCTGTGTTTGTAATCAACCAAAACTGCATTGATTCCTTTGAGAACCACTGTGATCTTCGATGTGCTTGCAAAACTCCACCTCCAGTTTTTGTGAGGTCCAGTATTTGCTTCGAGTGCGTTGAAAAAAAATGTGAACTTTTGTGGTGGATTACAAAGAGACCGGACTGTGCGTGCCAGAAAGTGAATTAGCTAATAGGCTGTTCAGTTGTTTGACTATGTTAACAGTCAAATTGTGTCAACGTGATTAGAAAAGACACTTAAGTAATTTAACACATGCTAACTGTGCAACATACAAATTACACACATACTATAGTGGGTCATAAGTCGTTTAACAAAATATTTCACTAAACTGGCTCAACATTTGGTAGCACTTATATCTCTCGTTGCATTGTTGATCCCGTTTTAGTGGCAGAAATTGTATAAAACTGTACAGTAAAAACTGATAGCTTCTGATTAGCTTCTCTCTCTGTGGCTGCAGTGAAGTTTTCATCCATATTAAAATGCATTTTACCGTCTGCATATTATACGGATTTATGGACATTAAGCAAAACTTTGTGAAAATGAGCTGCTTCAAATCTAAATCCTTAAAACTAAATCGTTTTCTTTCCAGACGTGACATGAAACTGAGTGAATCTGCTTTGTGCTGAAGTTGTGATGTTAAAAGTGGATTTGGGGGTATTCTCATTCAGTTCAACTCAGTTCTGGGTTTCTTTGTGCCTTCAGGACTGTCTGGATTTAAAAGGAAAGTTCTTGGGTTCGGCCTGCAGCCCCCACGGTCCATATGTCCCCGACGTCCTCTTCTGGTCTGTCATCCTCTTCTTCACCACCTTCTTCCTCTCCTCCTTCCTCAAACAGTTCAAGACCAAGAGATATTTCCCCACCAAGGTCCGTCGGTTTACTCTCACACTTGTTTGTTTGTTTTCTCTAATTTTCTTCTGCAGATAGATTTTAGCTCATATACCTGCATGAAACTGAATTTAAGATCAGGACTTGATGTCAGGGACGATCACAGAAGCTCAAACACTCGTCACAACATTTTACTGACGAGAAAAAACGCTCATGTTTTGCAGGTTCGATCGACCATCAGCGACTTTGCCGTCTTCCTGACCATCATGATCATGGTGCTGGTGGATTATCTGGTGGGAGTCCCTTCACCCAAACTCAGGGTACCGGACCGCTTCGAGGTAACGCTCCTGTCTGCTTTTATTACCCTGCATGGGTTTGCTTCTCTGCAGATTTTGATTTGGTATCCTTTCCCTGAGCGGTGTTGTCAGATCAAAGCTGATCACAGTTTGGTTTGATGTTAGCTCAGTGTGGCAACAGGTCAGAGAACGCTGCCTATCAGTGGCTTTATTTGGGATCGTCATGTGACTGTATGTTACCTAACTGAACGTAGAAATGTTTTTACGTCTGCTTCGTTACTGCAGGGTAAATGTGAAGGCAACGACCTCATCGCTTTGCAAATGTTAGTTTAAAGATTTTTATCAAATCGATTCTGTAAACAAACAACCAGTGTTCATGTGTCTTCATCAAATCAAAATCAAATCCTCACATTTAAGAAGGTAAAAACAGCAAATATTTGACATGATTGTCTAAACTGAAAATTAAAACCTTTGCATACTGAGTATTTGTCTCAAAAACTCTCTCAGCTAGCTATTTCTGATGAATCATTGTAATATATCATAAAATAGAGAAAACTTAGCTTTATTTTTTTCTGTACTGATTGTATTTCTTTGTTTATCGTAACTTGTGTCACTCTGACTAGAGACATCTGAATATTCGGATCTGAATATTCGGATCTCAAAATAAATATTCGGATACCACCGTAACGACCGAATATTCAGATATTTGGATATTCAGGTCCAGGCCTAGTAAATGGTAGATGGTCGGTACGGATATCACGGCTGTTGAACTCAGCTCGGTTCTACCAAGTGTTCTAACGCGGTTATCAACCTCCAGCCCACGTCCAACACTCGAGGCTGGCTTATCTCTCCACTGGGACCGAACCCCTGGTGGACGCTGCTGGCGGCCGCCATCCCCGCTCTGCTGTGTACCATCCTCATCTTCATGGACCAGCAGATCACCGCCGTCATCATCAACAGGAAGGAGAACAAGTTGAAGGTGAGCTCCTACCAACACGGGCGCTGATATCAGTCCGTTTAGTGTCTGACGGGTGATTTACCGTACCTCCTGGTGTTTGTTTCACCTGCAGAAAGGCTGTGGTTACCACCTGGACCTGCTGGTGGTGGCGGTCATGCTGGGTATTTGCTCCATCATGGGCCTGCCGTGGTTCGTGGCGGCGACGGTGCTCTCCATCTCCCACGTCAACAGTTTGAAGGTGGAGTCGGAATGTGCGGCACCCGGCGAGCAGCCTAAGTTCCTGGGTATCAGAGAACAGCGGGTCACCGGCTTCATGATCTTCGTCCTGATGGGTTGCTCCGTCTTCATGACGTCCGTCCTCAAGGTTAGCGTCTCACCTGCAGTCCTCACAGAGACGGTTGATTCCCATGGCGTCCATTAAACAGTAAACCATGTCTTCTGTCTGTCCTTCAGTTCATCCCGATGCCCGTTCTGTACGGAGTCTTCCTCTACATGGGAGTGTCCTCGCTCAAAGGCATCCAGGTCTGTCTCTGCGTCCATCAATTGTCCTGCCGCACTGTTAAAATGAGCTTAATCTCTGGTCTATCTGTCCATCCTGCAGCTCTTCGATCGCATCAAACTGTTTGGCATGCCGGCCAAACACCAGCCAGACCTGATCTACCTGCGCTACGTCCCTCTGTGGAAGGTCCACGTCTTTACCGTGATCCAGATGTCCTGCCTCATTGTCCTCTGGGTCATCAAGACCTCAGCTGCCGCCGTTGTCTTCCCCATGATGGTGAGACCAACGACAATTTTGCTTCATTTCTCCCTGAACAGTAACTGATCTGCTGCTGCTCTCTGCAGGTTCTGGCTCTAGTGTTCATCCGGAAGCTCTTGGATTTCTGCTTCACCAAGAGAGAGCTGAGCTGGCTGGACGACTTGATCCCGGAGAGCAAGAAGAAAAAGGATGACGACAAGAAGAAGAAGGAGAAGGAGGTGAGACTCTGAGGCTGGACTCATAAAACCATGTGACTCTGCTTCAGGCTCTGCTTCAGTTTGTTGTGTGTCTTCCAGGCCGCTCGGCGGATGCTGGAGGAGGCGGAGGATGAACCGCCGTATGACCAAAAAAACGACATCAAGTTCCCCATCAAGAGCCTGAAAGGACGGTGAGTCAAGGACAGAACACGCTCATCTGTGGACTTTGCTGCAGAGACTAAAGTGTTTTTGTGTGTTTGTAGCTCGGATCCATCAGAAGTGAACATCTCAGATGAAATGGCTAAAAGCGGCATTTGGAAATCAGTTTCCATGAACTCTGACAACAGCAAACCTCTGAAACGCTGCCCCAGGTAAACTCCACTCAACACCTGGTGACATCACCTGTTGAGGGTCTTTGTGATTGGTTATCTCACTCTGAACTTAAGTGTAGTAAAGAACGCTGTAAAACCCCATGACTCGGGGAATCTACATATCCTGTTGGACAGAGTGAACAGTTAATAAGTAAAGCGGAAATAAAGATTTATACAGAGTCTACATTGATTTATTTAAAGGGTAGCTAGCTGTGTTTAAAGTGTTTTCATGGTCTCATGCTTGTAAATTCTGGGTCGTGATGGTTCCATCAGAGTCCAGATTTCCATGGAAACAGGATGTATGTGATCAAGTTAGAAGCAAAACAGTACCATAGCTGCAAATGGATGTCCAAAGATGACTTTTTTAAGTATGTCTAAAAAATGTGTACAGGACATAAGATGAAACACAAAATAGGTGACAACCAGATTTAGAAGGGTTATTGAAGTGAGACTGGTTAATATTATTTCCCTACAGGCTAGCTACACATGTATGGATAGGCTAATACAGATACAGATCTGGCAGAGTGATGGTTAAAGGGATGTCATCTTTTTTTTATGCTTTTAATTTTTAAGCTTATTTATTTATTGTTTTTATCCTTATTTTACGGTTTGACCTTCAGTGTTGTTTTACTCAGCTTGTTCTTCTTCTTTAATTTGCATTTGTGGTGCTTTTATTATTTAATTTGTACCCATTGATGTTTGCTGTATTGATTTATTTTCTACATCTCTTGTGTTTAACTATATTTCCCCACTTTTTGCTTCTCTGGTCTTTTTTTCTTTCTGTTTGGGCCTCTGTTGTTCAGTGTCCTTCCTGAGTGTTGGAGTGTCTGTAAACACATTTTTTCAAAGCTGCTGTCTAAACAAAGTTATTTTTATTACTAAAGTGTGTTAAATGGAGGTTGAGTCAGTGAGATGCAGCAGCTCAGAGTCTGTTAGCTAACCCTAGTGACCTAATACGACAGCGAAGAGATCCTCCACAGCATGAGGCCAGTCAGTAACTGATGCTGTTGAAATCTCAGTTAGTCAGACAGAGATTTATCTTTATCAAAGCATTAAAATATTGATGTCTGTGACTCTGTGAACCTGGAGGCTACAGAGCACAATGTGTGTTTTTAAAAATGCGATTTAATTACTATGAAATTAGAAAGTTAATGAAGGAAAGAATCCAGGAAGGTTTGTAGGTGCTGACCTTGGTTGTTGTGCTGGCTGGGAGGATTTTAAAGGTGATGGCTGATGCTGCATTATTTCATGGTTGTTTTGAGTATTAACGGTATTTTCCAGATTACTGGATGTTTACTGAACATTTAAAGGAGGGTTTGCAAGCGATCAAAGTGCAGAAACTTTGTATTGGGAAGCAAAAAAATAATTACCAAACGATGTTATGAAGTGCTTTAGAGGAAAATAAAAATCAGTCGCATTATAGAACTTGGATCAAGCCTTCCAGATTAATCAGATGAGTTTTAAACCCAATAAAATAAACAGTTAAGGGGCGCCCAGATAGCTCAGCTGGCGAAGCAGATGACCCATAAACAGGGGCTATAGTCCCCGATGCAGTGGTCATGGGTTCAGATCCAGCCCATGGCCATTTACTGCATGTCATTCCCCCACTCTTCTACCCATGTTTCCTGTCTCTCTATATATATCTATACAATAAAGACAAAAATAATAACTTAAAAAACAGTTATAAACAGTTTAGACACAGAAAAATCACTTGAATGTGCACACAGTTAAAGGGTCCTTTAACAGAGGTGTTTTAAGACTGCACATGCTCAGTACGTCACCATGACGATATTGTTCTCATTGTGTCTTCCAGCCAGGAGAAGCTGCCGAGCGTCGAGATAAACGTGGAGAACGAAGAAGGTCGGAAAGTCACGGATGCTGAGACGTCACTATGATCCGGTGGAGGACGAGGAGGGCGGAGCCTCTGCTCTGACGGGGCGCCGCAAATTCACAGATCCCGAGCTGACCAATCAGGCTTCACCTCGGCTTGCAGCACTTCTCATCCTGCGTCTTCTCGGAGGGGGTGAACGTTTTAATTTCTCATCGTTTTATGGTGAAACACTGAGACTCCGGCACGTGGAGCGCAAACGGAAACAGCTGCCTCAGGTTTCTTTGGTTGGTTTTTAGTCGGGCGGTCCGCTGCTGCGCTGTGATTGGCTGCTGAACTGAAAAACAGACTCAGCGGACGACTGACAGACAGCTGAAGTTTAATTTCACGATTTTAAATGTTTCTGCTTTAATGAAGCAAACGAGGCTCTTCACCTCCGACAACGCAGGACGGAGTTTTATTTAATCTAACATGCTGATTTAAGTTGTGTATGTCTGTGTGTGTGTGAGAGAGAGAGAGTGTCTGTGTGTATGTGTGACAGTGTGTGTGGTCACTGTTGTCCCTCACCTTGTTGCCTGCAGCAGAAAAGCTGAATGAATTCACAGCCCCTGGTAAAGTTTCTTTGTAATGTTTCAATAAATCAGTTTGGTGACAACGATCAGAGCAAGTCCATCAGATCCAACAAATTAATAAAAAATCGATAAAATCTGTTTCAGGAGGATTAAAGGTGATGGAGACCGATGCAACACGACTGTGTGACTCGTCTTTTGGCTCGAGAGTTTTGAACTATTCCTTCAGACACTTTTCAGAGGCAGAGGCGACAGATAACGGATCTTCCTGGCTTATTTCAATCCGTTTAATTTACCATTAATATGTCTGTTGTGTCTCTATTTTAACCCTTTGATGCGCAGTGTGGGTCAGGAGAGACCCATTTTCCATTGGACTTGGGTCACTTTTGACCCATGTTGCACATCAAAGGGTTAACTTTGTACTCTACACCTCCGTTATAGAGATTCAGCTCCCTGCAGCTTTTCAAAGAATAGAAGATATTTATGTGGATTTTTTTTGTTTTCAGTCTGACTGAAAGGAAACAGAGAAATTCACCTTTTCAAATGGGCATTTAGCAAACTGTATGACTTCACCCTTGTCCAGAATGACTCAAAATTGTCTAAAATGACTTCAAACTTTTAAAAATGACTTCAAACTTGTCCAAAATTGTTTTAGTTTTGTCCAGAAAGACTTTTAACTTGTCCAAAGTGGCTTCAAATTTCTCCAAAATGAGTCAAAAATTGTTCAAAAAGATTAAAAATCTGTGGATATCTTGTGTTCAGTGCGTTTTGGTGCTGCAGAAGTCGTATCAGAGCAGTTGTTCAGCACATAAAGTGAGTTTTCATCTGTTGTCACCTGTTGAGCTTCTCGGCCTTTTCTTCCAGTTGATGTTGATCTCACAAAATGTCTGTCATCCATGGACACATGGAGGTTTTCACAGTCTGATCTTCGATTTGACTCAACTCCTGGACTGTGGACTCCAGTAAATACCAACACGTTTCAAGTCATTTTGGACAAATTCATGTCAGTTTGATGAATTTCAAGTCATTATGGGCAAGTTATGAGTCACTTCAAAAAAAAAAAAAGAATTTTGGACTTGTTTCAGGTTATTACAGGCAAAACATTTTGGAACCAATTCGAGCTACTTTGGACAGGTTTGTCATTCTGACAATTTTCCAGTCATTCTGGATCAACTTTTGACTTGGTTTTTGAATCATTTTGGACAACTTTTTGTTACTTTCCACAATGTTTGTGCCATTGTGGACAACTTGGAGTAACTTTCAACTCATTTTGGACAACTGACCATCAAACTTTAAGGCTCTGTGGGGCTCTACAGCGGAGATGGAGAACTCAAAATTAGCATACAGAGCAGCAGACACATGAATGGAAATACAACAGACAAAATAAACTAACTCTTCAACACAGATATGCATTTATTTCCAAAAGTGGGGCAAACACTCAGTGTTAAAATTTATTTCAGAAATCTGCATGAAGCCAACAAAAACGACATACACTTGTGAAATATTTGCAGCCAAACATACTAGAAAAAGCACAAAATCATAAGTTAGTATTAAGTATAAATATTTAAGATAACAGTCCACCTGGGTGTCATGTTAAGTCTCATGTTCACAAGATTAAACGCTATAAAACCAGATGTTTCCTGGATCAGTTACAGCACATAGAACATGGAGATCAGCATCGACAGCAGCACAGCGACAGACACCGGAGCTCTCTGCAGACCACCTGAAAGAAAACGCAAAGTAATCTGATTACCTATGTGCTTCAGATGGGTGTAACAACAACACATCACATGAATCCCACTAAACACTGCATAAACAATTCTCACTGCTACTCTACTAAGCTAGGCTTGTTAGCTTTTAGCAACACTAGTATATCTGGTGCTACAAATCTCTTCATTATGATTTGTCTTATTTATGATGTGCAATGAATCAATTCTTTAAATACTGGAGTGTGAGATTTTGAGTTTTCAAAAGTCAGGAAAAAGTGGCAAAGTTAGCTTAGCCAAGGATAGTCTCAGCTAGCAGGAATGCGACTGAAAAAGATCTCAAGTTGTAACGTCAGTTTTCTGTGGTACAACAAATTCTGTTTTTAAGATGTTGCAGCATCCAAATTGAATTTAAAATAAAATTTTAGGAAACAGAGAAAAGCAGCTAAATTAGACTTAGCTGAGGCTAGAAGTAGCTTCCACTAGTGAAAAACGCAACCAACATTTTGGTTTTGGCTTCAGTACAACAGACGCAGTTTTTTGAGGTGTTGCATGAATTGTCAAATTTCAGTAAAGGTGGCTAAAGAAGCTCTAGCTGAAGTTAACAGTTAGCCTTTACTGACCTGAATGAAACTGAGATCTATTTTTGAGTTTTTGTTAAAAATAACCTGTTTTCCTGAGGGAAAAGTGACACATTACTGTAGTATAATCACTTTCATAGTAACATGAGTAATACCCGATCTACATTTGATGCCCCAGAGGGCCGAATCATTAGCATCATGTCTGCAGTAGAAGTACTGGTTGTGCAGTAAGATATCCCCTGTGTACTTGAGCTTTACTGTTTGTAGATGATAATCAGGTAAGTTTGGAGGTACTGCTGTCAGTATGTAAGGCGTTCATGACTGCCTGGGGACACGTTTGTCATAGGGTTGGATTTTTACTTCTTTGTAGGGTTTTCAATAATGTTTTCTTGTGTTTGAACATCTGGAAGTTTTGCTGCCTAACTTCATCCATCTACAAACACCTCAGAAGAAGGACGATCTAAACATCTGGCCCACTTTTGTCAGTTTGGACTCACCGTTGTGCTGCAGCATGTTCTCCGTCACAGCCAGCGACCCGTTGTGTGGCGCCGGTTGGATCTGCAGAAGATGGCACATCAGAGGGTAGATGTGGATGCTGTCGAACGGCTCCATCAGGAAGTTCCTCTTGAAGCTCGGTCCAAAGGCCCTGAAGATCGTCTTCATGTCCATCTCCCCGTTGTGGTACCCATGATCACCTTTGTTCACGTAGACGATGAATCTCTGGTACAAATGAAAGACAGTTGAGTCTGAGGAAGCTGCTGGTTGCTGCTGTCACTTCAAATGGAGCTTCAAGGTTATTTGTAGAGGATAAACAAAAAAACGTGAGAGCTCTTGGAAACACTGCAAACATTTGCATATCTGAATCATACAAATGTTTACACAAAATACAAAAAAAGACTTCAGCTCATCTTCGACACATCACTCATGGATGACCAGCTTCAGTAACTTTTGGATTCTCTTGGAAACACCATCTCACACTCTTTAATTGTAATAGTACCGCCTGTTAGTTTCTATCCCTGTTTGTCCTGTTCGTCCTGTCCAGTCTTTGTTTCCCCTACACATCACTGAGGTGTAGCACTGCCCTCCCTGGCTCATAATAGGGAATTCTAATAAAGAATGTCTGCTTAGCTTTCAGGGAGGGCTGGTGATGGTCACACACATGCACTAAATATTAAAATATTTGGCTGCAAGACTAAAATATGCATCAATTCCATAATGTTGACACCCCTTTTGTGGAGTTAAACAATGAGAATAAATGCAGACAAAAAAAACTAACTTCTGTTGTAGTCTGTGCTAATAGCAGCTTTTCTGTTTTCTGCGTTTAGTTGTGTTAATTGGTTGTAGTTATCTGCTTGAAGTCAAAATTGCCACATGCGCCCCCCCCCAAAAAAAAACACATAATAAAGTGTAAAACCAATTCCAAAAACCATTTCTAAACCAGTCTAAACATAATCCTAAAACCAAATGCAGAACAAAGTCCAAAACCAGCCTAATGTCAACTCAAAATTAATGTCTAAAACCCACTCCAATACCATTCTAAAACCAGTCTAAAATCAGTCCAAAACAACTCTTAAAACAAAACCGGTATAAAAACAGGACCAAAACCAATCTAGACACACCTCCAGTAGGTGCAGATGTATCTTGAATGGTTTAGTATTTAATTCATTTAGTATGAAGTCATTTTATTGATAAGAAATATTAAAGCTTTTATTATCGGTCCTCACTTTACTTTAAGTGTGTAAAACTTCAGCTTTAAATTCCTAAAATGTTAATGGAAACTTCTGAACTCCTGAAGCTGGAAGGAGACTATTTTAACTGTGTCCAAAAGTTGTCTGCCTATACTATCAGAGGGAACATGTGATTTGAATCCAAATAAGGGTTTGAGGTGAAACTCACAGAGTTGAGGTTGAACCCCAGATCTGCGACGACCACGATGGGAGGCAGCCGCTTGCTCTTGGCCAGATGGAAGCTCTCTGGAATCTCGTCTTTCTTGTAGACCGTCAAATTGGGCGCGTTGGACAGAGCATCGAAAACGTTCTGCTCCTGTCCCGGCCGTGGTGTCAGGATGCCAAACCCGCCATAGTCCAGTATCTCGAAACTGTTGAGCTGGATTAGATTCAGATACTTGTTGAGGATAATCTCGTCTACCTGCGGGCGCTTCTTGACGGTGGTCATGCCGTGGTCGGAGGTGATGATGACGTTCAGGCTGTCATTCAGGCCGAGGCGACTGATGGCCTCCCTCAGGTAGCCGATGGTGCGGTCGATCTGTCGGATGATCTCCTTGCGCTGTGGGTGGTCAGGGCCCTTGGCGTGGCCCACGTTGTCCGGCTCGCCATAGTACAGCGTCACAAAGTCAAAGTCCTCCTCAGTGAACCAGTTCAACACTGTATCGACGTTTTGACGCCACTCGGTCTCGTTGTCGTCCGGGTGGCCTACCTCCTCCACAACTGCTCGGGTGACCGCTTGGCCGCTGTAGTTGACCCCACCTCCAGGGTAGAAGAAGGAGGCCGTTTTCAGACCCTGAAAAGAAAAACGTATATGATACTGAAACAGTGCCTTTGGTAGGAACTAATCCATCTGGTTGGTGTAGGTCATCCTTCAAATCTGTCATGCTTCTGTGACTAGGTTTTTTTGTGATCAATCAGAACCTCACCTGGTTCTGAGCTGTGATCCATAAAGGTAGAACTCCGTTGTCCCACCACTCAGATCGGGTCAGTGTCTGTTTGTGGGGAACCTTCAGGTTTGTTGTGGTGTTAAACATCATGTTGTGGACGACCTCGTGATCCTCCACCCATCGTCCTGATGGACACACAGACAGGTTTGTTACATTTAATACTGACAGGATGCTAAAACTGAACAAAAAGTTGAATCTGATGCAAGTTTAGTCTTCAGTAGACAAAACAGGACTCTGTTTGAGAGACTAAATAATGACAGTTATGGATATGGCTCTCTTTCTTCACATCAGTTAAGCCAGGTTTAAGTTAATCCTCAGTAAACTGGGTCTGTGTTCAACTTAAACTGGGTTTGTAGAAGGTTTAACTTTAACCAAGTCCACAGTGTTCTCAGTTGAAGTGGGTCTGTGGAAGGTTTAACTTAAATCAATTCTACAGCAAGTTTAAATCAAACCAGGTATACGACATTAAACATTAGTAAAACCAGATTTACAGCAAGCTAAAGCTGACCATTATTTCAACCAGGTCTGCAACAAATTAAACTAAAAGGTTAAAGTAAACTACATTTAAATCAAGACTGTGGTCAAAATTTAAGTTAAAATTAGTCTGCAGTGGGTTATTTTAAACCTCATTTCAGTGGTTTCTATGCAGGTTTAAGTTCAACCTGATTTAAATTTGACCTGCAGCAGTTTAAGACAAACTTCAGTTAAACCTGGTTTGCTGCAAGTTTGAGTAAACCTTAGTTTTTAAAACTTTTGTTTGACTGTTTCTGTAGAAGAAGCAAGTTAAACCTGAATTAAAATGGATCTGCAGGAGGTTTAAGAGGTTAATTGTCTACATGAGTTTATGGGATTTTCAACAGCTGGTTTAGATTAAACTGTGGCGTTACACTGACATTGACCACACAGGTTTAAAACTGGTCTAAGCCTTAAATGAAAGCTAAACTAATGACAGAGCAGCAGCTTCATTCAGCTGTGAGACCAACATATGAAACTACAGTCACAGTTGAAGGACTCTGGTCTCTGAGATATTGAATCTGTTTCCATGAAGCGGCTCTGCTTGAAGCACGACAATAAACCATCTTATCTTGAGGTTAATTATAACTTTAATCATTTCTGCTGTAAATGTTTCCTGACAGAGAAAAGACTAATCAAACCAGCAGAATGTATTATCTGCAAAATGTACTAAAGCATCAGCAGTAAAAGTACTTGTAATAAAATGATTTAATGCGTTGTGCAATATCTGATATAATTACGTTAATGATCCTTAATCAGTGTTCTACTGCGAGAACTGCTTTTAATTACTTTATATACTTAAGTCTATGTATAGTTCTTTAGTTCAAATACCTATTGTGTGCAGTAACTAGTAAATGAGTACTGTAGTGGAGAAAAAGTACAACGTTTGGATCTGAAAGTAGAGGATACAGGAATAAAGTAAATTTAAATTTGTTTATAGGCTGTTTATGTAAAGTATAGGTGAAATAAATTCTAGTTGTGTACCTGTACTTTCAAACACATGCTATAGTCCCAATGCAGTATTAGGTTAAACAGTAGTATCTGTTGTAACGCAACTGCACTTACAACTGCAGTAATATCTGCAGTTTTAACTACTAAGGTATCAGCAATAAATGCTGTTCAAAACTCAGCTTAAAATAGCTTAATCAAGTCAAATAATTAAATGAGATTAAAGTAAATTATATTTAGTTACATGAAAATAAAAGTCAGTTAAATTATTTGAAATGAATAAATGCAGATAAATTAAAATAGAATAAATTAAAATAATGGAAACATAAATAAAATAAATTACATTGGTACATAAAATTAAAATAAAAGCAGTTAAATTTGAATAAATTTAAACAACTTAATTAAAATATCTAAAAAGAAATTAAAATCATAATTAAAAGAAATTAAATAACATTGGTACCTTAAAATATAATGAGTTAAGTAAATCTAAACAAAATTAATAAAAATAATTGTAAATTAATTGAAATAAACTGAATTAACATATTGCTAAATAAATGAAAATGAATTAAATTACATTGGTACGTTAATGAAAATAAAATAAGTTAAATTTAAATGCATTTAAACTAAATAAACTAAAAATAAAAATGTCATTTCATTCCATTCATGCTGTTA
The DNA here is from genome assembly GCA_027123335.1 of Amphiprion clarkii. NCBI lineage: Eukaryota > Metazoa > Chordata > Actinopteri > Pomacentridae > Amphiprion > Amphiprion clarkii. The sequence continues at coordinate 10,365,958 of CM049573.1, read as the reverse complement.
CCGGTGATGGTGGTGAAGTGGGACGGCGAGGTCATGGTCAGCATCGGGGGGGTGATGTATTTGGCTTTGACTCCGTCCACCACCAGCCGGTCCAGGTGCGGCGTCTCCACGTCCTGGTCGTAGTCCCACCTGAAGCCGTCGAAGGAGATGAGCAGCAGCTTGTTCTTGGCCGTCGCTGCCTTGCTCAGCGGCTTGCCGGCGGCGCAGGTCAGAGCCGCGAGGACGAGGAAGAGCTCAGGCCTCATCTTCGCCTTCAGTCTGACTGCGGCTTGGCTCGGCTTCACCTGAGCTGCACACCTGCCGCCAGTTTAATGTGTAACTCTGATAGAGATCTGCTGATGTGCCGCGAAGGACCAGACCTTCACCTGGAGGCTGATGGATCTAATCAGAGGTGATATCAGCCATCGATGATCTGTGGACCCTGACAGCAGCAGTCTGACTCACTGTAGTCAGTGTTGAATGAATTGCTTCACCTGCTCTATGTGATGGGTCCTCAGAGGATTGATGAAGGATTTTTATTGGGGTTTTGGAAACATGCACTGGAAAAAATGCCCCTCTCAAAACAAGAAAAAAAAACTTATTTCAAGGAACTTTTACCTTGAAATAAGTGAAAAAAATCTGCCAATAGAACAAGTGAGAAATGTCTTGGTAAGATTTCTTGAAATAAGATATGATATCTTGAGGTCTCGAAATTAGCTGGGAAAACTTATTTCAAGCTACATTTTACCAGGATTGTCAAGCTTAGGTGTGTTAAAATAAGCCAGATGTGGTTTAAAAAAAAAAAAAAAAAGAAGCAGTTTTTCACTCAAAAATAGATTTTCGCTTTCATGTAACCTCCTAATTTGAGATGTATTAACCCTCCTGCTGTCTTCATTTACGGGCACCAAAAAATACTGTTTCCTTGTCTGAAAAAAATCCAAAAAATCTGAAAAAAAATCCCCAAATTTCTGAAAATTTGCAAAATCTTCAGGAAGAAAACTCTAATAATTTCTTAAAAGTTTCTCCAAAGTTCTACTAATGATTTAAGCAATAAGTTTTCTTTTACTTCTTAGGATGTTCTTCTTGAACAAAAGATAACTAAAGATGTTCTAAAAACGTTTGGCGATAACATTGTTAGACCGTTACGTTCTAACGTCATCAAAATTGAATGTTGGGCAGAGAACGTTCTTCCTTTGTTATCCTGTAACACTGTGGGGACATTGCATAGATTCTGTGATGTGTTCTGTTAACAATATTCCCAAAAGGTTCTCAGAATGTTGCAGCAGAGTGTTCCACTTTCTTTTATACAGTCATGGACGAAAGTATTGGCACCCCAGCAATGAGTCTGGATCTAAATCCCATTGAACACCTGTGGAGAGATCTCAAAATTGCTGTTGCCAGAAGGAACCCTTTAAATCTAAGAGACCTGGAGCAGTTTGCAAAAGAAGAGTGGTCCAGAATTCCATTTGAGAGCTGTGAGAAGCTTGTTGTTGGTTACAGGAAGCGATTGGTTTCAGTAATTTCTTCCAAAGGGTGTGCAACCAAATATTGAGTTGAGGGTGCCAACAATTTTGTCCAGCCCATTTTTTGAGTTTTGGTTTTTTTCCTCTGCTTTTTTGTGTTTTTCCAATGCACATCAAGGAAATAAACACATGTATACCAAAAACATTTGCAATTAAAACAATTTCCAGGAGAAATGGTGCATTTTCTGGAAAAATTCCTAGGGTGCCAATACTTTCGGCCATGGATGTATATCATATTACAGGAACGTTTTATTAAGAACTTTCTGTCATCTGAGGTCTTCATAATGTCTCAACATTTTCTGGATGTTACATCGAGAATATCTTCCCTTTGTTAAAAATTTTATAAATTCTGTTATGTGTTCCTCAAAAACATCCCCAAAACATCCTCAGCAACATGAGCATTTGTTTTAAGATTATTTTATGTTCTCCCTGAAAAGATGAGCTGTCCCATTTTAACAACACTCACCCTATGTCTAGCAAAAGTATTAACACCTCACTGTCAGAACACTGTGACATGAAAAAGTCCTGTGAATATAATGAGGAAGATATACTTAAAGTCTAAAAATTAGAAAGACTGCACCGCAAAACAGAATTTGTACTATATCATAAAGATTTACCATCAAACTTGAAGCAAAAATCTAATGTTGGAAGTCATCTGGAGAAGAAAAATGTGAACAATCAAAATGTGAGACCAAACCATCAAATATTTATTTTGTGATTATAGTTATACAGTTTGACAGATGGTTAATTTAACCAGACGTACAGGTTTTTTATGAATGACATCCTCCAGCTTCTGTAACCAAAATCAGTTAATAATATCAGTAATTATGTTAGAGTCAACAAATAAAACATGCTGTAATAATAGTAAAAGGAACAAATGAAAGTGGATTTCTAAGGAAGTGAGCTGCAATAAATTTATTGTCCTGATAAATATGGTCTATTTTTTTAACCACTATTTTTGAAGATTGATACCATTTATTACATTATTTAACAAGTAGGCTCCTGTTGTTTATGAGACAGTCAGCCTGTGTGGAGACCCTTATAAATGTTAGAAAACATCTAAATCTGCTTTATGTGGCTTTAATTACATTAAAAATTGTCTCTTATTTTAAGGAGAATATCTGGAAATCACCTTCCAGCCTCTATAGCCAAACATACAGAGAAAATCCACTAATAATAATAACAATATCTGTAAGCATATCACAGTAAACAAATAAAGATATAAGACAGCAAAGTGTAATTGACTTTACCGGGAAACTGAAAATGAATGTCTAAATAATTGCTGAGTTGTAACTGATGTATCCTCCTGATAAATATATTTAGCTATCATTTTTAAATACTGCTATTAAGGATTAGGCAATTTGCAAGTTGAATTGTGTTCATTTACAAGACAACGTCCTATTTGTGCTGCATAAACATTCCAGAAGTATTATTGCGATTGGAATAGATTGATAACACTTTATTTATTTGTTTATTTATTTACTTCAACATCAACCCAACATCAGTCAGACTTTACAATGCCACCGTATAACTGGTCTACCTCTGTTATTGCTGCACTTTTCCCCTCACATATACATACCACTTATGTGCAATAACTGTTTCAACCTCATGAAAATAGTCTTCTTAAAAAAAAATCTTCTGTGTATATAATGTTCTCTGCGTTTTTGCACTGAGTGTTTCTATTTATTCTGTACTGCCTTTATACTGTATACTATTTTTTTTCTCCTTGGAGCTGCTGTAACGGTGAACTTTCCCCACTGTGGCATCAATAAAGTTGATCTTATCTTATCTTAAAACCATTTATATATATATATATATATATATATATATATATATATATATATATATATATATATATATATATATATATATAGATATAGATAGATAGATAGATAGATAGATAGATAGATAGATAGATAGATAGATAGATAGATAGATAGATAGATAGATAGATAGATAGATAGATAGATAGATAGATAGATAGATAGATAGATAGATAGATAGATAGATAGATAAAATAAAATTGAAAATCATTGAAATAGACTTGGTGTTTGTTTTTTGTAGCTCATCTGTAAGTCTTTTTTGCAGGAATAAATGTAGATCTTTTCTCTTTCATAGCTATCTGTTAGTCTTTTTAGTTCTTGTTAATAAAGTTCTGTTTCAGAATCTGCGGAATCAAACAGTAAATCTGAGAATTGTGCATGACAAGATCACAAAATATTGTTAAAATTGAAATTTCGACGTTTTGATTTGAGTCCAGACACGTAAAATAAAGTTCATACTATTTATATCGTTTTTAAAATGGACTTTTCACTGAATCATGGCTCTTATTTTGAAGAGCTAGTGTCTTCCTCTGAAAATTCAGAAGCATGCGCACGCTGAGGAAGAACTTCCGGTTTACTGGGGTGAAGCAGCTCGAGCTCTGATGCTACGTCCTTCACGGATTTCTTGCTTAAACTGAAATTAAAAAGAAGGTGAAAATTGACAGAATATAGGTTCGTATTTAATAAACCGGATATCCCCCGGTAATCTGACGGAGTTGAGTGTTGATCCGGAAGTCATTCTGCAGGTGAGTAAAGTGCTGAAACTTCAGGTAACCTCTGAGAGCTAGCTAACGTTAGCCGTCAGTCTAACGGTTGGTTGAACTTTTAATTTACAGTCAGCTTCATTTAACTAAACTTTCACTGAGTTTAACAGAATTACATGTATTTAAACTCGACACTGTTGTAGATGAACCGACACATCGCCAGACTCCGTTCGAAAAGCAAAGCACAAGTACTAAAATAAATTTGTTTTGTTAATTTCCATCACTGAAATCAGCCTGGAATCTTCTGGCGTTACTGGATTTTCTCCACTTTTTGAGAAAACGGTACCTTACCATTCAGATTAAATGACCTGATTAAAAGATCAGCTCAACTTAAATAGTGTGAGATAAATAAAAGCAGTAAAAGTACTTTTTTTTTCTCTAAGAAAAGTTGTGTAGTGGTGGAGAAAAGTAGTAAGAAACTGCCAGGATGAGTTAAACTACCTCAATACTTTAGATATGTGCGGTGAATCTGTTTTTGAAATCACAGCTTTGACTAACTCAGCTGTTTATACATCTGCATTGATTTTTCAGTTATTTATCAGCTATTGAATTATTCACCAACTATTTTGCTATTTGGTTAATCAGTTTGAGTATGTAAATTCTGTAATTGCAACTTAAATATAAATATCTTCTGGTTTTGTTTCTCCCCTATAACAGAACTGAATATCTATTGACAAAAAAGGACATTTTAGAACATTTTTCTTCGTTTTCTAGCATCTTAGAGACCAAACAACTAATCAAGACATCTAGCAAATAATCAACTGGTCATTTAATAATGAAAAAGTTGGTTAGTTGCTGCTGCGGTTGTTGGAAATTTATCTTAACTAATGCTTGAGTTGATAAATTCAGCAGATGTTAAAGAGTTTTGTCTTGAATTTCAGGAATGTCTTCATTGTGGAGCCTCAGACCGTTGCTGACGTCACTGTTTCAGGGTGAGTTCACACAGGCAATAATACAGTATTATATCATTATCTGTAAACTAGCAGTTTTATTGTCATTACGGTAGGTCACACTGTGTAACTGCTTACATGTCTTCACATTAGGCAGGTGAACTGTCACACATTAAATGACAGTTTAGTTTGTAGCTATTTAGGACTATTTCTTTGTAGTTTATTACAGACCTGCAGCATCAGACAGTGGTAGGATCCATGAGTGTCTCTATAGAGAGAGAGCTGCTGCATGTATGCAACAGTAGTAACGTCACTGATCAGCTTTAACTACAAATTCTCCCAAAGTGGAGAAAGAGCGGATAAGGATGTAACAGCAGCTGTAGAAGCCTTGAGTGAATTGTTGCTTCATTATATGGTTAAGGGACATACTGATTTTTGTTATTGTTTGTTTGGTTATCATTTGTACTCAATTCAAATCTATTCATTTTTTATTATGTCTCCATCTCTGCAGCGTCCCAGCATGCCTCTGCCTGGACGGGCCCCCTCCTCTCCAGGACGATGGCCAGCCTCAACCAGATGCACCGCCAGGGGAAGCCCAAACCGGCCCCTAAACCTGTGGGCGCCACGTTCGGCCGCCCCCAGCTGAAGGCGGTGATCCTGAAGACGATGATCAGAAAGCCCAAGAAGCCCAACTCGGCCAACAGGAAGTGCGCTCGGGTGCGGCTGTCCAACGGGAAGGAGGCGGTGGCGTTCATCCCCGGAGAGGGACACAACCTGCAGGAGCACAACGTGGTGCTGGTGCAGGGCGGCCGGACGCAGGACCTGCCAGGAGTCAAACTCACCGTGGTCAGAGGCAAATATGACTGTGCTCACGTGGTGAAGAAGAAGCGCTGACGGACTGACTGTTGTTAGTAAATGTGTTCACTCCTACATGTCTGTGGTGAAGTCAGAGTTTTATTGGACCAGACGTGCGTGGACACCTGATCATATGGTGTAAATGTGTTGCCGACTCACATGTTCATCAGTTCATTACCTCCAATATTCTGGTTTGAGGCTTGATGTTAAAGCTGCTGCAGGAATTCAGGTGTCAGCTGTGATGTTTGGTGAAAACATCAGGCTCACAGTCAGTTTTATTCATGGCTGAAGTGTTATTTATGCTACATTTTCCACACCAGGATGAAAAATAGCAGTAAGACGAGAATAAAACAACAATAAATCAATAAATAATTGACAAATGTGTATGAATATGTGTTTTATCGATTTCCAGGTCAAACTTGAGTGTTTGTGCCTGATTTCCTTTATCATCCTAACTATAATGTAATACAACATGGTTTTCTTAAATTTCTTAAATTTTAACAGTCCTGATTTTGTTTAGTTTGCAAGTTATTTTAGTTGAATGAGCACTTTTTAGGTTATTGTGTAATATTTCAGTTGGCTCTGCTGAAAGTTCCTCTGAGGGTGGCTGGGGTCATTTTCTTGTATTTATTTCAGCTTTACATTTAAATCTGAAAGTTACCTGTAAAACCTTAACTCTGTAGCTTCACCTAATTTCAGTTGTGAACAAAAATCAAATTGATTACAGTAAAGCTGTAAAATGCTACTAAAATATTGTGGACTAATGTACATCAAAAAAAAATCATATGAAACAAATTGAGAGGGGCAGTTCACTACAATACAATACAATACAATACAATAACTTTATTAATCCCCAAAGGGAAATTCAATTGTCTGGGGTCTCATTTGTTTACTTTAGAATTAAATAGTCTAATTGCAGATGGTAAGAAAGATTTTCTGAATCTTTCTGTCCTGCAGCACAGGGATAGGAGCTGTCCACCACCGATGTTTCGTTGTTCATTTAGGCAGATATGAAGTGGATGATCCATGTTTGTCAGAATGACCTCCATCTTGCTCAGTGCCCACCTCTCCACCTCATCCTCCAATGAGTTCAATCTGATTCCAACCACAGAGCCAGCTTTTTTTTCCAGATAAAGGAAATAAAATAACAAAACACTATGAAATGGTACATTAAATATTTTCAGTAAAACTGTAAAATGTTACTAAAAATATTGAGTTACAGAGTATAAACAAGAAGATTGAATAAGAAAATAAGAGACTGGTAGTTAAAATCTAAAAATAAGTTATTTGATAGATAATAAGAGATTGCACAGTTAAGTTGTAAAATTGATAATAATAAAATTGTGTAATGTAACTAGAATTTTTTTAAAAAAATGATATAAAACTAGAAATCTCCAAACCATAAAATAACTGAAAATAAATTTTCCTCCTGAACTCTGGATGAACTGCAGCTCCCTGTTGCTCCTCCTGCTGCAGTGTTGTTGTAGTGCCTGATACAACCGGCGGCGGCAGCACTGGGCGCTGTTCTGCGCATCTGTAATCAGCGAAGAAGACGCGTGCGCCATGTTTGTTTTTAGGTCGGATTCGCTTGCGTCCTGTCGGAGTAAAAGTTGTGTTTTGGCTCCTTCGCCTTCATCTGAATTCTCCTGACGGGCCGCTTGGAGCTTCGTCCTCCATCATATTACCGGACGGAGACGGACCCTAGCGGAGCGGAGCTCCCGGACCTCCATACGGACGGGGACTCCTCCCACGGAACTAATTAGCATTAGTTAGCCTCTGCTAAAGTCCACAGCCGGCTGCTGTCGGGGATTTTTTTTTAGACTAAAGAGGCTTTTCTGTGATTCTCTGTCGTCTTTGTGCTTCGTATCTACAAAAAGTACGTTAACGGTACACGTGTGTGTGTTTTTGTAGTTCGGAAGTAGCACGCAAAGTGCTACCAGTTTGAGCTAATTAATGCTAATATTAAATGTAACGGCGCTGCTCAGCTTTGATTGGCTGGGTCGATGTTTAACACCTTGACGCCCCAGCTAATTAACATTGATTTATCTTCACGTGATAGTACCTACAGCAGCCACAGCAAACATCAGGTCTGCGATCTTTACAAATTATTAAATCATTTGTTTTCAAATAATTTTGATTTCTGAAGCATCAAAGACAGCGACACGTCAGTCACGTGTCTTTCCACAGTAGAAGTCTGATTAAAGTCAACAGCTGGTGTGTTTTCACTGCGCAAAGCAGCTCCATGAAGTGATTTCCCTGTTTAACATTTTTTTCATTGTCTTTTAGTCCGTCGAGTATTCTCTGAAGTAGTTGACTATTTCCCTGATGAATTTCCCTCGGGATTAATAAAGTATCTATCTATCTATCTATCTATCTATCTATCTATCTATCTATCTATCTATCTATCTATCTATCTATCTATCTATCTATCAGCTGTTTGACCTCCTAAAACATAGTCAAGTCCAGTTCCAAAATTAGAAACACTGTAGGATTTTAGTCACTATATCTATATTAGCTACATTAAGTAACTTATACAACAAAATGCTTTATTTCTGCATTAGGTAGATTTTTCTCTAGAACTGATATCACTGCAAGGGTTCACTGTAATTTGTATTATAGTGAAGTACAGCAGTATTTAATGTTATTTTGCAGGGATTAATCCTTAATATGTGAATTACTCAGGTATAGTCAGACCTTCAATAGCACTACAGGGTCTTAACTGCAATGTTGAGTCCTGTCAGATTACTTGAACACCAATCATAATCCTTGTTACTGGAAGGTGCTCTGGAGCAGCAGCTGTTGTCTTAGATGTATGAATTAAAATGATGTCTTGACTTGACTATTTTATCCTATTTTTGTTGCATGCTAGTGACCTTGTTTATTTTTTAAATTAGTATTCTAATTTGTTTTGTTTCAAAGCACTGTGTGACTTTGTTTTGAAAGGTGCTATAAAAAGTATAGCGTTTTTTTATTATTATGCATGTTATAAAACGTCAGAAAATGGTGAACAATGTGTATCGCTGTTTCCCAAAGTCTAAGATGACAAATGTCTTGTTTTGTCCAGAGATATTAAATTTGCTGTCATAGAGGAGTCAAAACAGAAAAAATGTTAATGTCTTAAATATTAATATATAAGGCAGGAATCACAGAATTTAGCCTGATAATAAAAATATAATCAAGCAGATTACTCGATGTTGGAGATTAATTTAATAACTAATTGACTATTTTTTGCAGCTGTAGCTTTGACCTCAACATCTTTGCCGTGTGCTAAAAATCAAGCTCCAGTTAAAATGAGCAGTAGCAGAACAGCACGAACCTGACTGCATCCTTGTGTTTGTTTTAGAGGGCTGGAGGAGATCCATCCACCATCAGAAGCTGAATGAAGTGAAGATGGAAACAGAGCAATCAGGAGAAGACAGTCAGCCGCTTCCTGCTAACGGTCAGTGATCAGTTATTCCACTGTGATGTTGAGTTATTTTAAAACCGTAGATATAGCAGCTCAGATAAATATGTTACAACACAAGTCCTGTGGTTTAAAATCTCATGTGTGGCCTCATGAGAACTGATCTAGTGGAAGATAAATCTTCCTCCCCCTGCTTCACCTCAGTCTTCTACTGTTAGAAAAAGCTTCTTATGTCCACAGTTGTCTAGTCTTGCCTCAGTGAATTGGTTAACTGGCCCCCATGAGATACCAACAATGACGAATCCTGCAACCAGAGCGTGTCTTTTGCACACTCACACAAAATGTACGAGGGTCCAGTGGTGTGAAGTAGGTCTGCTGCTTGGATGACACATGCAGGACCTAAAACGTCGATCACAGATGTGTTATTTTTAAGATGTTTAATGCCTGATCAGAATGACAGATGAATAGACTGTTCAGGGCCATAACCTCTGTTCCAGGCTGATCAAAGGCACTGTATGTCTATAGATTATTCCACTTTCCTTACATCACTAAAAACCCACCTGTCTGTATGTTTTTTTACTTCTTGTTGTTGTTTTTTTTTAATTTAACCATGAAAAGACAGTCAGACACTGAACAATTCAAATAACGTTTATATAAAGTTTAAGAGTGCATTACAGTGTCATAAGATCACAAAAATATGTGTAAGAATTAATTAGTGATTACAAGCAGGGATGATGTGAGTCTGTCTTAATGTACATCTGAATGTGTCTCCCTCCAAGTTGCTGCTTCTGTAAAGTTACTTTACATTCTGGAAATTTTCCCACTGATTCCAACAAAGAGAGCAGTGTGCTTAAATGGCCCTATCCCAAGTTCAGTGTGGGCTGACTATTTTGAACAATGACATTTTGCTTTAAAAAAAATTAACAAAATGATCATCAAGTTGTCAAAATAGTTGTAGACTAACAGTTGGAGCAATGATCAGTTTCCTGAGGCCTGAGCAGCAGCTGGTGTATTCAGTGTACATTATGTTTTTGTCTATATTATAATGCCAGTGTTTTTTCCTGCAGGAAATGGGATTCTTCCGGACACCAGCGGTCTCTCTGCATCAAACCAAAGAAGAACTAAGACAAAATGCTGTCATCGCTGTTCAATCTGCGGCCAAGAGTTCGATCGTCCGTCCCGGCTGTCGGATCACATGAGCGCACATGCCGGCTACAAACCGCACAGCTGCTCCGTGTGCGGCAAACGTTTCACCAAGAAGGTGAACGTGGTGGTCCACCAGCGGGTTCACACCGGAGAGAAGCCGTACTCCTGCCCCGACTGCGGCGTCAGCTACGCCCAGCTGGGCTGCCTGCGGAGGCACCAGCTGCAACATGCCGCCGAGAAACCTCACCGCTGCACGCACTGCGGCCGAGGATTCGTCCAGCGGCGGTATCTCATCCAGCATGAGCGGACGCACACCGGAGAGCGGCCCTTCTCCTGCCCACTGTGCCCCAAACGCTTCGCCTCCAAGTCGGGGCTCGGCGACCACCAAAAGACCCATACGGACCAGAACTTATACTCCTGTTCGGTCTGCGAGAAGGTTTTCTCCACACCGTCGTCTTTCAGGGATCACGTGAGGCTGCACACAGGTCAGAAGCCACACGCTTGCTCGCTGTGTGGCAAAAGCTTTAACCGGCCGGGCCTCCTGAAAAAACACTTGCAGAAACACAGCGAGCAGGACCACATGGTCGAAGCTGACAAGGTGAGGGACTGCAGCGAGGAATCACTGTGTTTAAAGATCAATTTGTTGTCGTTTTATGTCTCTTTGCGGTCATTTTCTGTCTGTTTATGTTGGTTTTACATCTCGTTGTGGTCATTTTGTGTCGTATTGTGACTGTTTTGTATCTCTTTGTCTTCGTTTTGTATCTGTTTGTGGTAATTTTATGCCTTTTTTTTTAGTTGTTTTGTGTGTTATTGTTTATTTTGGTCTCTGGCTGTTTTGCATCTATTTGTGGGCATTTTATGTCTCTTTGTTGTAATTTTTTTGTCTGTTTTGTTTCTCTTTATGGCTTCTTTTTGTGTCACTGTTGTTTTGCTTCTCTTTGTAGACATTTTGTATGTCTTTGTGATCGATTTCTGTCTTTGTGTAATTGTTTTGCATCTTTTCATGGTCATTTTGTGTATCTTTGTGGTCATTTTTGTGTCTGTCTTGTCATGCTGTGGTTGTTTTGTGTCTCTTTCAGACACCGCAGCTGTCCACCTGCGACATCTGCGGCCGTGTGTTCACCAGATCATCGCGGCTGAAGGAGCACATCAGATCTCACACCGGGGAGAGGCCGTATCAGTGCGACATCTGCGAGATGCAATTCTCTACGCTGAGAGAGTTGAAGAAGCACCAGGAGACTCATAGCGGGCAAGGAGGCGACGCCGCCATGACGACGCCTAGCGACCAGGTGAGCATCACCACTTTCAGTCCTTTTCATTCTGTTTAGTCTGTATCGAGGCACATTGTATCAACGTGGTCAGACGTGCTGTATAACATCTTTACTAATTAAAGGGTTCACAGGCCAACGGTTTGTGACTCGACACAAGAAGGAGACGACTTTAGAAATGAAACGGTTCATTCGATGTTCTTCATGAGGTCAGTAGTTTAAGGCGTCCGGCTCAGTTTCAATAACCTGTTACAGAAACCAGACGAGCTGCTCAACAGTTTGAAGGAGGAAGAGGATGGAAACGAGGAGGAAGCAGAGACAGTGGTGCATTCACTGACTGGTGAGAAACTCTGAACATTATGCTGCCACACAAGATTCAAAGGATACCAAAGACTGAGTGAAATTTCACAGAATCACATTTACACTTTAATCACGATTTAAAAAGCTCCAGATGGAACTCAAAGCTTGAAATAATTTGGGGTAAGACTGCACGTTATTATTAATTATGGAGAATAACCCGACTATGAATAATATTAGGGCTAACACCCTACATCCACATCATTATTGTTATTATTATTACTGTAACTTCTTATGAGAAGTTACCTAAGAATTTTAAATATTTAGCTCCAGTAATTGATAATTATGGAGATTAGCTTGAGTGGAACGAAAGTTATGTTGCCACAAAAATATATGTGAAAACCCGCCAAATCCAAAGATTCTCAGGATTCACGCTATTTTTTTATTTATTTATTTTAATCCATTAATATAAATGCTTGACTTCATGCATCTGGCTGAACCACCTCTTTTCACAGTCCTCCTGATCCGAGTCTTTACTCCTTTCTGCTTTTTTCTTTTAGACGGCAGCCCGAAAAAACTCCACAGCTGCTCTGTCTGCGGTAAAAGCTACCCGATGCCCTCCAGGCTCCGAGAGCACTTCAAGATGCACATGAGGGAGAAGCTCCACCACTGCTCAGTGTGCCGGAAGGTCTTCAGCACCTCCACCAGCCTGAGGGCCCACGAGAAGACCCACATGACAAACAAGCCTCATGCCTGCAGCGTCTGCCCCAGGAGCTTCCTGACACCCTCCCTGCTCCGCAGCCACATGAAGATCCACAACCAGGACGGACTCATCGCAGATCCTGCTGGCAAGGTAACCTGCAGGAATCCTGGGAAACAATGCAGGGTTCGGATCAACAGTTTTTCATCACTGTACACACAATATTTGTCTGTTGTGATGAACTGAGCTGTGTTAAAAGGTCTTTAGTTTCTGTTCATTGACCAGAGTTGTTTTTATGCAGAACAAAATGCTTCAAAAATGTAGAAGAAAGGATTAAGACCAGATATGAAACAAATGCGTCATTTCTGCTACCAAACTGGACAGCCGACTGTGAAAAGGACTCTGTTTGGAAACTGATGAGATGTTTTGTGTTTTTCAGGAGTTATCGTCAAACATGAAGACTGGGAAGGAAGAGAAACAAATAATGAATGAAGAGGAAAGTGTAATTCAGCAGGTGAAGGTGAAGGAGGAGGAGGAGGAGAAGGAAGTTTTGGATGAGCAGGTAAGAAAACTGCTCATTTTAAATGAAACTTGTGTTTTCAAAGAATTGTTTTGTGTTTTTCCAATATAGACATGTGCAATATTGTTATTTTCCACATATCGGAGGAGTGTCTGCAATGTCTAAATTTCTACATGTGACAGAATCTGTACAATATAAACAGTGCATGTGTGTGTAAATAATTTTCTACTGATGTCACTACATTTTTGTACAACTCCCTTTGCTACTATAACACTGCAAAGTTCCTCACTATATTGTTAATAAAAGATTATCCTATTTTATCTTGTTCTATAAGGTGAAAATGTCAAATATTAAGTGATAAGTGTAGTTTACCTCCTTCATGCTGTCTGACTTTGTCTATCTGGTGAACCTCTAGGACTCAGAAGGCCTTTCTACCACTGAATCCACACCGCTGCCTGGTAACCACGGTGACCAGCTGGAGGGCCAGATCAGCGGATTGATAAACTCCGATGGAGAAGGAGAGGACTTGAAGCCAACGTTCATCGGTACGTTGCAGCAAGAACTGCTTTGATTTGTGTTTGAGTCGTGTTCAAAGTCAGTGTGTTGGTTCAGTTAGAACTCACTGTGACCTTAAGGGGTCACCGAAGAAAAACATTGTGTTCTTTCGCTCCCTTGTCCAGAATGTGTCCATGGTTGTCCTTCAGATGCAGATGAACTGCTGAGTGCTGTTCAACACTTCCAGCCAGTTAACTTCTTGAGTTCATTTAAAGCCTGTAGACACTTCAGCAGCAAGACGGTTTCCGCTCCATGAAGCTCCTTAAAGGTCACAGCAAGAACTTTCAAAAAATTGTTTTAGCATCCTGTGGCAACACTTTTAAGACAGTTCCTGATGCTTTAGTGTGACCCTCACAGTAAGTTTTGTCCTATTCTGCCCTCCCTGATAGGATCATTGGTGTTCAGTTTGGCAGACAAACACTTCTTTAAAACAGAAACATTTCCAGGTGCAGTCTGAAAGTGAAATAAAGACACCTTAAAACTCGACACAACATATTCACTACGTTATCCAGCTCAGATTAAAATATTAATAACAGCTGATGTAACTGCCACAAGATGTAGAAAAGTATTAGCACGTAGTCTGCTAGCACATTGCTAACATATAATCGCAACTTTACGCACTCCTTAAAGTTAATGTGCTCATACTTCCTCTGCTCTATAAAACAACAATGGTCATTTAGAATCAACACTGAATCCGTTATAGCAGCTCAAACTTTACCCAGTGGGCTGGAGGAGCTGCTGAACACCAGGAGAGGCAACGCAGTTCCCAAATGCTGAGTTTTGTGTCATTTTATGTCAATTCACATTAAGTAAGTAAGTAAAATTTATTTATTTAGCACTTTTCACAGATAAAAATATCACAAAGTGCTTTACAACAGTAATAAAACAAGGATAAAAACCATAATGATAAAGGTAATAAATTGCTAAAACAGTGTAGCAACAGCTAAAATAAAGTACATCAGAACAATAAATAGAATAAAGCAGTTACAGGTCAACCAAAAGCCTGTCGGACTAAAAACGTTTTCAGCTGCCTCATAAAAGCTTCACAGGAGTTGGCTGATCTCAGCTGTAGAGGAAGAGCATTCCACAGTTTTGGTGTGAGAGCTTGGAAAGCATAGCCACCACGGGTTTTATACTTTGAACGAGGGACAACACGTAGTTTTTGTTGGCCTGACCTGAGAGCTCTGTTGAGGGCGTACGGGTGAAGGAGGTCGGGAATATGCTGTGGTGATTGGTCATGTAAAGCCTTAAAAGTTAGCACCAGTGTTTTAAGATGTACGCAAAAAGTGAGCCAGTGAAGAGAGGAAAGGACTGGTGGGATCTCCAGTTAGTTCCTATCAAATGACGAGCAGCTGTATTTCATGAGACTTGTGTCACTCCCTGCTAAGTTTTGCATCTCCTCTGATTACTTTTACGTCATTGGCAATTCTTCAGCATCTGCCTGTGATACTTTTACGTCCGTTGCTCCCTCCCCTCACGATAAGCTCTGCCTGCAGATGCTTCAGTCTTCTCTCTCTTTTCATGTCTGCAACAGACCCAGACGGACGCTCAGACCAGCAGACCGACGACAGCGGTGCCAAAGGTAAAAAGAAGCACTGCTGCCAGTTGTGCGGCCGCAACTGCTTAAAGGCGTCTGCGCTGAAGACACACCTGCGGGTTCACTCTGGCGAGCGTCCGTTCCAGTGTCCGGTCTGCAGGAAGGGCTTCGTCCAGCAGGCGCACATGATGGAGCACCAGAGGATCCACACCGGGGAGCGTCCCTACACCTGCGACGACTGCGGCAAGAGCTTCACCTTCTCCAGCGCTCTGCGCCGCCACAAGCGACTGCACGACGATGCCAGGCCGTACCAGTGTGACGTCTGCCAGAAGACCTTCAAGCAGCAGAGCTCGCTCAAGGGCCACCAGCTGACACACTCAGGCGTCCGCTACCAGTGTCCGCTGTGCAGCAAGAGCTTCAGCCGCGCCCTCGAGCTCACCTACCACGTCGACGTGCACTCCGACGCCCAGCCATACTTCTGCAACATCTGCAAGAAGAACCTGAGCGGCGCCCGCATCTTCCGCAAACACATGAAGAAGCACGACTCTCAGCCGCTGTGGCTGAAGAAGCTGCCACAAGCCGAACCAGGAGAAACCAAGACTGTCTCAGAGGTGTGACTGTAAAAAAATACACTGAGGGAATCACTGAAGAGGCCTTTGACTTCTCAGCAGCCAATCACATGTGCAGTACAAGTCACATAGCAACCAGAGCAGACAGTTGGAGTTTCAGGCTGATGAAGGACACTGAGCTTCACCGTGCTTCAGATATCGTCGGTTCTGTCCAATCAGAGGAACCTGAGCGCCTTAAAGGAACATTTAGGGTTTGAGATGTTTGTGTGTCACGTGCAGAAATGGACTCTGGACATTGTTAGCCTAGCTTAGCGTCAGAGCTGCAACTGATAATCAATTAGTCGTCAACTACTAACTGCCAATTATGAGTAATTTTTTCAAGAAAAACGTCTAAATTCTCCAGTTCCATATTAGACTTTCAAAAATGTCATCATAAACTCTGGGAAATGCCGATCAGCATTTTTCACCAAACAACTGATTGATTAATCCAGTAATTAATTCACAGATAAATCAAAAGTGAAAAAAACAATTGTTGGTTGCAGCCCTATTAGTACACACTTTTACTTTTGATTTTTTTTTATTTTGATCGACCAAAAGTCTAAAAATGTCCAAGATATTTAGTTTATAACCAAACAAGGCAAAGAAAAGAAGCAAATCTTCTTTTTTGAGATGCTAAAATCTGCATATATTTGGCCTTGTTTTATTTGTTCGTGAAAAATTACTAAAATTATTAATTACCAAAATAAATTTCAGTTCATTTTTCTTAACTGAAAGCATAAAAGGAGTCCCTGTAGACAAATTCTGCTCATTACTGAATAGAGCTGCAATAATTCATTTATCAGTAGAGAACTTATTGATTAAATGGTTTGAGTAATTTCTTAATAGAAACAGTCTAAATTCTGTGATTGCAGCTTCTTCAATGTGAATATTTTCTGTTTTCTTTCCTCTGTGACAGTAAACAATATCTTTGGACAAAACAAGACATTCAAGGAAACACTGATCCACATTTTCTGGCATTTTAGAGACCAAACAGCTGATCGATTCATCCAGAAAATAATCCACAGATGAATGAAAATGATTGTAAGTTGCAGCTCTACTCAGCAAAACGGCTAAACAGGCAGCAGTTGGTCTGAACATCCAGAGTTTAAAAATACACCAGCTTCTAAAAACATGAAGTTGAAGATTACAGGAGTCAAACAAGACACCAAAAGGTCTTCCAGCACAATTAACTCCCCATACACTGTCTTTACACTTGTGTTAGTGGGCAGACTAAGCAAAAAAGATGATACGAGTTTAAGATGTTTTTGGTGTATTTCTGAACCTTAGACGGCGCCAGACGACCATTTCCTCACTACTAAATCAGAGAAAACTTCTTAAATATCAAACAAAAATGAGATTTGAAATCTCAAAAGTGAAAAAAAGATTGTTTCAATGAGGTGTTTTCTCTCTAAAATTCTTATATTTAAGTTTAGTTAGATTTTCTTTTGGCTAAACGAGGCTAACAACGTCCCACAACCACAAGAATAATCTAATCTACTGTCTCAGACAAAGAGAAAAGAGGCTGTTTGAAACACTCACATGCTGTATGTTCATGTAAACAGCTGCTTTCCTTGAATCGCTACTCTGGAGGTGGAAGGAGAGAACACAATTGTCATTTAACCAAAGTGCTGTAGCTGCGTAAACCAAACGGGAGACTGAATGTGGAGCCAGTTTAATGATTTAGTAACATGTTTCTAGGATACAGAAGGAACAAACACACGCCAACAGTTTTTTTTACATGAACATATCGCCATGGCAGTGTGTTTTAAAGTGTCAACTCAAGCTTTAAGTTGGATATTTGGTGAGTAGAAGGCGAAGCACAGATCGGTGCCTTGTTTAAACTCTGCGTTATGTTGATTAGTAACTGATGAGCTGCTGCAGAGAGTCGATGAAATCAAGGTGTTCAAATTCAACTATTTAAAAAAGGAATGTTCTGTCAGTGACTGTGAATCAACGCTAAATAAACATCTTCAATCCAGATGAAAGTTTCTCTAATTCCTCTTGTAATTCTGCACTTTCATTTAAAACTTTTAACTACCTGGACTCAGATTAAGGCTTCGCCGTTGTGGTGTTTCAACTTTATACCTCACTGTCTGAAATAACAAAAGGTGTGAATTAATATGAAATCAGTCTGATGGTCGTGGATAAGTTCATGGTTTTGATTTAAATAACAAAAAACGTGTGTGACCTGTTGAAACGCCTCACTGACGTCCATCAGGTTGCCCAGTAACCAAGACGTCATGTTCAGCTTCTTAACAGCTTCTGGGAGAAAGATAACATTATAAATTTGAGTAAGTATATTCTGTTTTTCCTAAAATAATCAAACAAATCAGTCATTTTGTTTTATACCTGCAGGTGGCGCCAACAGACGGGGACAAAACCTACCCACTTAATCTGTTTACCATCAATTTATTCCAAGTTTGAGGTTCTTTATCGTTGCACTAAAGAAAATACAGAAATTGAAATACTGAGTCCACTCAACATTTTAGTCTCTAAAGTTTGGTACTAACTAGATATTTTTCAAAAGGAGGATATAAAATGAGTCACTGAGTGACTTTATTTTTGTCTGTTGGAACCAGTTTTTTAGAACAGGTCAGTTTGATTTATTGATCATCAGTTTAAACCAAAAAATGTATTCTGCACATTTCTTTCTGATTTCACCAGCAGGCAGGTTCCTATCTACTCTAAAATAATACCCTAATTTAGCCTAAATAATTAGATAAATAGTAGGATAAAAATGAATACAGTAAAAAATGTTTAAATGGAATGATAAATATAAAGTTTAAAATAAGATATAAGAATATAGTTACAGTGATAAGCAGTTTTTAACTAAAGAGCAAAACTTTGTGAGGAATCTCAGATTCAGTGTTATCTGGACTCTTAAAACAAGCGACGAGTCTGATTTGTCACAGACTAATGTTTACTTTAAATGTTTAAATGTCTACATTTAATTTTCTAAGGTGACAGTGTCTAAATGTTATTGAAATTTTCACAGGTCACATCTTGGAGCTAAAATAAAAATCACTAGAGTTTTAAGCAGCAGTAAAGCCATTTTAATGTTCCAGCAATAAATAGATTGTAGAATCTTTTAAATGCAGCATATTTTAGAATTTTAGTCTTTCTATATTTTGTTGCTTTTATTTTAAGATTTTATCATTATTTTTATTTATTGAAATATATAATTTTATAGTTTTATTTATTTGTAACATTTTAGATTTTAAAAGTATGTTTTTATATTATATCATTGCCACTAAGTTACATAATATAATAATTATTCAACGTATAGTTAAAAATTTATTCAATTTTAATTAGACTGGTCATATTAATTATTAGCTGAAACATTTCAATGTACTTGGCACTGAGTAATGTGTCTCCTGAATTTAAATAAATGTGAATTCTGTCCTGAAGGTGGCGCTGAAGACAAACATCAGGAGTCCTCAGTCGAGAAGGGTTTGTCTGCAGAGCCGGAGGCTGCAAGGAGAGGGCTGCACACTTCCGGTCTCACATTTCAAGCGTTTTTTCAAAGTTACCACAATAGATGATCACTAAAGTTCACATTACGGTTTTAGTGCAGAACTTACGGCTTTAAAGGATGATTTCACTCAAAATATACTTAGAATTTAAAAGGTTTTTTTCAAGGAATATGCCACTTTCATTTTGGCCCCGGTAAGTTTGTCTGCAGAGGCTGCACTTTCAGGATCGAGTATTCCACACAAAATACTACTTCATATCCTACGTAAGATTTTAAAGGTTTGATTCACCCAAATAGCACTTATTACAATATCATGACTGGGCTGCTAAGACTTGTGTTTAGCAACATGAAATTTATACGCATTTACGCATTGCGTTTCGAGACATGCTTTTATTCTGAAGGAGATGTACACCGACACACGGAAGTGAAGTATTCTGTGAGTGCCAGAAAATTGTTGGTTATTGTTTTACCGTCTATGTTGATGAAGTTTCGAATACCTGTTCCATGAAGAAGCCTGGAATTAATTCCTTAACAATCTGTATTTGGACAAATTGTGAAATTATCAGGTAAAAAAATAGTGGAATCATGTCAGGAACTTTATGGTGTCGAGATCTCAAACAGCACAATCTGAAAGGTTGGAAAGAGGCAATACACACGGACAACTCTGGAGGCAGATATATATTTACATTTATTTCATACAATAACATTAAATAAAAGTAAAAGTTAAATACACAAACACACAAAGGTAAATTAGCTCTATGACTCCCTGACATGCATAAATAAATGTTTATAACGTTAAACATGCATAAATTTAAATGTTTATAACGTTAAACAGGCATAAATACAAATGTTTGTAACGTTAAACAAATAAAACTTGATAAAACAAACAGCCCTCTCCGTGCAGCCTCCGGCGCTGCAGACACATGCTATTGCCTCAGTCTGGTTCTGATCCAGCGCCATCATGGGGGTGTGGTTAATTTGATAATGGGCGTGGCTCGTGTGGTAGTGGGCGGGGTCTAGTGAGAGACGAGACCAGGATATAAACTCTGAGCTGCTGCATGTTTCTGCTTCAGATCTGCGGCTTCCTTTTGATTTTAATCAACCTCAGAGATTCTTCATCATGACGCCTGCAGAGATTTTCACCAACAGCTCAGAGAAAAACACGACCGGAGCCGAGGACTGGACCCAGGTCAGTCTATATTTACTTACATATATAGTATATGTGCAATACTGAATCACTGATGGGTTTATGTTGTTAAGATGCAGACCCTTTAAATTAATCATTACTTCTGAAATTCTCCCTTGAATCAATAATGATCAGGATGAAATATTTATTTTTTAATCTGCAAAACATCTGCAGCCCGAGGAATAGAAATATGCAATAAATAAGATTCTCTTCCTGTAAATCCTCCTAATCTGAGAGTCTCCCACCAGGTTCTAATCAACACAGAGAGTTTAATTTGAAAAAATGACTTGACATGATTCTTCACATCTTATATATTTCTCTCTAAACTTTTATTATTCAGGATATATGATACAGTTTCATGCATTTATGTTTTTATTTCTATGGATTTTAGTTTGTGTTTATTTAATTTTTTGCATTGTATTTATTTATGCACAACAAAATAATAAATATTTATAGTTATGTTTTTTAGATTTGATTTATTTTAATATTATATTTTGCAGTTGCATATTTTAGATTTATTTATTTATTACTTCTTTTATTGCATTTATTTGTTCAAAATAGTTTGAAATTTTATTTTTATAGCTGCATATTTATTTTAGATTCTGTTTCCTATACTTTATTTTTACTTGTAGTATTTTTATTATTTTATTTATATATTTTTTTTACTTAAACTTTTTTTGGTTCTTTATTTTCATTTTCATTGGTTTGAATATTTTTATTTTATTATTTCTATGTTTTAATTTATTGTTATTTTTGTATATTTTATGCATATATTTTAAATGTATTAATATATTTCATGTTTTTATATATTTAATTAGGTTTTATTTGACTGTTTTGTCTGAGTGCGTGCAGCAGTGAGGCAGGGTGTCTCATTGGAGGGGGAGGCGTCCCATTCAGGTTTTGCTGTGCTGTGTTCGTTCATTTCGGTTTTAGTTTTCAGTTTCAGAACTTTAGCTCAGAGAGGACAAAAATGATGAGTCTGAAAAAATAAATGGAGAGTGTGAGAGTCAGACTGAGAAACGTTTTTGCGCGTCAGCTTCAGGTTGTCTATTTCTGACTCTTTCACTCTGCACATCTGCAGCTCAGAATGACTGAGCAGAATCACAGGAAGTCTGGAGTTTTCTCCTCTTCTTTCTGCAGAACCACATGTGGATTCATCCACCACTGAAAATAATCCCCAAAAAACACCTGAAACACCACAGCAGGCAGATGGCTTAAGATATTTTGAGACTTTCTTCAGTGAATTACTTTTATATGTGTGGATTCGGTGCTCAGAGCTGTGGATCATGAGGAGCTTTAAAGCAGCAGAGATGATCTCACTGTGTCTGTGTGCAGGTGTATGAAGCTGTCAGGTGGATCCAGCTGGTCATGGCTCTGCTCAGGTCGGTCACTTCATCCTCCAAACACTCGATGAAAACACAGCAGACTCACTCAGTGTCATCTGATTATTATTTTCTGTCTTCTATCTAACATAAACTGTTAGCAGAGCTGCAACCAGGGGTTATTCTCTGAATGAATCTATCAGCTGTGTGGTTTCACAAATGTCAGAAAATGATAAAAAAAAAAAAAAAGAAAGAAAAAGAAAAGGCGAATCATTGCTTCCTCGAATGTCTTGTTTTGTGCAAAGAAGTTCCGTTTACAGTCAGAGCGGAGGAAAGAAACAAGAAAATATTCACATTTAAGAAGCTGCAATCCCAGAATTAACAATGTTTTTATTTTTTTTAAATGACTTAAATTGATTTATTTTCTAAATATTTTTGCTAATTCCCATTTTTAATTATTTAGAAACACACAAATCAGCCACAATATTCAGATATCTACATTTTTCTAATTTTAATCTTTTACATCTGTTTGTGTTTTTTAAACTATTTAGATTTTAGTTTAATTGGAATATTTTATCATTCTAACATTTTACATTTTGAACTCTTTGTTTCTAAATGCTTTTATATTTTTTGTATTTTTGTGCTTAACTTTTTTAAATGTATATTTTATAACAAATTCTTAATGTTTCAATTTTAAAATATTTTTCATATTTTAAAATTGTAATATTGATCATTTCTGTATTTTTTTATTATTACATTTCATATTTTATGTTTTATAATATTAGTAATTTTATATTTAGAGGTTTTAGGTTTTTATATTTCGGATTTTTACATTTTTTATATTTGTTGTTAGTTTCTAAATCTTATTCTAGTAATTTTATATTTTTTTATATCTTATATCTTAGATTTTCCAAAAGATGCATATTATATATTCCATTATTTTAGTATTTATTTGTAACATTTTAGAATTTTTAAAATAATTTTAAATATAATTTTTTTATTTTACATTTACTGATAAAGACCTTATTAGTAATTATTTTGCTGCTTTGCTCCACTGCATTTTATTATTATAGCTTTTGCTACTTAACAGATTCCAATTCACGGAGAATGTATTGTACTCTGGCAAAATAATTTCCTCCCGGATGAACAAAGTACATCTTATCTTATCTTTTCTTATTTTAAATGAATGTATTAGTATTTATTATCCTACCTATATCATATGGAAATGAGCCATTCTACAAGACTGTTTAGTAATAATGAATATTTATTTTACAGTACTGCAATCTATTAATTCTGTCTGCTATTTCTACTGTGGCTAAAATTGTCTCTACCTTTAGTTATTTTATACATTATCTTAATTTCTTTTTCTATTTTTTCCAAGTAGAAATTGCACATTTTGCACAATTTTTATTCTTTTTACATGTTTTATTGCTCCATGTGAACCTCTGAACTGCCTTGATGTTCTATAAACTCACTGTCCGCTCATATTCTTCTAATTAAGACTCTCAGCACATTAAGCTTTAATTTCTGGCTCATTGACGCTGCAGGGGCTGATGGGAAAAAGCTGAGAGGTCAGAGGTCGCAGCACAAACACAATAGAAGAAGAAAAAATTCCATCAGCATGAAATTATTTGATCAGAGCTCGTTTCTTCACGTTTAATGAAGCAGAGCTTTTACACTGGATTCACTGTAGACGCAGGGTCACACGATTAAATCAAATCTTATTCATCTAAACACGATTGTGTGATTATAACTCAGTTTATATGTTGATATGAAGTTTTATGTAATTATATTTGCAGTATTCTGGGTTCCGGCTCCATCATCGTCTGTGTGATGCTGCAGAGACTCAGCAGGACACCAGAGGTCAGTTTTTTAAAATTATTTTTCACACAAAAATATTCAGTTTACTATCAGATACAGTAAAGAAATACACTGAATCTTAAAAAGGTTTGCGAATTTCCTTTAAATAATCACCAAAACACTGTAAAAGACTCAAACATTTGCTCCAGTTTCAACTCTACATGAAGAAACAATAGTGACTTTATTTTTTTTATTTTTCTTGTCTACCAACATGAGGTTTGACGTTGTATCATTTTTAAATTGTCTTTAAAGACTTTGATTGCATTTTTATTTTCAATTATTCAAATTATTTCCAAAACTGCAAAAATCAGGCAGCGAGAGTGAAAGAAAATATACATTAAAAAACAGTGAAATCTGTAAAATAATAATATTTTTAATAGATTTAAATACAGTGAAACTGTATCATTTTATGATAATGCATTGTAAAACAGCTAATTATATTACATTTGTAAAATATAATAGATTTTTGATGTGGACATTATTTACAATTTTAGACCTTTTACTTTATGGCTAACATGTAAATTATGACTTTTTTCTGTGATTTTACTGGATATCATCTGCAATAATCTTTTTTTTTTTAAATCTATAAAATAATTAGCTAACAACAATTTGCCTCCTTTAAATACTATTTTTTTTCTTAATAGCAAATAGTAGTAAAATAATGTTTTTTGGTTATTTAAAAATAGTAAAGTGGTGCAATTTTATGGTTAAATGTTGTAAATGCACAAGTTATTATTTGTAGAAATACCGATTTTTTATGTAGACATTATAGATTAAAGGTTATTTTTTGTCAACAGTGTTTGTGTGTAGTGTATTGTGTGTGCTGTGACATGATAGAAGTGTGTGTTTGCAGCTGCAGCCTCTGTTCCTGCTCAGTGTGTCCGACCTGCTGCTCGCCGTCTGCTGGCTGATCGGAGCTGTTCTGTTCTCAAAACACTGCAACAGCCTCAACACACACTGCTACAACCTGCACACTGTGGAGCAGGTAACACAACACGCAATACTACAACCTGAACACACACTACAATAGGAAAAGCACTCAGAGAGCACAGTACCAAGGCTGCTCAGTGGTTGTATCATTTCTGACGGATCAGTCGAGGTAAGTCCGCAGCGGTCGATTTGTAGTTGGATCGTAATCACGTGATCATCAGCAGGCAGCTGATGTAGTGTTCACTTGTTGTCATGGTTACAGTGACGCCTTGCCGCTATCTCACAATGATACAGAAATCTTTAACGAATCAGTGGATCCAGACTATAAGCCGCATCACTGCCAAAATCTAATCAGGTGGTCATTGTGTCATTTCTGACCTTCCCTGAAAATTTCATTCAAATCCGTTAGTCCGATTCATCAAATTCTTTCAACATTACTTTAAGAATTTGATGAACAAATTTTGGTGTATTTGGAGTATTTTAAAGTCAACACAGGATCAAAAGCAAAGATGCAGCAAAACTAATATTCAGTGTAATCTACCTCAGCAGGTTCACTTGTAGATGTCCATCAGGAACTCCTGCCATCACTCTGGTTGATGATTCAGATTTTAGAATGTTGAGATTTGAATTTAGGGATGTAACGATTCGAATTTTGAGGATGTTTTGATTTGAATTTCAGGATTTTATTATTCGAATTTTGGGGATGTTTTTATTTGAATTTCGGAATGTTATGATTTCAATTTTTGGAATGTTCGGATTTCGAGTTTTGGAATATTGTTTGAATTTTGGAATGTTATGATTTGAGTTTCGGTATGTTATGATTTGGAATTCGGAATGTTATGTTTCGAATTTATTTGAATTTAGGAATGTTATGATTCAAATTTCAGGATGTTTGGACTTCAATTTCGGAATGTGACAATTTCAGTTTTGTAATAGTAGGATCTGAATTTCGGAATATTATTTGAATTTCAGAATGTTATGCATAGAATAGAATAGAATAGAATAGAATAGAATAGAATAGAATAGAATAGAATAGAATAGAATAGAATAGAATAGAATAGAATAGAATAGAATAGAATTCCTTCCATTGTCACAGCAAATTCGGCTACAAAATGAATCAATTTCACAGGGCATTATAGATAAATATAAAGTGTATAAGATAGTAAGGTGTTTGTAGGCAGGAAGACTTTCACACAGTTCCTGTTGATAGGTAGCAGATCAGGTTCTGTTCAGTTTCTTTGAAAGTCAATGATATGTTTTCTTGAAGGCTCTGGCTGACAGACATTGTAGAGTTGGTTTACGTTTGTTGGTTTTGGGGCCCAATTTACTTGTTTCCTGTCGGGTCTGAACTTTAGGAAGTCGATTCCAGTGTCATAATGTTTATCGTGCTGTATCATTCACATCAGCTGTGGTGTGTTGAAGGTTGCAGTTTTTTAGGGGAAGGTTTGGGTCTTTTTCTGTAAAGTTTGGAGACGTTTAGGAATTCTCATTTCCTCAAGAGAAACAAGTGCGTGAGAGTTTAGCCCTGCTGAGCCACAGAGACGCTTCACAGCTGGAAAATCTCAGCTTCCTCTTTAGTCATGAAACAAACAACCTGAATTTCCAATTTACAACAACTGATTGTCACATGTTTATCAGATAAACCTGTATTGGAGTCTTTCAAAATGTCAGTTCTGGACATTAATGCAAATCAGCTCTGTAGAAATTAACTAAGTGTTATCATTAGTATTATTACTCTTTAATAATAGTAAAACTCTCCTTTTCATAAATCTTTACAAGCTGTACAGGTGCAAATGCAGGCTTTTATTCCAAACACTTCAATACTGCCGTAATATCATATTTAATATAATCATTCTGATTTATACAAGCTATAGTATATTCCTATTATTACCTGTATCGTAAAATTCTTTCCATGACTTCATAAAAATGGTCAGATATTATATAAGATTGTATTTATCTTAAAGATCATCTTGAGTTCAGACAAACCAGTCAGAACAAAATGTGGAAAAACTAAATTTATGGACAAACAGTTGAATTTAAAATGTGCTAAACAGTCGTATGTGTCAGAAAACATTTAAAAACAAGACAGTGGATGATGGACAAACAGGGGATTTTATGTTTCTGAACAATTAGTGAAATGATATCTGCTTATCTATTGACTAATAATAATAATACTATGAAAAGCAGAACTTGTGGCCTGTTTGGTTTGCCTTTAGTTTTAACTACTTCCTGATTTGTGTTAAAGACCCGAAATTGATAAACAAAAGCTTCAGCTTAATAAATCTGTTTGTAAACTTTATATTAAACAAATGTAATTAAAAAAAAAAAAAACTTATTTATGTTATAATATATTATTCCTGAAAAATGACGAAGAACCCTGACATGGAAAAGTTTCATTACGTGTTGCAGATTTTGCATTGAGCTCTGTAGACAAATAAATTCCTTCCCATACCAGGAGTTGAACCCAGGCCACCTGGGTGAAAACCAGGAATCCTGACCGCTAGACCATATGGGACTGTTGCTAGTATTGGTACAGAAGGACCCTGAACTTTTGATGTGTTTGTATCTAAGTTGACCCTAATGAAGGCAACAAACCGACACTCGTTGGTCTTTAAGATGGTAAAAACTTGCAGGTAAACAATAATCAACCGCACTACTTGGTTTTCTCTGAACCTACATTCATTGTATAACACAAAAAGTGTCCTCAGATGAACTGAAGCATCAGTTTAGGATTCAGTAAACTCTCACAAAGACAATTGAACCCTGAAGACATGTTTACAGTCAGAACTCCTGGTTTAACAGAATGAAGTTAATGGTCATCAGCATAGTTTTGATCTTTCATTAAACATGACTGGTTCGAATGTTAACAAATCTTAATCGGTCTGGATTTCCTTTCTTCTCCATGTGCCATTGAGCAGAATTTTGCATTTAGTGCTGTAAATGAATAAGTTTCTTCTCATACCGGGAGCTGAACCTGGGCCGCCTGGGTGAAAACCAGGAATCCTGACCGCTAGACCATATGGGACTGTTACTAGTATTGGTACAGAAGGACCCAGAACTTTTGATGTGTTTGTTTCTAAGTTGACCCTGATGAAGGCAACAAACTGACACTTGTTGGCCTTTACACTCCAGGTGTTGGTGGTAAATGTTACTGGTTACCACCAACAGAGAACTGGTTCTGTTCTGGTTTGAAAACCTCACACTGAACTGTTCTGTATGTTTCTACTAAAGAAAAAGAGGTTCAGACCGAGAAAAATTGGTTGTCGTTGTGGACTGTTGGCTCTGAGATGCTAACCTCCAAGTGTTAGTGGTAAGTGTTGCTGATGTCACAGATCAAATCATCTGTTTTGGTTGAGTACTGACACTGGAGGGAACAGATCTACTAACTGCAGTCACCCCATCCGTCTTCTCCTTGTATTTTGGGTTCTTTACCCCAGGCGACCCGGTCCAGAGCTGATCCTGAACTGGGTCAGTTCTGGGATGAAATAGAGCAGCAGAACCAGGACAGAAACATTCCTGACCCACATGTATTGTTGAGAGGCGGCGATCCTGTGGTCAGCTGCTGATTCTTCATTTCCTTCTGCTCACTGAGTTTATTGATGTCCACAAAGTCAGACGAAGGCTCTGTTGGATAAATTCTTACCATCTGTGTTCCAGATTCTCTACATGGCCTCCTTCCTCTACACCCTCAACTACATGTGGAACCTGTACAAAGGAATCAGAGAGAAGTTCTACAGCTGCTTCAGTGGATACTCAGTACAGGTACGTACCTGCAGTACGGTGGCCCTGAGGGACAAACACCACAAACATGAACCCCCAAATACTCTATGGTTCTCCTGTATGTGCGTCATCTTCTACCACACATCCTCCCTTCCAAGTCTGAAGAAGTTTCCAAAGCATTTTTTTCAACATTTGGAACCCTTTTGTTGGATTAAATGTTCAGAGGTTACAGTTGAGACACTGTTCCGTTTTTTGCTGTTAAATTTTGGGGAACTGAGTTAACTTATCATATCATCCTGAGTGCAGTTGATATGCTACATGGAAATATACACTGACTTCCCCTCCATCTTGGGACATTTTCACTTTGTCTTTAGTTTGATTTCCATTTCCTGTGGTTGTGCCTTTATATAATGTGTGTTTTTTTTTGTGTGTGGTAGTTTAGTGTCTATAGTTAATTCCTGTCACTTTTGACTGTTTTCTGTCTGTTTGTTTTCTGTTTATACTTGACTTGATCTGTTTGTACCCATTTTTTGTATCTTTTTGGTGGTTTTATCACTCTTTGTGGTAATTTTGACTTTTTTTTGATTTTTGCACCGTTTTTTTAATTTGTTAAATGTTTTCTAAGGAGAATTTTGCATCCCTTTTGGTTGTTTTGTGTCTCTTTTTGATCATTATCTGTCTGTTTGTGGTCATTTTACTTCTATTTATGGTTGTTTTGTGTCTTTTGTGATTAAGTATCGGTTTATGGTTGTTTTGTGTCTTTTGTGATTGTTAAGTATATGTTTATGACTGTTTTGTGTGGCTTCATAATTTATGTTCTTTTTCAGTCATTTTGAATGTATTTGCGGTTGGTTTGCATCCCTTTTTTGTGTCCCTTTTTTGTTGATTTTCATCCGTTTGTTTTGTGTCTATTTTTTCCCCCCCATTTTTTGTGCTTGTTATATGTCTGTTTCTCTTTTTGGTCATTTTATGTCCCTTTGTGGTTGTTTTGTGTCTCTGTTTGATCATTTTGAATCTTTTTGTGGTTGATTTGTGTCTCTTTGCCAGACTCGGTGCAATCAGAAAGAATTCTTAAATTGTCACTTGAATGAAAAGGCGCTTGAGTGAGACCAGTCCAGTTAATCTAATTTCTGTTTGAATATAAATCTGTTAAATCATATTTCTGCATCTGTTTTGCAGTTTTCCAACAGAGTGAGTACAGCAGGGAAAATCACTGCGCTGCTTTCAGGGTGAGTTCAGACTGCAGTAAACTGTGTTATGTTTGTGTTCCTGTGGGAAATGTCCCTCTTACCTGGAAGTAATTTATTGAAACATGCCTTTATTGACAGGTGATATGTGACCTCTGTTGTGTTTCAGTCTGGTGCCGGTGCTGCTGATGACGCCGGTGCTTATTAAAGGAAACATCAACCACTGTCAGGCCAACTTCAGTGAACCCTACAGGTGAGGAGGAAACCTGAACCTGCTCACACACACTAAAGATAAATTTACCTGGAAAGTTGGAAAAAGGCATGAAGGTTACATCCAATATTTGGTTCTATTTCATTCAGACGCACAGTCAAAATGTTGGATTTGTTTTATTTTCTTTGTTTGACCCTTGCGATGCTCCGTACTGACACCAGGTGTCTGCTGATGAACACTGGAGCTCTGTACCTGAACTCGGAGCACCGGCCCATGATGAGACCCTGCAGGATGCTGCACCACTATCGCATCTCTGTGTTTCTCACCACTTTCCTGGTCACGCTGCTCAGCATCACCGTGAGTGTACAGATGAGACGTGACTCGACTTGATCTGACGTCATTTTACCATCGAGTGATGTGATTCAACAAAATGTGACCTGTGACATGACATGACTTGATGTGATGTGACTCGACATGACATCACTCGACGTAACATAACTTGACATGACTCAACGTGACTCAACACAACATGACTCTTATTTACTCCAAAAGAGTTGAGCTTCCTTAGGAGATACTGCCTCTGGTGACATTTCCTGATAATCTCCTCTGTGTTAGAGGAGAATTTCAGCTGGCTGTCAAAGATGGTGCTCAGATATTTGTACTCCTCCATAAGCCCAGCAGGCAGTCCATGGATGGTGGTGGTGACAGCTGTAGCCAGCGCCATCTGCTTGTTGGAAAAGGCCACCACCATCTCCTTGTTTTTTTTTTTAACATTCAGCTCCAGACAAGAGTCATCACACCAGTCCACAAACTCCTGGAGGACTGAGCTGTAGGGCTGAGAAGGTCCTGACAGCAGACAGGAGGACTGTGTCGTCTGCATTTTTGACCAGGTGGGAATTGGGCTGTGTGGATCTGCAGTCATCCGTGTAGAGGATGAAGAGTAGCGGAGAGAGGACACAGCCCTGAGGAGAACCAGTGGAGGTGTGTTGTAGATCAGAGAAGGTGTTGTTGACCCGCACTCTCTGTGATCTGTGGGTTAAAAAGTCCAGTATCCACAGGATGAGCTGATCATCCAGGTGGAAGCGGGAGGAGAGTTTGTGAGCCAGAATGTGAGGCTGGAGGGTGTTAAATGCCGAGGAGAAGTCAGCAAACAGGAGTTTTGCTGAGGTGTTTGGGTGTTCCAGGTGACGGTGTAAAGTGTCCAGAATGAATATTTTGGCATCATCAACACCTCTGCTCGAACGATATGCAAATTGGAGAGGGTCAATCTGCGAGTTCGTTACTCCGATGATGTGTTGTTTCACGGTTCTCTCCATTGCCTTCATCACGAGGGAGGTGAGAGCCACAGGTCTGAAGTCATTGAGTACTTTGGTTTTACTCTTCCTGGGGATGGGGATGACTGTAAAATGTTTCCACAACTGAGGAACTGTACAGCTGTCCAGGGAGTTTTGGAAGAGGGTCTGAAAAACACTTCCCAGCTGTTCCACACAGCGCCTGAGCACACGACCACTGATGTGCTCATGCTTTGCCTTTTACTGCACTTAATCAGCTGAACGCACACAACCGTCCTTTAAAATGATCTGTTAATTCAGTTTGGTTGAATCCTGACTCTGGAGGGAACAGATCTGGGAACTGTAACATGACTTGATGTGATGTGACTCGATGAGATTTGACATGACTCTACACGGTAGGACTTGTGAGTACTCCTGCAACTGATCTTTGCTCTGATTAATCGTCCTCTTTCCGCTGCAGGTCCTTGTGATAAAAGCTCGGCATATTTACAGGCGAGCTGTGACGTCCAACGGTTACCTTGGCAACGAGCAGCGGATCTCGTTCCGTGTGATGGACCGTCGGATGGTCCTGTACCCGCTGATCTTCGTCCTCTGCTGGGGTCCAGGTTCGTGTCGACGCTTAAAGACTTGAACAAAGAGTTAAAGAGTTAAACAAAGAGTGAAACCAAGATTTGAACTAAGAGCTAAAGCAAGATTGAAACAAAGTTAAATAATTAAAGGGTAAAGCAAAGAGTTAAGAAGTTAAACAAAGAGTTAAAGAGTAAAACACAAAGTGAAACAAAGCATGAAAGAAAGAGTGAAATAATGAGTTAAACAGAGTTAAACAAAGAGATAAGAGTTAAAATAAGATTTAAGCAAAGAGTTGTAGAGGTAAACAAAGAGTGAAACAGATTTAACCGAAGACTTAAACAAAAAACTGAAGTAAAGAGCTACACAAAGAATGAAACAAAGTTAAATATTTAAACAAAGAAGGGAAGCAAAGGGTTAAAGACTTAAAAAAAATGGTGGAAAAGGAGTTAAGAGGTTAAACAAAGAGTTGAACAAACAGTTAAAGACTTAGAATGCAATTTGAATGAGGAGTTAAACAGTTAAATAAAAATATAATTAAACAGTTAAACAAAGAGTTGAACAAATAGTTAAAGAGTTAAACTACGATTTAAACAGAGTTAGAGTGAAACAAAGAGTTAAACAAAAAAACTGACACAAGTAAAACAAAGAGTGAAACAATGAAAAAACAAACTGACGAGTTAAACAAAGTTAAACATCAAATAAGATTTAAACAAAGAGTTAAAGAGATAAACAAAGAGTGAAGCAAAAAATAAAACAAAGATTTAAAGAGTTAAAGAGTGAAACAAAGACTTGAACAAAGAGTTCAAGAGACTTAAACGAAGCTAAAGAATTGAACAGCTGAAGCAAAGAGTTAAAGAGTTGGAGTGTGTTAGTGTGTTTGTTGTTGTATCACATTGGCAGAGTTAGCAGCGTTTGTGTGTCTGTGTGTCCTCAGCGGTGATTCTGGCGTTCCTGCGGCTGGTGAAGCCTTCAGCTGGTCTTGGTGATGTCGGAGTCGTCCTCTACATCTCACAGGTCCGTCTGCAGCAACACAACCAGTAAAACTATCACAACACAACATCTGGATGAAGTATTTGTGTCTATTCATGACAATATTCTTGTCGTTTTATTTTGTGGTCATGTTGTGTCTCTGGTTTTTGTCTCTTTGTCAACAGTTTATGTTCCTTTTTGGCTGTTTTACATCTCTTTGTATAAGTTTTGTGTCTCTTTGTGATCATATTGTGCGACTTTCTGGTTATTTTGTTACTTTCAGTCTCTTTGGGGTTGTTTTTATTGCATGTATTTTTGTACCTCTGTTCTTTTTTATTTTTGTCTTTGTTTTGTATGTCTTGTTATTGCGTTTCTTATCATTTTGTGTCACTTTGTTGTTGTTCATTTTGCCATTTTGTAGTTGTTTTGTATTTATTTATCACCATTTTTTTCTTATTTGCCATTTTGTGGTTGTTTTGTGTCTCTTTCTGATCATTTTTGTTTCTTTTTGGCCATTTTGTAGTTGTTTTGTATTTATTTCTAATCATTTTTGTTTCTCTTTTGTCATTTTGTGGTTGTTTTGTGTTTGTGATCTATTTTGTCTTTTTGTGGTCATTTTATTTGTCTTTGAGATCATTCTTTTATGTTTGATCATTTTGTAGTTGTTTTGTGTCAATTTGTTGTCATTTTCATTTCTGGTAATGTAGATGTTTTGTGTCTCGTGATCATTTTTGTGTCTGCTCATTTCGTGGTTGTTTTCTGTCTCTTTGTGATATTTTCAGTTGCTTTTTGGCCATTTTCTGGTTGTTTTGTGTCCATTTGTGATCACTTTTGACTTTTGTGGTCATTTTATGTTTTTTATGTGTCTGTGGTTGATAAATTTGTCTTATCCACCAGAAAAAGTGACTTCCAATAGAGATGCAGTAGATTTATTGTCTTGATTTGTCTTCAGAACTTTGCATTTCCCACTTCAAGCCTTTGAGCTGATTGAAATGAATCTCTGCAGCAGAATCACAGCTCAGAGACGCGAGCTGATGAGAAGCTTCATTAAAATCAAGCTGAAGTCACTCTTTAAAACAAGCAGGATGAAAGAATTCAGACACGTTTCCGCAGTGAGTTTGTGTCCCAGCAGTGACCTCAGTGTGTCCTCTGTCCTCAGGCCTTCACCTCGGCCTCGCAGGGCTTCCTCAACTGCCTGGTGTACGGATGGACGAGCGTTCACCTCCGCCGAGCCGGCAGGACGGTCTTATCCCGAGACGTGAACACTCAGACTCCCCTGCTGCGAGCACAGAAGACGAGGAGCTACTCTTCTCTGAGAACCGTCGGCTGAGAGACGAAGCCCGAGGCCGATCGTCACCTGCTGCACAGACTCTTCTGAAAGTCTGAAGTTTCACTTTCAGCTGGAGGAAAACCACCGTCTCTGCTCAGGACCAACACCTCCAGCTCCGATCCTCAACCGCTGAGGCGAAAAAAAGGGAAGAAGACGACGGAGGGGAGTTTACAGCAAGAGGAAGAGCGACGGACAAAACAGGATTTGAAAGAGACAAACCCGGCAGGTGGACTATTTCAGACTTATCATGCAGGTCACATGAGGTCGCTGGTCACCTGTGATGCGCTGTAAAAAAATCCCTTTAAAAACTGTTCAAATCTGGCAGCGGGAAAATATGTGTAAAAAACAGTGAATACTATAACATTCAAAAACTGTTAAAAAATTTTTTTTAAAAAAACACAAAAAAAACACAGCAAGTATCTGTAATATGAATGTTGTAAAATTAAAATAATATTTGTAGAAATACATTTTTTTATGTAGACATCATTTACAGTTTTTCTTTACTGTTAATGTGTAAATTAATCTTTGTTTGTGATTTTACATTTCTAGGTATTGTCTGTAATGTATCCAAACAGGAAAGCATCTGTAAAACAACTAAATTGTTTATGATTTACACTCATGGGTAATAAAGACATTTTTTTTTTTACAGATTGTGGAATCAGTGATTGAGTCTGAGGAGGATGGATGATAGTTTATTGTGAGAAAACGAAAAACTTTTTTGCTTGTTCTGCATCTTTTTGTGGTTGTTTTGTATCTCTTTCTGGTCATTTTTTTGAATGGTCATTTTGTGGATGTCAAAATCCAGATTTTTAGGGGTAATATTCATAGCATTGTGACCCCTTAAAACTTTGATTAAAGTTTCTACTTGTGAGGATCCCTGAGCTGCTTCCTAATCTGCAGCACCTGATCAGATGCTGCCTCACCTGGCTGCCACCATTCATCACTCCTCTATAAAACCCAGTTAGAACCTCACTCTCTGCCTGATTATTGTCTTTAAAACGTGCTCAGATTGATTCTCTGTCTTGTTCTCCACCCTGGATCGGTCCTGTTGCCACATAGGAAATCTGGTTTTCCTGTTTGTACCCGTCCCACCCAGCTCTGGCAGTTAAGTGTTTTTTTTTTTCCCTTGTACTTTTTTTTGGCTCTGCTGTCTCTTACCTCAGCCGGTCATTTATGTCTTGTGTTTCCAGCTCGTCAATCCTCCTGTTGTCTTCATTTACGGGCACCAAAAAATACTGTTTCCTTGTCTGAAAAAAATCAAAAAATTCAGCAAAAAAATCCCCAAATTTCTGAAAATTTGCAAAACCTTCCAATAATTCCTTAAAAGTTGCCCTTAAAAGTTTTATTTTTAAAAAATCCCCCAAATTTGGCAAGAAAATTCCTGTAAATATTTTCAAAAAATGAGTAAAAATCTTAAAAAAAAAAAAAAAATCCTAAAATATCTAAAGTGATTACATTCATATCAGTAAAAATCAACCAAAATCCAGCAAAAATCGCTGGACTTTGGTTGATTCTTTTTTTACACCAAAAAATGTTCAAAGATTTCCCGAAAATGTGGACCTCAGAAATTTCACTGTGAAAATATATATATTTTTCCACATTTTCAAACTTTAAACTGGGTCAGTTTTGACCCGCAGGACAACATGAGAGTTAAACTGCTATGGATGTAGCTTCCGTTGCCTCCTGGGAGTTTGTTTGATTGGTTTTCAGCCTCTGTTAGCCTTGTTCACATACCTGGTGGGTCAATATCTAATTGAGGGACTTTTGAATACCATGGGATATATCTTGCATACATTTTTATTAAAAGTTAAAAAATAAGTTTATGTTCATTATGATCATGTCTTTGCAGATTCCATAATTACTTATTATTATAACAATCACTTATTAATAAAAAATGACTGGATATCACTAAAATGTCAACTAAATAACCGTCCAAATTTAATACCAACCGCCTTCTAATTAGCTAAACAATAATAAAATGAGCTTATTCAAAAATTGTATTGATTGTGTTCTTGCGATAATCATGACAGATATTTTTGTGGCATTATATCAAATTTTGTATGGAAAATAACAAATTGTATCTGTTTCCGAGAAATCACTTTCAATTAAGTTACCCATTACAAAAACACCTCTCAAGGAAGTGAGTTAATTCCAAATCACATGACCTGCTCCACATGGTGTCATTTCCTCCTGAAGAAAAGACTGGCAAGGCGTCAAGGCTTTCTTAGTTATTTAATAGAAAGTAGTGTGAGAGTCAAGTGTGGATTCATCGCATGTCAAAAGGTTTAATACAACGTCTTTATAAATAACTTTCAATTTTACTCAATTGTATATATAATATTTAGAAGAATCTTTCTGTAAAAATGTCATGTGGTGTTTGGTTATAGGCAGCCACGTTGATTTTAGGCCTGAAAACAGCAAACATGTCAACTTTGATACAAAAAGTCCCGCAATTATATATTGACCCTGTTAGTTTGGTTTCTGTTTCTGTAAATAGAAGTTCTCCTGGTTAATTCACTACTTCTGCACCAAATCTCATCCACATTAGTGTCTGCAGTTTTGTTTTCTCTCAGCAAACCATTGCACTACTCTAAAATATTCCAGAGCTACAAAGACGGCTGGTTGTGGGAGTTGTCTGGCCAACTTCTTATTCATTTCAATGGGAATTTTAACACAGATTTTTGCAAATTTTACACAAACCGTACAACAAATTGCTAACAAAAGATGAAGTAATCCATTCCGGCATGAACTACACATTTTGATATAGAATTCATATGGATTTTCTCAAAGCTGCAAGACCAGTTGGGTGTTAAAAATTGTTTAATATGAGAAGTATACTTAAGTGCTTATATATCAACACATGCCAATTTACAATATCAGGACTGAATGTTTGAAGCCACGTTTACAGGGGAAAAAAACTACTAGGCTATTTTAAGGTGATTTCACTTCTGTCTTGGTCAGAATAAGAGCTACAAAGAGTCACGAAACAACCACAAAGCATAACCAGACCATAAAAATCTATTTTATTATGTAATTGTTCTGTTTTACCTGTATCAGAACAGCAATATTTTCATAACTGTGTAGAAGAGACCATCTAGGGTCTGGAAATATCAGAACCATGACTATGGTAAACTGTTTGACTTAGAAACCAGGACAAACATGTGCTCAGTGCAAAACGGAAATAGCTGTCACCATTATCTTCACTGAAGTGTGAACAGATCTGCACAGGGTTAACAAGGGCAAACCAGGCAAATGTTGTTGGCATTTTTTTGGGCATTTTGCATCTTATTAAAGTTGCTTGGTTTCTCCTTTCGGTGGTTTTGTCTTGTAGCCCATTGTATGGTTGTTTACTGTCTCTGTCATCATTTTTGTGTCTTTTTTTGGGATATTTTGTGGGGGGTTTGTATTTCTTTTGGCTCGATTTTGGGAAAGCTTTGGTCTAATTGTGATTGTTTAATGTCTTTGTCTTCATTTTTGTTTCATTTAGGTCATCTTGTGGTTTTGTGTCTTGTCATTTTTGTGTCTGCTTGTGATGATTTTTGTTTCTTTTTTTAAAGTCTTTTTTGTTTGTTTTTATTTTCCTCTTGTTGCCCATTTTGTGGTTATTTAGACCCTCTTTTTGGACATTTTGTGTCCTTCGAGTCCTTTCTATGTTGTTTTTGTGCCTTTGTGATCATTTTTGTTTCCTTTTGGTTATCTTGTTTTGTTTCTATTGTCATTTTGTGTCTGTCTGGTAATTTTGTAGTTGTTTTATAATAATGGTAATGATAATTTTGTTTATATAGCACCCTTAAGGACAGTGTTCACAAAGTGCTTTGACGGTTAAAACACGCAACACAGACAATCAAACAAGATATAGGAGACAAATTGGAGCAGTCAATTAAAATAAATAGTAAAAATGATAATAAATTTAATCAATAATTAGCTAGATTAGCAATCATAACAAACAAAGGAACTAGGCAGTTTAAAAATTAAAGAAGAAGATTGATGGTTAATTAGAACCATCATGACTTTTTTGTTTCATGACTTTGATTCTGTCTGTTGTAGTTTTGCGTTGAATGGAGTTGGATCACTGTGCAGGTTTTGGAAAACAAACATGCATGTTTAACTTCTTTCTTAACTTCTTTTTAAAAATCTAACTATAATTCAAATATTGGAAAACTGTTTTTGTTTAGTAAAAGTTTTTTCAAAAGAAGGGTCCTCAGATGAAGCAGCTGAATGGATGTGACCTCGGAGGCTCTTTACAATCATCACAGTGTTTTGCGTCGCTGCTGACCAACCGTGCAGAAAGTGTGTGTGAGGCCACCGCACCACATGACTTCATTCATTGACATGATGACGTAGAACTCCCTCATTATGTTCAGACGGAGGGGGGACACCGTCGTCTCCCCCTCCTCTGTTGTGGGCGTTCAGCCAGAATCTGCAGAACAATGAGCTTCCTCTTCAATCAGACCTCAGTTTGTCTGAAATACCGAAGTTCATAAAGTCACAGTAGATAAAGGAAAACTGAAATCTGTCAATGAAATGTCAGCTTTCTGCAAAAACTGAAACCAGACTTGAATTGTCTTTAAACAAAAGGTCAAACCAACAATAGCTGCTGCACTGACTGTGTCATCATGGTACAATTATTTATCTGTATGAATGTTCTTGTTGATTATAAAGCTGCAGTGTGCAACAAAAAACTTAAAAAAAAGGTAAAATACTGTAACATTCAAAAACTGTGAAAATAGCAGGAAATATGTAAACTGATTAACAAAAAATTTTTTAGCTGATAAATACTGTGAAACTATCATTTTACTGTCAAATGTTGTACAAGAAATTTGTAAAATATTCAGATTTTTGTTGACATTATTTACAGTTCTGGTCTTTTTAAAAAATGTGTTAACGTATCATTCTCAGATTTTATTAGATATTATCTATAATTTTAAAAAGGTA